>JAPQRP010000002.1:18732310-18749321 GCA_037367295.1 Apogon hyalosoma
TCAATTTAATAAAACAAATTAAATTAAGGCAGAAAGCAAATGGAAACTGCCAAATTTACTGTTCCTTCCCCACTCCACCGAAAAACCTTCTCTTATTATCAAGCTTCACAGTGCAGAACAGTGTGTGTAGATGGATCTGATAGCCGAGTAGTTAGATCACATACCTTACAGACTTACATACCCTGACCAGCGATTCCCAGATCAGTTCCTGGTTCACTGGAACATTTACTGCATGTCATTCCTATCCTAACCCATTTATTCCCCTTCACCTGAATTAAAGTACCAAAATGTAAAAAAGAAAGAATAATGTGTTCACTGTTGGTCTGTTTTCATGTTAATCTGCTGTAAAGGGAAAATGTCTCTCTTTTTAAAGCTTATAAAACTATTTGTATCATCACAGATATTTAGGAGGCAAATGTACATAATATGCTGTTTTTAATGTAAATCTGTGCATGTATCAATAATGTGCCTTTTAGAATAAATGGAAAACAGTACAGTTAAAGTTTTAAGATGGACTGTACATATTAAAAGATTGTGGATTTTTAATGAGTAAGAACACAGAGATGTAAGCGACAATATGTGGTGAACAGATCATTACTGTAAGTTAAAGCTGAACTAAACTTATTGTAAATGAAGCTGGGTTGACACAAGATGCAACCCTTTACTTCACAATAATGACGGACTAGCTGTACTTTATCCTGCCTATTATATAACTATCTACTAAAGAAATCAATAATTTGGCAAAAATATTGATACAAGAAAGGTTTGGTTGACTTTTAACATAATTTCGTTGCTTTCACTAAATAGTAAAGTTCAGATTAGTTAGTTTATTTTAAGTGCTTTAGAATTTTTCATAGATTTAATGCAAAAAATAGTCAAGACAAACACTTACATGGAAAAACAAAACAATATTGACTGAAAAAGCATTGGTTAAAGCTTTACCTTATCATAAAGTTATACTGTTAGAAGTGGTTACGGCATAATGACTCTAGAATGACATGTAATTTGTAATTTTAATGCATTTTTAACAAAGTAGTTGAACTTTTTGGGAGACACGTCATATCTGACACACTTTAAGCGTGCTGACAGGCTCCAAGTATTGATGCTCAACTTTGTGATTACATCAAGTTGTGCTTCTGTTGTGTGCTACATCCACTCATCCATGGTATTTTGTGTTTTTTTTTTTTTTTCTTTCTCTGGTTCAGGAGCCTGGTGGAGGAAGGGGAGGAGAGGCTGTGCATCCTGTGACTCAAGACTGAAGAGCTGTTTGGTGTAAGGCTTCACGCTCCCCCATACATGGATTAGAAAAATGACAGAGAAATGCAAAATAAAAAGAAACCGCAGCCCAAATAAGCATTAGGATGAAGCTTAAGGTACCGGAGCAGCAATTTGAGCTGATGTAAACTTATCCTGACAGATTAATGTGTCTGGAGGCCTAAGCTGGGCCATTGATAACAGGCTGTTGGCAGATGACCCCTAAACTACAAGAAGGATGGAGCTGTCTAAAACTGGTGGGCGGACAGGGGCCGTGCGATGAGTGTGTATCCATTCAGTGTCTGGCGGTGATATTTCCTTAAGTGGCTTTTATCTATACCAGCTCACTGATAGGATTCATAACTGTTTCGTCCAGTTTTTGTTGAACACTGAAGTCGTCCACTGAAACACACAACAGATAGAGACAGAACCAAACTGAGCGGCTCCATGGAGTCATTCTCCTCTGATACCACCTCGTCCATCACTCAAACAAGGCCTGATTACCGCTCTTAACCCCTGCCCTCTTCAGTGTCAGCCAACATATTGACAGCTCACTCTTTCCAGTAATGTGGTGGCATTTCCCCATTTTCTTTGCTTTTATAGCCATGTTTGGTTTGTGGTTGGTTCATGATGTTGTTTCTTCTGAAGCTCTTACAAAATGTGCACCTGGGTGTTTTTTGTTTTTTTTTTTTTCTAAGTAAAGCCTGTGTGATTCATCATTTCTTCTTTGAAAGTAATGTCTCAATTTGCTGTCATTTTAAAAGTAAGCATTTGGTAATACATTCCATGGTAATGTTTTCCTCATTTTCTACATGACTTTAAAGCACGTCTGTGATAAATCATTTTTGGTTCCCGCTTCAAACTGCGAAGCTCTGTGATTTAAATTAAATAAAAGTAGTTGCTTGACAGATCAGCTCAGACAGTGTGATTTCTTTTTCTGAAAATCAATGTTTCATGAGAACCTCGGGCTTAAGATTTTTTCGCTGTACTATAAAAGTGTGCAAAGAGCTGAGTGATTTATGTTAAGTGATCCTTCTCTCATTCATCTTCATGCTTAACGTGAGATTTGAACATTCCCAGCTATTAGCGATCTCAAAGGCTTGTTAGCGCTGTCATAAAGATGAAAAATGCTGCTAATAACAGATCAGATAAGATTAGACACTCTGTGAACTTGTGGTGATGAGGAGTTAGCCTCGGAAATAAGTGAGCTCAGTGTCTGCAGAAGGGGCTGGGACTTTGCAGCCACAGTGACTTCTTTTAATTGTCCTGACATGAAGCATGACCGGCCGAAGTGTCTGTTTTATCAGCGCTGCAGTGCTCGATAAAGCCCTTAGAGGACGGGAACTGAGATTTCCCTTTGGTTCTTTAATGCTCAAATAAAAGGCTATAAACAGTCTAATGTTTTGGATCTCATAGGATGACAAGTCTCTAATTGTGGTCAAGAGAAAACATGATAAATTAAAGAGGTCAGTGTGATCTTAGTGGTTTTCCTTATGTTCCATCCCATGGTGTACCCCCTTTGAAAATACAGTAAATGCATTCAATATACTCAGCATTTATACTTACATGAAATCCACGTTCATTTCTGCACTTGTAGATGTGCCACTGTATCATAAAATGGTTATGAGACAGGTTACAGGGCAGTAAATAGATGCCCAGTTATACCCAGTTCTAACACAGACTGCATATAAATAGTCAACGCACCTTCTGAGATGTCACATGTTGGTTTGTGAACTGCTATTTTAAGGCTCAAAAAGCATAACATGACCCTCGTCGTGATGGTTTTATGGAAACAAAGGGCTTGAGTTGGAAAAGTGAGAGATAAAACTGGAACAGAATGTATGTGTCCATTCATTTTCTGAACTGCTTAGTCCTCATGAGGGCCATGGCAGGTGCTGAGGGTCTATCTCGGATAGTAACCAGTGAAGGTGGGTAAACCCTGGATGTGTCGCCAAGGCTTATGTACACAGATGATCAATCACTCACATTCAAACCTATGGGTGATTTAGATTGACCTATAAACCTATTGAGGTCCACGCTTTGCTGAAATTAGGCACTGGAATTGAACCCCAGACCTTCTTAATTGTGAGGCAAAAGTTCTCACCACTGCACCACCTCATGTAATGTATAAACACACTAATTACAGCTACCTGAGGTAATTAGCAGGTTAGCTGACACAACATAATACAATATGATTTAATGCGAACATCAGCTAATGCAAGTAAGTTATTCTGGGTATTACCAATAAGTACTACTAAACTTCATTACAGAGACCTATGGAGGGCTAGTTAGTTTAATTTTGTAGCAGTTCCCAGATGAATTTTCTCTCAATTTAATATTTCTTAAGTGATTTATCATCATTTATTGTAATATTATCCACTTCATTTTGAATTTTTGCCAGTGTAAATCATATATTTTCGTATATTGAATTCACTGTTCATGTAGATGTTCATAAAAGCTCAGAGTAAATACAAAGATTATTATATCAGAAAGAGAGAAAACTGAAGAATAAGTGAGTTTTTCCAGTAATATATATATAAACTCAACATCTCCATCCACTGTTATTGATCAAACTTCATGGGTTTTACTGGTGAATCAATGTTGTAGAAGATGACTGTGTTTCCACGTTCACTATGGAGTCTCTGATTGTCCAAATGGGTCATATCTGATGATTATGAAAATAATTATTTACATGTATTGATAAAATTAGTGGATCAACAGGTATTAAATATTTTACATCAGTCAATGGTTTTGGTCTCCAGTGGCTGTTTGGGTCTTTATGGGTTTAAAAAAAAACATCTCTAGTGATGCGTCCTTGGCGGCAGTTAGATGGCATTCATTGTTTCTGTCTACTGACTTTCAATGTGAATCACTTGATCACGAATAAAACGTGTGAAACTGGCTTCAGGGCCACCATAGATTTCATTATTAGGTCACTTCATTACATTGTTCTGAATATGTCTGTGTGGTTATGCAGACTTTTTATCATTTGGTACATGAAAAGCCTGATGGACGTTTCATATCCAATATATTTAATAGATTTTAATGAGGATTCTCTAAAAGTAGGAGATGTGCATGTTTGGTGTGACTCTAACGGCCACTTTTGGGGCTGAAAAGTGAAGTCAATGTGGAAGTGTCATAATTTGCAGTAAGTTGAATGTCCATAGAGAGTTGGATCCTAAAGCAAGTCAAACACCATGTTAAAATATTACAGCAGAAATAAATATGTTTACAGCCTGGTATAAAGAACAGCTATGGTCTCTATAGTTCATTTATATATAACTCACCTGTTTAGTTAACAAGAAGGGAGAGTCTGTGTCCTGAGTGGGTTACAGTCAGCATTAGTTCAGCTGCCAATTAGGACATTTGGAGTTCTTGTTAATTGAATATAAATTAATTTTCTCCCCAACAGGCATCTTAATACCCCTTTATGGATGAATGAAAACTAACATAAACATGTACTACACAAAGGTGAAAAGTGTTAACATTGTCTTAACATTAGCAAGCCCCAAAAACAACAGCAACAAAATAAGAAACAAGTAGACAGATTGATGGTTAATTCTCTGTGTAGAACAAGCAGCATAATGTACAACAGCAACTTAAAAGCATATCAGAACAATAAGAAAATACATAGATGGAAAGAACAATGTATATAAGGCATTTATACTCATAACATCAGAGATCATTGATCTAGTAATCATACAAAATACAAGACAAAACTTTTAAAATGCAAACTACAGGAGCCAAAATAGCATTCTAGTCTTGTTGGAGAAACCTCAGTACATAATTCAGTGGCCATATGACATCGGCTTCTTTAAAACCAAAAACTTAGAGCTCATGCGGATCTTTAAGACCTTTTAACTCCGGCAATTAAAGCTTCTTTTACACCACAGTTCAGTTTTTCTCTGATATTTGTGAGTGTGGTGACCTTTGCGCTCCTCTGTACTCCCTTTGCCCCCATCATCAGCCTATGACAACTGAGAAAAATGCACGTTAACCCCTCAAAGCTGGTCTGTGACACAGAGTGGCCCAGGGGCAGGACTGCGGCAGCTCCGGTCCTTGAAGCTGGACAATTTGATTTGAAGGTGGAGACTTTCAAAGCTGAGTCATGGATCAGTGATCAGCGAGTGGCTTGGCCTTTTCATCCCTTTTGCTTTCATGGTTTCTGTGGATTGGGGGGGTTGAAAAAGCAGCAAACTCTGACCAACACCAACAAACAGAGGAGTCACTGCTGGGAATAAATGAAAGTTTAGTCCCACTGGGTGACATTCAGTGTAAGATTGAAAGTTTCAGCATGATTTCACTGAAAGATTGAAGCTCGTGCTGAAAGAAAACATTTCACACAACATAAGCTGTGGACATAACATCCTCTGACTTCACACAGAGCAGGAATGTCTGTACATTAAGAATGGCAGGTTGAAGCAGATAAATTGTGACATCTGAGCTCGTTGTATCTGTCCACATATCTTCAATCTGCAGCAGAGGAATCTGATTAAAGTCTGAGGTAATGTTAACCCTGGTCAGCTTGTGTGACTCAGCTCAGCTGCCACCTACACATAGGTATCCCCAAAATACTCTTATCCCTTCAGGTTCACCCAGACAAATAAACACTGTCTAAAGTGAGGACAAAAGTAATTTATTAAAGTCTCTTCATGGCAGTGTAGACGTAGCGAACCAATCTGGTGTTTAGAAAGCAAATAAATAAGAGAGAGCGGGGTTGAATCAAGGAAGAAAATAAGAACAGTAAAAATATACAAAGGAGAAAGAGCTATTGAGAAAGTATTTCCTTAACAAGAGGGGAGAACATAATAAATTATGGGGCCCCTCTCCCTTGAGGCAGGACTGGCACGCCTGAGGGTAGCAGGAAGTTGGCATCCTTCTATTTTTACAGGGGTCGTGGACTGGCTTCCACTGTGGGAGCATCACACAACACAAGACCAGAGTCCTGAGAGAAAACTGCGGCAGGAATGTTTACACACAAACACACACAGCCTCTCACACACTGACTCTTTACGCTCTACTCTGACGATGGTGGTAGTGTGACTGTAGAACCCCCGGGTCCCCCATCATGTCATCGCTGCAGTTACGGCCCTCCTCATATCTGTGGTCCCTCTTGGATTGTATAACTGAGAGACTGCTGACAGCCATGACCCCACATTTACCCCACACTCCCTTCACGTGTGTCCCACAGCAGGTGGCAAACACCACCAACACGAGCCTCCTCTTATCTTTGATCTGCCATCGGTGTGAATTTTTGATACTTTTATTTCTTGGCAAACACTTTAGCACTGACTTTATCTTGTGATTAGGAGATGAAGCAAAGCAGCTTTTAAAAATCACTGCTGATTTCCCCAAACTCCACACAGTGGGTTAGTCATGGCCAAAGTTGATAAAAGTTTCCCCTTTTGTCCCAAAGTGTTTAATTAATCAACTTCACAGGGCATGTTGGATGGAAGTGGATAAAAGTCTGGGCCACAGGGAGCAAAGAAAACAGCCAGGATTTGTATTCTACTGCAGTGGCTTTCATACCCATTAAAGGATGTTAGCATCTTTTTAGACATAGTGACTTTATTGTCCAAGTCGAGCTTACACACATTCAACCATTTGCACTACTGGATTCTTGGCAGACAGCCGGCGTGGATCTTGGCCACCCCTGAATTTGGTTCTCGTGTTAAGCTTCACCTTGTCAGTGAAGGGGTTGCTCCCTGCACTTACCCTACACATAGGAACTCATGTCCTGGTTGTAATGGTTTCTTATCAGTTTTAAAAAATTATATCACACATTTGCTGCACAAGCCCCCCCCCCACACACACACACCCCCACACACACACACACACACAGCACTTAAGATGATTATTTTCTGGAATTTCTGTGCTGAGACTTGAGTGTAAAAGATGGAATTCTCTGATACATGCGTTCTCTACATGTTGTGTGTTCTTCTCTCTCCTATGAACCACTCTTACATCCTATTTATCCATAATTCTAACAGCCTATTTTAAGAATTAGCAATGGACATGTAACTTTATGACATGTAAATATGTTTTTTTTTTATGTGTTGTGATAAATTAACTGTGCAGTATAACAACAACATTAATACATTTGATTGTATGAACTACTTTTTTGTACAAATCAATAATCTTAAAAATCACCATCTTGTCCATAATAAGTCAGAACAGCCTGTAAACTGATTCCTATGAAGATGATTCAGGTTGTTTTTTCTGCAAACATCTTTAACCTCACTCCTGAATGCTTTAATATCTCTCTTCTGCTTTTTTACAACAGTAAATCACTGTAACACTTGGTAAAATTGGCTCTGCAAAGAAGTTCATTACTGTCAACCAATGGAATACTGAAGTCCCACCCCTTCCTTTGTGCCCCATGGCACCTAACTTTGGATAAAATATGAATGACAGTCAGTGGAGAAAGGTAAGTTACTTTTTGATCCCATTTGAATTGTGCCACCATTTACACATACAATATTTATCAGTTTAATAGATAAATTTTTTTAAGCCGAGAGGGTCACTGTTCATGGGCAAAATGGCAAAGAAACATCTAGTGTTGGATTAAAGAGCAAAATGGTTTGCACGTCTTGTTGAATATGACCAAAGTGGGTGCTGTGTTGGCACATGAAAATTATTAAGAGGAGTGAAAATCACTGCAGTCTAGTCATAATGAAGCTGCAGAGACATCTTCAGTGACTCTGAACAGATTAAGGAGAAAGACAATTATAATGACCATAGACAAGAACTGCAACTTTCTAAATTGTTTTAAATTGTCTTAAACTGACAAACATCTGTCATGGCATAATTCAATTAAAACTAAGTCTCTTGTCATTGGCAGCAATACACTTTATTTCATTCACTCACATGTTTATTTCAAACCTGTTACCATCGTTTAATACTTAACAGATGACAACTGGACAGCCGATATGGTTTGAAAAGGGGATGGAAGAAGTAACTAAAGTCTTATGGGGGTACAAAGTGGAGGGGGCAGGACTTTGGCTTTCTGTGATGAAGAAATAAACTGCAGTAAGCACAGAAGCAGGATGTGTGGATGCCAATAAATATCACTTTGTCAAATTGACAAAATGCACCATGGTTCAGTAAATCAGTATTCATTAAAGTGAAAACATCATACATACATCTCTCAACATGTAGAAATCAAAAACGAGAACAGACAGCAGTTCAGCTTCCTCTTTACACATCCTACAGACACAGAGTATCACTAGCTTGTATTTAACTGAGTTTCATTTTCATTATGTTTGTTTACATTCATAATAGTCATCTCTGTTTATAGCCTACATTAAGTCCTAATCCTCAGATCCTTGGGGAGCATTTTTGCTCGTCATCTGCAAAACGCAGCATTGTGTTCACCAGCCAGTGGCTCGCTTTGTCACTCTGCTTTCTGGGGCTCAGCAGGTAGATTATTAGAGATGGCAACAATAAAGCAAACAATCAAGCTGCACCCGCAAACTCAAAATAATGATTCAAAAGAAGATGTAACTCTTTTTTTGTCATTACAGAGAAGCTTTTTATTCATGGTTTATGTAAAAATACTGATTGGCACAGCTTTATTTTATGAGTCCTTTCCCAAACTTATGGCTGGGACTTTAAATGGGTCACTGAGCTGTTTTTATTGGGTCACCAATTGTCAAAGTAAAATAAATAACAATAATATGTGAATTCAAAGAAGAGTGTTTAGTGTAAGATGTTGTAAAGGCTGATCTGTCCAAAGCCTCATGAGCAGTAGAAGACAATGACGTAAATGATAATATGATGAAAATAATGGTATTGATTGTGAAAGGGTCAGTCAATTTGTAGCATTTCATGTCATATTTTTGTACATTTGGAGATAAAAATTACCTTTGGGGCTTCAGTTGAAAAAGTTTAGTAGCTGCTGCATTAAGTGACTGTTTATCAATGGATTTAATGATGATAAATGAAAGTATTTATTACGTTATTGACTTATCTGAGCCTGGTGCTCAACCTTTGCTTCTAAGGACTAAAATCCAGAACACCAGTAGTCCAAACTATCATAATGTGCACTGGGAGAAAGAAATCACATGTGTCACAGTTTATGTCGGCAGTTGTAGCCTGGAGCAATACTGGTTTCAAATTTGGAACAAACTACGAAATCATTTTCTTTGTGCACCAGTCATTCATCTTTTTCCCAGACACCCAGACATCTAAGGCCTGCTTCCTCTCAAACATGACATGACCGGCAGGTAAGCAACATTTTCCATTCTTGAATCCCATGTAGGTTTTTAAATTATAACATAACATACATTAAAATGTAATCTGCCTATAATTGACGTGGCTTCCACATCTTGAATGGAAGTCTGTCTTATTTGACAAAAACCTCTCCGTGTCATGCTAAGGACAACAACATATGGACCAAATTGAGATTACTGTGTGGTGTTAAAGAGGTTATCTACCAACTTAATCACTAAACTCTACACTTCATTATTTAAATTAATGGGAAGCAGCTTTTTACTCAGCATGGGTTCACTTCTTGTTGTAGTCCCAGTCAAGCAGACTATGTGCTCATCATGTCTCCTAAAACCTCTCGTAGGTGACCATTAAATGGACGGTTGATCCACCAGTGAGTCGCAGTCTTTGTGCCATTTCACCTCAGAGACTCACCAGAAGACCTGTCAGGCCTGAGATGTTTTACAGCTCAGTTTGCAGACAAAACACATCACAACCAAATCCCCTCAACGACATCTGCTGCCAATTTAGCTGAGGCATTCCTGCAGTCGGTGCTGTTTAATATTCACAGGGGTTGGGATCTGCCAGGACAAGGGTGGATGGGGACGGTGGTGGGAAGGGGGACCCAGCGCCGAAAATCCCTGGGTCCACAGTCCAGACATGGTGAAAAATGAGGGGTTAACAAAGAGTGAACTGGAGCAGGGACGGGTTAACTGGGCTAATTTGCAGGGATAATAATGGTGTTCATGCAAGGCCTTTGGGGAGCAGCGGTGTGGAACACAGACCTGACGCTGCAACCCACACAGGAAGTTTACAACATGGCCCAGAAAATCAAAATGTATTTAATCATCAAACAAGCGGTGAAGAGCTGGCGGCAAGGCCAGAGCCAGCAGCCATCCTGAAGATGAAGACAAATGTTTAGAGAGGGGGCCCGACAGAGCTCCAGATCTACACCTCACAGGTTTCACAGCGCTCAAACTCCAGGTTTTATTGGCCAACGCAAAGCACAGAAAGTCAAAGGTGCATATTTATTACTGCACTTGCCAACAGCCTTAAGCAAAGTATTAACAATATACAGTGTATTTTTAATTAGATTCATATGAGTTTACATTGTTATGTCATGAAACGAGCTGTAAACCTGGATGCATTGCAGCTTTTAAGGGAAATTACCAGTAAATAGTACAACTAAAAATGTTATTTTATTAGCTGTAATCAAAGTATCCAAAGAAACAGCACATATGTGCTGCTCAGCTGAGTTAAGCAAGAAAAATGATACAGTTAATTGATAATTAGACCCAAGGCCTCTTTACATATGGCCACACAACATCCTTGTGAATTTTTATGGATATATCCCAGGCACAACTAACTTTAGAAAGAAACCATTTCCCTCCTTTTAGTCCTCATTTATCTGTTTGTGCTTACTTCTATGAGAAAGTGTATTTTTAGTGGATATTAAATTTTTTGATGTAATACAATACCTTTAACATGAAAGCAAAAATACACAAAAACCAAAATACTGAAGTTTTAGTTTGCAGTGGGAAGTATTTGTGGGAATATTTATTTTTCATCAAGTACAGAAGCTATCAATATCTCCTACACTGTTTTGGGGTGAAATGGCAATATAAGTCAAAATAAATTCTGTCTATATTTTTGCGGCATCTGTCCTCATTCCCAAATGAAAGCGCCCACCCTGTTGAGAGGATGGTATTTCAGCAGTTGACATAAGCGGGGCTGCCTAATGACGCTCCTGAAAGGGTGATGTGGATCGTGCGACACCTCTGTTGCTCCCTCATGAAAGGACGCAGCTTGCCATGGCAACTGCATAAACATCTGTCTCCCAGTTTAAAAGGGGGTCTCGAGGGAATATACAAAGCTGCAATGTATTAAATATAGGCTTGTATGCATGTATATGTATTTGCTTAGTGGCTGAGGGTCTTAGCATAATAATCAGAGCATTGCATCTCACATATGCACTGATGTGTGGTATTTGCAGCTGACAGAAGTCAACTACTGTATAATGTGCTTCTCTTCTCTAATGAAATGAAGTAAATATAGAGTTACTGTCATTTTTTGTTTTAATTCAGTAGCTTTAAATTACAGTAACAACATATCTCCTTTCCAACTTCATTTAATCATACCTTTCCCTGAATTTCTCAGTCATGTAACTATGTCAAAACATATTTAAAGGATGTGTTGATACATGGCAAGAAGAGCCATTCACGCTCTTTAACATGTTTCACATTCCCACCTTGTGAATGCACCGAGGAGCGATTTGCTTGATGCTGACAGAATCCATAAACATATAAGGAAGTTTACTCATGCTGCAAGTGAAAGGACCTCCTGGTGACTGAAATGCATGCAGTGGCCTCATTTTCAAAAGTGATTTATGGCAATATGATTTATGGCCAAACACCATTAACTATGTAAGTAGTGCAGGCGAGGAGCAGAGCTTAACATCTTGTCCTTAAAAAAGTCCTGGCACAGAAACACACACAGTTTATGTTTAACAGTACCAACGTTCAAATAAAATTAACTGTAATCCTCATCAGCAGCACTGACATTTCAAACACATTTAAGCAGTGATTATTTGCACAGTAGAGTGGGATGTGAAAGTAATTTTGGGCTATTAATAGAGGAATTTTGCTAAGTTAATGACTTTTGTAATCAAAGGTTTGATCAGTGCGTACAATGTTTTTACAACCCCTTCCGAAAAATAATTTTCATCCATAACAGTGGAGAAAATCTAATTTAAGTTGGCATGAAAAACTTGCAGAAAAGTAACTGTGAGTTATGAAATCTGCAGTCAGGAGCGGTAGATTTCTATCTTGAAATTCTCAGCTGTGGTTGGTTTGTACCTTCGTATATTGTCTGGACCGTAAATGAAGCGAACCAAATGTGATAATAACCTGTCAAATATCCAGGTTGAACACAGAGCAGCTTTGTTTTTCAGGAGGCACTGACCGTTTCTGCTGGTGTCCGTTTGTTGCCTTTTGAGTTGTGTTGTTGGCCAACGGTGAAAGGTCTGTAGAGAGCTGCCAGCTGCTGAGGTCACCACACTGTGAATTTCTAGTAAACTGTGACCAAAGTTACTTTCAGTGAACCAGACACACCAAACAAACTGCAGCAAGTCTTTTACTTCCATGCACTTTATCACAGCAGTTTAAGAGCTAAGTGTAAACACGTTTGTATTCGATCAACTTTTTTTCATACACGAAAATGCCAATACATCTGAAAGATGCTAAACAAAATGTGTAGGATGTGGTAAAAACGCATAAAAGCTTTAACCACACCAAAGAAAAGAAAAAAAAAACAGGAAATATAGCATTTTGAAAGTTAGCATAAAAAATTATGCTAAAATACAAGAACAAAGGAATACCTGTCAAGCTCAATCTGCACATCTCAAAAGTGATCATTAACTGATGTTTGTGGAAATAGGGCATTTCTAGGTCTGCTTACTCTGACACAGAAGGTTCTGTTAAATTAATATTTTCTAGATGGAATATGACTAGATAGATAACTCCATATGTACCATTGATTTCTTTGTTTATATGGTTATTTATGGGTGTTATATGCCTTTATCTGACAGTGTACAGTTGAAAGGAGATATTTGAAAAAAATGGGCAGAGATGAACATGACATGCAACAAACAACATGGACGGGAGTTAAAATGGGGACGTTATGACTGATATTAACCCCTATTAACCACTGAAATACGATGACAGCACCAATAATACTAATTTTTTTTAAAAAATACTTTCCATATTGATACAGATGTTTTTTTCTATTTAGTTCTCCTTTTTTTTTTTTTTTTTAAGGAAACTGTTAATGCAATAACACAAAAATGACTAAAACTGGTGCCAATGCTCAGACAAACCACTTTATTTCTGTTAGACATAAAACTGTGGAGGCTGTGGATAATACTGGACATAGAAGATCTACAGGTTTGAATCTGTCATAATGAAAGAGCAGCAACAGAGAGTGAAGTTATAAATCTAAGTTTTCTTATGTGTTGGTTCAGGTTCTCAAAGTGTATTCTTTACATTATGTTAATTAGGCCATCTGAACCTGATCTACTGCAGGTCATATGCTGATTTATCCACCTGGACATTATATATCTGGTCCAGGTTCATTACGCAAAGCAATGACGATATGAGAAAAATGGAGTGTGATGCCATCCTTTTCAAATCACTCTGTTTTCCCTTTCCAAACAGATTCGCACATACCAGATACCTAAAACACTATTTATGTGTGGCTGAGTGGCCCAAATGTAGAAACAAATATCTGTTTTGCAAAATATCCACGTTATTGTTGACAGAACCTCAGTGATTCATTGATCCTATTATTAAAACTTAAAGCCACCTACCTTTAAGAGTTCAATAAACCTGAAAACATACCATTAACAAAGTATCTCTATATTTAAGATTAGACTTGAACAGTATTAAAAAAAAAAATTCTAGAAGGAAAGAATGTTGGGAAGTCATCCTCAAAATCTCTTATATTTTAATATGGCTCCGTGTACCTTTCAACTGTTTCACTGTTGTTTTAGAAAACGTAAAACTCAGTGGTGCCAGCCTTGCTTGAAATTGATTTCTCTGCCTCTGAACAATAATTCCCTGAATAAGACGGGATGTGACAAAACAAGCTTGTAAGCTGATGTGTTTTTGAGGGATTATTTCCTGGATCTGACTTAGTTTTGTTGCTGCGTCTATGAAGCGAGTGACACTGAGTGGATTGCAGCATAATGCAGACAGTGATAAGAAAAAGCCAGCTCATTCACACAGGAACAGAAATAAACTCTGACAAAGGACTAAAATTGAAATTAGGTGATGGATTGTTTTGTTTAAGATGTATGCTCTGTAAAATGAGTGTTGTTGTGCATGCGGAACAGTTGTAAAGGATGCGAGCATAAGTCGGAATAATGTAAAGGGAGCCTAAACATCAGTATTATCCGTTAAGGAAACCTGTGCTTCAATAGATAGTCCACAGTGGAACATGACAGGAAATATAGGAAGGAAACAGATGATGTCTAGCAGAGGTCATGAGCTGGTTTTGAACTCATGATGACAGGAACACATGGCGTTCACCTACAGCCCACTGAGCCACACAGACCCATAATTTATCTTTAACTAAAGTTGAGAATGTGCCACTGAATTTCTCCGTATCTTTGCTAAGCCATGTGTTTGACGTTCACATACTTGGGGATTTTCAAAGTGCCTGGTCTGGTTTTATAGCGAGTCCCCCTGGAATGAAATTACTTTTAGGCTTTTTCAGGCTGTTGTTAGTCTAACAGAGGTCATGTTTACATGAGTGGTGTAGCTGCTGAAGCCATGGCCCTGTGTGGGCCAACTGCACTGAACTAAACATCAAATGTGGACCTTTAGCAGTGAATATAATGTATATTTCGTACCTCATATTCTCATTGTCGTGAATTTGACCTATAATGAACAATTACTGTAACATATTCTGTTTGATTACATGATATTGACATGAACATCATATTCCATTTTATAATTATCTGTGGTTTTCCTAAATGTTTGCGTGTTAGTTAACGTATGTTGACACCCACGCATGTGACCCTTTGAGATCTGAGTCATGTCAAATCAATCCAGAAACATCCTTATCAGCTGCTGTGTACACTGGATACCACCACTGCCTTTCCCTGTTATGTCTTTTCTCTTTTCCCTTTTTGGTGATGTGATTGGTAGATTAGGGTTGATTCATGAGGTTTTGCCTGTAATGTTTACTTGCTGTAGACTGATCTTCTGCAGAGAAAGGAACACATCCTGACCAGAAGTCAGTGTTCTGCATACTAACCATAGACTGAATGAAGGTATGCATACACACATACACACACAGGCATGCACACGCACGCACGCACGCACACACGCACACACGCACGCACACACACACACACACACACACATAGAGGACTGTATGACAAAACAATTTAACTAGACTTAAATACAAGGTAGTCCATGTTTTTTGATTTAAAGTGTAATAATTTCCTTGTTCCTATACTTTTTAAAATTTAAGGTGATGTAGGGCTGGTTGTATAAAAAACCCAAACTTTTTCTGTCTACATGAGCTGAAGACATTGTTGAAATTGTATTTATTTATGTATGTATTTGTTTATTTATTTATTTATTTTTAGTAGAACTATACACAGTATATATACAGTGCATTATCAAAAAACAAACAAACAAAAAACAAACAAACAAAAAAAAAACATATGCAAGGGTAATTTGCAAAAAAACCCAACAAACAACCCAATTATTTTCAATAAACCACTGATAATCACTAATTGTAGGAACATATTCTCATTTAACCTGTTGCAACAAGAAAATAAGAGGCATGAATGTCAAAGAAACACACTGCATTCAAATGAATAGCAACAAAGACAATTTTCCCCAACGAATATGTGGATGAAAAACATGTAACATTGAAAACCAATCTCCAAAAAGCAAATGTTATTTTCAAAGAGGCAGATCTTTTTTTTTTTTTTTTTTAAGCAAACTGATCTTTTTGTCCATCTGAACATTTTTGTTAACCAATGCCATGTTTTCTGGTGTCCAGAAGCATCACCTTCTCTTTAACTGGGCATGTCATTGTTATCCTATGATTGAATATTAACTCTACATGAGCCAACTGTGTCTGTAACAGCTTTTTATCTGGATAAAATTAATTTTAATGTGAGACCTGAAGACTTAAAACAACTCTACTTTCAGACCACGGTATGTTGGCATTTTGTTGATCTGTTTCCTTCTAAATATGACATTAACAAAAACAAACAGTGCAAGACAGCAGGAAAATATCAAATTGTTTAACTTCTTGTTAAGAGTATTTGTCAGCATTGATGTCTTTATGTGACAACTGATGCTCTGTCACTTAACGAGCTAAAACAATAAAACTCTGCTAGCTAAGAAATCAATAGGCTAGCTGCTAACGAATACTTAAAAAGTGTACAGCCGTAATGTTTGTTTTTCGTGTAGTTTCATTTTTATTCCCAGTCATTACAGCAGCTTATTTATTTATTTCTTTTGTTTAGTTGTCGCAAATATAAGTTGAATCCCTCCTTACAATGTGAAACGCTAATATGAGCTAAGCTAATGTGTGGCTAATGTTTGGCTTATATTCACAGGGTTGTTATTTTAGTTGCATGGTACCATTTTAACATGAAGCTGCACTGAAAGAGTAAGCTTTATTTTATTATTATAATAGTATTTATAGTTATTTATTAATTACTATTAACTATTCACAAGCAGTTGGAAATATTTGTGGTGGAATAGTTTTTCAACAAGAACGTAAATTATGTTAACTTCTGCTACTATTTTAAACAGGTTCCGTAACCCATAAAGACCCAAACAGCCACTGGCGATCAAAAGCATCTACTCGTCTATAATGTTTAATATCTGTTGATCCATTAATCCTGTCAATACATGTAAATAATTGGTGTAAAATGCAGTGTCATCCTCTCATGGTCATCAGATATGATCCATTTGGACGTTCAGAGGCTCTGTAGTTACCATGGAAACACTGTCATCTTCTACAA
>JAPQRP010000002.1:18767354-18820865 GCA_037367295.1 Apogon hyalosoma
CTTCCCTGCCCCCAATTCCTCCTAGAGCTGAGGGTGAGCGGCTTGTCCTGATTTTTTTGTGGACAGAGTTGCTTGAAGAACCAGCAGGTGCTATGGACATCACTCTTCAGGCTGGGCAAGCGTAGGCCCTTCGTTGCAAGGCCCCCCAAGGCAAAGGAAGAGCATAGAAATCAGAACCTGGGGGAGGGCGCTCAAAGCAGTGCCTGCAAAACAAGGGAAATAACAGACAAAAAAAAACTACAGTCAATGCATGTTTTCCATTACTTATTCAAATGCATGAATAACATTTACTCTGATCTTTTCAGTTCCACCTCAGTATTGTTCAGACTGCCTGACCAAATCTGTTTTTTTTTTTTTTTTTTTTGGGGGGGGGTGTAATATATATTTAATGCAGATTTATGTTTGGACAACAAAAAAATGGCAAAATCTGAGGTTTTTAACTCTGATCCAAGCCACATTTGGAGGTGGCTTATGTACTGCAATATACTTCTGTAGAGAAAAAGCTGGAAAGAAGGCAAACTGATGAAGCTGCATCACCTATGTGCTAATGAAACTTCACTACTGGACACACAAATCCAATGTGATCACTTAAAAATAATAGAAACAATAACTATAATCATATATGTCACAATAATAACTATAGAAATAAATTGACTGCAGTATGAACAAAGCCTACCCTGTGAGGTTATAAAGGAGATACATGTATGATTTTTTGCAGTGTGACCTAATTTGAGAACAGCTATCAGAATAAATTAATTTACATCACTATACATTTATGACAATTCTCCTCTGGTGGGAATCACTTAAATCCCAGAAGACAGTTGTGATGGAACACTGAGGTCTTAGATGTAATAGGAACTTGGGGTGACACCTCAACACCAGCCTTCGCCTCAGAAATTCCATAATTAAAAATGTAACTCTCTTAAAGCTAAACCTAGTGCACAGCACTTTCTTTACATGCTTGTTTCCAGTGAAAACATTTTCCAGTCCATCCAGTAAATATTGAGATACAGTGCCAAACTGGTGGCACTAGAGGAGGATCAGGAGATCTGAAATGGAGTCATGGGGATTCAACTTTTAAATGTTTCTTAAAAGTTCACAGTAAACAAGTATTTCTCAAGATGGTCCAGACCAAGCAGTGGATTGACAGACCTTTTGTGACATGCATTACATTCCAACTATGTTGTCTTTTGAGTTATGGTGTGATTGGCATGATTCCTATTTTATATGCCATGCAGACATTTCAATTTCCTCTCCGATGTGGTTGTTTTCACAGTGGTATACTCTGTTATCTTGAAATTGAACAGTGTTATGTAAAAAATAGTGGGGGAAAGGTTATCCCAGACATGTTACAACCAGATTTCATGGTCTTGGTCTTGATAGAAAAGTGTGTTAGGGAGTAAAAAAAACAATTGCATAGCTCACTTTCGACAACAGCCCAGCATTATCCCATGCTCTAGGCATCAGTTCTTGTCAATGAGGAAATCTTTTATCTTGCCTCGCTTTTATCTCCCCCTGTCCTGTGATAATTTCCTGAGATTTAGGTGAGTGGTACAGTTAGCTTTGTTACATGACAACAAGGCTCATTCACAGATAAGAGACTGTTCTTGATTCAGGATGGCATATTTTTCTGGTCATGTAATGCCCAGAGAAGTGACGTGCATTGTATCTAATCTTCACTGACTTTTGTTGTAGTTTTTTTGTTTTGTCCTTATGTTTTTGTGGACAGAATGATCTCAGTGTTGTAGCCCATTGATGTCAGTCTACATAACAGAGTGAGTGTAAAGGAAGAGTTGCAGACCTTCTTTACTGTTTTTTTTTCTTTTCTGGAAACTCTTTGGACGATTCATTCACCAAGCTTTCTCACACTCAAGGCCTCTAGAGATTTTCATGAATTGCCTGCGGCTTTAAATCTGTAATATCCTGTCGTCTTTTAGGCTGTCACTGGCATGGCTTAGATCCAAGAGTTGTAATAGCACGTTCAGATCTGAGGCTACTTAGATGCTCAGGAGGATGACCCGGGTCGCCATCTTTCTTCTCCGAGCCTCTCACATCTGGAATGCGTAATGATGAGAAGTCAAACTTTGCCTCAGGTGTCTTATCGAATAAAAGATGAGCTGTTGTTGACACAGAAATGGGGAGATCTGGCTAAATAGGATAGAGATGGTAGGTGGATGCTGTCGACTGCTACCATTGTTGTAATCTATATTTAAATAGGACATTAATGAGGTTCAGACCAAGAACTATATATCTTTATACAGTCAGTCTTCCTCCGAGATCTGACTCAGCTTGATGTGTCCACTGAACTGTAGCTTTGATCCTAAACCTTTGTGTTTGGGTGAAACAAAGTGCATCTCCAGCTGCTTCCAGAGGTATTTCTTTCCATCATCACTTCAAACTGAAGAAGAAAGCAGGACGCATGAAGAAGAGCAGTGCCAGCATCAGAGAGGGCTGCTTGATGAACTGGTGCTAGTTATCAGATTGATATCATGTAGGAGCCACTGCACAAGCTGGTATGGAAGTGTGAGGAAGTTCAGACGTTTAACTCCTTGAACCATTTCCCCTCAAAGACTGCAAATACTCAAACCAACTCATACGTTGATCAGGTTGGAGTATATTGCCCTCCTTGAACCAGGTGGACTTTGCAAGACTGAGCTGAGCCAAAAAAGGACAGAAACAAAAAAAAAACCTCAGACACTGTGGTTTAAGGGGTGTTTGTGGAAACAGCATTGAGACTCGCTGAGCTGTTCACTTTAAAAGAGCTTCACAACTTCCTAAAGCTCCCCTTATTGTGTGTTATTCTGGCACTGAGCACAAGCACTGACCACTCAGCTCACAGAGAGGATTCTCACATTCTATTGGCAGAGTGAGGAAAGCTGGAGGACCTGAGTTGTCCTTCAAGTGCATAATTCCCTGGCTTTGACCCTGCTCATTGTTTCCACTTTTGTGCTACTGCCTGTGAAGACTTGTATGGGAAGCAGGAGTGACTTTAAAAGAAGTTTCACCTTGTCAAAATGTACAAAAAACTACCATGATCCATAATTCGATATAGATTGTAAAACCTTTCTAGTGAAATGAGCTTCCAGACTTCTGTTGCTTTGATCCTTTTGCTTTAAAACTGATTAACCATGCCTTGACACCCTCTGGCTGCAGCCTCCTCTCACTATGGGTTTAATTTATAGTGACCCTCTGTGGGTTAGTGGTGTATAGTCGGCACCTCCTGCAGTGATATTGTGTCTTGTCGAGTTTCTCTGTCTCTCGGTGTCTGAGAGACATGTGAATGGGTTCCTGTGCTTCTTATTGTACTGCTCCTATCTTACATTCGTAGACACATGTAACATTAGCAAGTACAGGAGTTTAAAATCTTGTTTTTTTTAAATGATCAGGCTGTTTTTATTGAAATACAGTTTGTTTTGGTTCAGGATAGAAAATGAAACTGTGAAGGTGAGAAATAAAATATTATGTGAGATTCTGGATGAAAACTTTTCACATAAAGACTTGGTTTACTTGACGCCAAATTAAACATTCCTTCAAGGAAAGTGGTGCAGTGGAGTAACCCAATGCCAGAAAGTGTTATCTTTGGTAGAAGATTTTAATTGACTGAATCAGGCTCAAAGAAAAGATTTACTCCAGATGGATTGATTTAAGGTTTAGGTTTCTAAGAATAACTGTCCCCCATATGAGGAAATAAATTACATAGGCATAAAAGCATCTACTATCATTTTATGAATTCAGACAAGCTGTTGGGCTTCAATCCAATGGTGTGTTAAGAAATTATTTTGTTCAATGCCAATAATAACATTCTTGCACTGGAGTTGGATCTGGCTCTGCCATTAACAAAGTTCCTGTAAAACTCTGAGTTTCCCACTCGTCATCGAAAACATCCGAAGTGATTCTGCCAACAAAGTATTTTAGGGCTCAAAATGATTTCTCTTGAAAATTCCTCTATGAAATTATAGTTTCTCACTAGTCAGCAGTTACGATTTAGTATATTGGGAAGCACTGTTTCTCTTGAGAAAAGGCGTATCTCTGACTTGACAGAAAGTTGGTCACATAGGAAAATACAATAAAGACGGAATCCAAGGAGGTAAAAAAGCCTTTTACTGTGTGATGCCGACTGTTTTATGACAAGTTTGATGGGATTCTCCGCTAACAAAACCTAGTGTCTTCTCAGCCCTGGATTTTACAAACTCACCTTGCTCTAGAACGGCATTGGCCCCTTGTGGGAAAGACGGGGCCGTGGGCGTCTCCTTTTCCAGCCGGATGGTCTGTGGGTCTGACCGGTCCTTGCAGGGTTTTGCTGGACCAGCTTTCTCACCGTAGCTGCCTCTTCCAGCTCTCTGCCATGCTCCGTGGAGGCCATGGGACCTGGTGGAGGAGAGGCTTATTACAATAGATCCCCAAATTGCAGTATTTCACAGCCTCTTCCCATTCAGAGGATCACATTTTGATCATGAGCCAAGTCTATTAGTGTTCAGGAAAATGTGAAGCGAGATCCAAGGAGGGATCACTGAGATAATGGATGAGGAAACAAGAGACATGTATAGATAAGTGTGTGTGGGCCTCTGTAAGCCCACCCTGCATTGTGGTTCATCAATTCAGTATGGTGAAACCAAAGCATACATAGATGTAGGACTGGTTGAAGCGAGAAACCCAAACACTTGTGTCTCATGTCTCTGTCACTCTGCCTCTAGATTACAAACACCACAAAGCACCAGACCTCATAGAGGTGCATCCCATCTCTGTGTTTTATCAAAGATTAGAGATGAATTTTAGGTATATGTGTGTGTGTGTGTGTGTGTGTGTGTGTGTGTGTGCGTGTGTGTGCGCGTGTAGGTGCACATGTGTGTGTGTGTGTGTGTGTGTGTGCACATGTGTGTTTGAGAGCGATCCCAGATGTTCTTAGTCATCTCTCAATAACTGTGGCCTGATCCCCTTAAGCCCTTCTTTCCAAATGGTTTGGTCCACCTCAAGTGTCTCTATAACCTTTTTAACCTATCACAAACTGAAAGACCTCCTCTTGGCATGTTTTGAGCATAGCTTTAGTTGTAATGGGATATTTTTAACGTGGGTGATCTTTCACACTACAAGCAGTGCTTCAGTCTAGTGAAATTTGAGAAAAAGCAGGACTGAATTTGTTATTTGGCCATGTTAAAATGTGTGAGCAGATATTGTACAGTTGTAACACATTTTCATGCCTTTATATTTTTAAGAACAGTAGAGAGACAACACTATTGGAATACTGAACAGAAAGTACATAAACATTTGTTACCAGGATGCCCTATATATTGCACATTTTATGATAGAAATAAACCCATTACAAGCTCATTTCAATTCTTTATAATTCTGAGGTAAAACTGTGGATGGATTATCTATGCCACTTTCTTACTTTTCCTCAAATAGTCTTACATTCTCCAACCCTTCTCTAAGATAAGGTTTTCCTCAGAGCCAATTAAACATCTTTTCTCATAAGAAAATGTAGATTGCCATTAGGCATTTACCATTAAATAGCTGATTGACATCACCCACAAGGGGTTATGACATTGGTGTTTCCTCTCCTTTAGGACACTGTTACCATTTATAGCAATCTCCAGATAATGACCTTTCTTGGGTTTACAACAGCTTGGGCGAGGACATAGCTTAAGATAAGTCATCCAGTTGACTGTGAAGGTGAGAAAACCAAGAGCATAGTGGTCAAGCAGCTTATAGAAGCCATGATGATGCTAAGTTGTTTGGTTCCTTAAGACTCTTTTCAGCTGTTATTGTTTTTAGTGGAGACACTTAAGACTGTTATGTGGACAAGCCACAGTTATGACAAGGGTTGTGTATTATGAGGATCTATTTTGTGTGGTGATAGAAAAATGTCTGTTGTTTCATATTAATCTCTATTGTTTGTAATGTGTTGCCAGTCACTCTGTATATAGCTTTTTTTTTTTATCATTTGGGCACCTTGCATTCTTCCACACACCATAGGTTCAGGCAAGAAATCCTAAAGAAGCCAAGGCAAACAAAGATGAAGGACAATGAACAGTATTATACGCAGTATTTACTGTGAAATGAACACAATGAATTCCTTCACTATATTGTTGCTTTTGTTTCTGTGGATATTACAAGTAAAGTAAGAAAAAAACCACAAGTGAGGAGGAGCAGTGTAGTTGTTTTAAAGCTGTTATAACTGTAGCATTATACATATATACCATTACCATAATGTACTGAGATAGAAGACATTTCCCACCTTTAGTTGTGACCTTAAAAGTGCAGTCTAATAAAAAAATTCAAATCAAGACTTTCTTAAAAGTCTCAAACTTTGCTAAAACCTGAGATCAATTTGACTGGACAGCATTTCTCCTCAGCATGCCATTAAAAAGGCAGACAGACTTTCTCTGCAGCACTGCTTAATTAACAAACTTCAGCTGTGGCATATTGAAAACATTTCTTTGAAAAGACTGCCATAAAAAGGGAAAAGAGAAGTGTTTCTAACTTTCAGGTTTAAACAATACTGAAGTGGCTGACTGAGCTAGACAGCTTGTTGAATGTTTTCGATGTATATCCCTGAAGTGCCAGACATCTCAAGTTCCATTTCCACACTAATCTTCTTCCGCAAGCATATTACACACTATATTTGTGGGCGAACAGTGGGCTAATTCATTTGCAGCAGGAAAAGTCTCTGTTGCATATTTCCGCATCTAAAGCCCATCATTGCCCCTAGGAACACTAATCTGCGCATTATCCTTTTGTTATTGTTCCAGATGCAGACTGAATGAGGGACGTTCACACATTCTGAAGGCATTCGGCTCATTTTGCTCAAATCCAGGGGGTTAACTGTTAAAACGCTCTGTGTTTGAGTAGATTTTAAGGCTAACAGAAGCTTAGTATTGTAGAGGGGCCCTGCTTCCCTTTGCCCCTGAAACACCCTCAGCATTTCAACGTAGAACACGCAGACTGTGGTCCTTGACATTTAATGTCTCCCAGTGATACTTACTCTAACTACAGTACAGTGAACATCTACTGCAGCTGATGTTTGAGCAGTGGACTACTGTCGCAAGCACTGCAAACACATGCATGGAGTCGCACTCAGTCACTATGCACACTCATACACACACTGCAATGCAAGATGGTAAAGTAATTCTACCTCAGCTCACACAACTCATCTGCTGTTCCTCTCTGGGTGGCTCAGGCTGTCATAACCCAGGTCCATAATGAGACAATTTAGATGTCTCCTGCCATGGCAAGCTGTCAGCCACTGCTCAGCACTGGGGTTTGAAGGGAGAACATCTCGTGATTCTCCTGACAAATCTCAACCTATCCAATCTGGCTACAGGATGGAAAAGTGTAATGAAAACTGCTAAAAATAAGCCCGGCTTCAGTGATAATGCTGGCAGTATAGATTAACTCTTGAGGCCTGTAGGGGAAGCATCAGACTGTGACAGATATGACATATAGCAACAGCTTTGTATCCCTACTCATCTGTAAGCACATATAGAGAAAACACATCTGTTGCATCTGGATTAGACCTTTTCATAGTTGCCATGGCATATTTTTTATTGGATAATGTATATTTCATCTCCATAAACAAAGATATCTGAGCTATCTTATGGCTCTGAAATTGGATCCAGCTTTGGCTGTATCCCATTTGATCTTTTCCCATGAGAAATCCCCATGTTTATGTTCAGCTAGTAAAACATTAAAATGGCAGGATAACATATGTCTCACAATAAAAAGCATCTTATCTCCAGTTTTGATTGCCTCAGAGTCCAGGATTTGCCCTTTTTCCACAAAATTTCAGCATGTCTTAACCCTGTTGGTAATTCCCTAATTAAAGTTTAATAAAGGGAGAATTTCAGGAATGTTTAGTTATTGTTGTTACTGCTCTTACTAGTGTGGCTTCTACCTGCTTAAAAAAAGAGAAGTAGGAGAAGTGGAGGTGCTCAGGCAGATAAGATAGAGTAGTTGACGGTGTCACAAACTGGCCACTTTCCAGGCTAATGATGAATAGGTGGTTGGCTGCTCCCTAATTCCCCGCCCTAGTTTCACCACCACCTCCTAAGGTGATATCTGTTATGTTGTCTTTTTCAAATGGCCAGCTCTCCGTCTTATTATTGCCCAGCGGAAAGTGGAATAGTGACAGCTTATCCCCATTGATTCAGCCAGAGTCCATCAGTGGGGCCTGGAGAGATATACATCTTCCAGTGCTTGTCCATCCAGTCAGAAAAGAGAAATGTCTGTCCTCTGGTTTAATGCCAAGTTCATCAGCTGTCCTCATGGCTGGCAAAAGCGAAGTGTATATCACAGTGTTGCGTGTCAATGCAGGAACACAAGCAGCATGGCAAATGGCCTAGAGCTGCTTATTAATAGTTGTAAAGCTGATTTGTGTGTATCGACTTCCAAAACGGCCACATTACAAATGTCTGCACTTGTAAACGCAGCCACAGTATAATGGTTTTTCTGCTACTAGGACATAAGATATTAAACTACGCTGTTCTGTGAGTCTAACTATAGCAACAAGTAAGCAAAAGGGTTGTGTTCTGCGTTGGCTTACAAACTGTTGCAATGTAAACATGCACAGTCAAGCATGGCCACCAAAATTTAATCCTTGCTGTGTTTAATTTTCTCTCTGTCACTTCCAATTGATTTGCTGTCCCCTTGCATCTTATCTGTTTGTTTACTTGTCTTGCTCATCACTCTCAGTCACACTGATTATGAATCAGTTGTGTGCAATCTCATTGATCCCTTTTCACAGTTGGCTGAGCATCTCAAAAACATTTAATCTCTCTTCTGTGTTTTTTCTACAGCCCTACATCACATATCGGACACCTCTGTGCAATAAATCTTGCTCAGCGCAGTTTGTACCGGTGTGTCTTGATGTGTAAACAAACAGTTGTTGTGAGAGGAGAGGAAGAGGAGAGAAGAAGAGGAGAAAAGAGGAAGTTTCAAAGATTATAGCATGATTTTTCTTTGTCTACAGGCATCAAAATACTCAGTTGATCCAAGTGCTGCATAGGTAGCTCCTTTTACAAAGCTTTGGTTATATTACATGTTAGAATAGTGGAAATTTCCTAATTCAAGATCAGAGAATATTAATGCACAGCAGAAGTTTTTGTTTTTGTAATGTTTTTGTTCTCAGGTGGGTCACACAAATATTAGTAGCACAAAGATACCCCTGTTAATATTATAAGCTGTAGCCAGATTCATGAATGACTTTCTAAATTAAAGGGAGTTCAGATTTATGACTACTTATATTCATACAAGTAGCCATGTGCAATAAACTGAGGATGCAATACAGTGAGATATATCAAGAGTCAATGTGCATTTTAATTGTTGACAGGTGAATCTGAACTGAACTGAATCATAAAGCCAGTGAAAAGCCATGTGTCTTTTACATGTATCCAGTCTTTCCCTGTTTTTACTGCCATTGGACTAAATCAGAGACCCAGTTAAAGCTCTTGCCCTCTTTTCACAATAACACATCTTAATTATACTCTAAACACTATTAATATCAGAACACTCCCACAACCAACAGCCAACTCTAATGTTGTTTTTTTTTTTTGTATTTGCGAAAATAGACGATACTTTGCAGTATTTGCTGAACACACGATATAAAATGAACATATCCTCATCTCTGGTTTAACTGTACCTTATTATGTGCATGTGTAATTCTTATGGGTAACAAAACAATATTTGTGTTTGACAGAGAAAGAGGAAGAATAAATACCCTGGTGTGTGTAGCCATGGTTATTATTACCATGACGTTGGAGGAGCAGGCCTGCTGTCTCCATCATGTGCCTCCCTCCTTCATTCACTAAAAGGAGAGCAGTAGCTTTAGCTAATGAATCCCTCTATAGCATGCCATTACCACAGACATCCTAACCCACACAGCCAGACAGAGATATGCTATGGACAGAAATGCTTCCCACTACATAAGCACATTAGGGGATCAGGATTATTTAGCCAAGGATGAGATGTGTTAATTGTGCCAGAACAAGCCAAACATTCTCTTAACCTACAATAAGCCCCAGCAGCACCACAGTATCGTACTGGGGATTTGCTAGCTGCCTGTTAGCCTCCCCTCACATTCATCCCGCACATATGGAGTAGTGCCTAACCAAGGAGGCAGCCCCTTGTTGTTCAGCTTTCACAATCCGACATTTAGTGTCGCAAATTCTGCTTATCGCATGCCTACCAGTAAGTCTGGGCCTTGGCAGAAACTGGTACCAATTGCTTCCCGACTTTCAGACCATGTTACCATGGCAGCCAGTTTGGAGCGAAAAGAATGACATTGTCAGCTGAAATCAGTCAGGTTCTCAATTTACAGATTTCACTGCACAAATGATTGGTCCTGAAGTCTGATGTTTTTAACCTCTCGCTGCCACCACTCTTCGTCTCTGGGTGGGGGTTTATTTTGGTCGTGAGCACTTTCTTTTATTTCTGTGGGGAACTGTTTGATATGCAGCATTGTTGTACTGTGATAATGCTAGGCTTGTGGCTGAGTTGAAGGCTGGCTTTGTCTATACAAACTCCACTGAGGAAACCAAAAAGTGCATGAAAAGTTGCTCCCATTATTGCAGCTCTTAAACTTAACCCCTTGTCCTCCCTGCTCTGAAAGCAACCCCCACTTTCACTGAAAGTTCAGAACAAATTAAAAACAAACTGTGCAGCCCACTAGTTTCTGGCTTTGTGCAGATGTCCCTTTGAGTCAGTCAGCTGCCTGTGAAGTGTGGCACTATATATGTTCCTGAATTAGAGAGTGTATGAAATGATGAGGTGTGAGACTGTGTACTCTGCTATGATCAGAGCAATGTGAGTTCAAAGGGCCGGCAGCAGTATTGAGCCAGCTAATGAAGCCACTGACTTTCTTCAACACTTGACTGCCTATTGGTTTATTCACAGTACTACTCTATTTGAAGAGGTGAATTTGTGGCTACAAGGTTACTGCAGGTTGAAGGCTTTTGTAAAGGAGCAACCAAACAGGCAAACACAAAAAACTCAAAGAGAAGATTTTCTCTTGGACAGTCAAAAATGCAGAGAGCAGTAACAGGAGAGATGCTGGTGTTTCTGTCTGTGATAAGAGCAATGGGCTAAATTTATGCGCATGGCAGGTACAGTAGGTAGGTAAGGCTACCAACTGATGCCCTAATCTCTAGAGATTGTATGTCAAGGGCAAAGGGATCCTCCAACCAGCCGTTTCCATGGGCACGCTAATCAGATGTGAAACACACCCCCTCCCTTTCCTGTGTCATCACCCCCCACCCCACATGCTGTGAACCTGCATGTCTTCTCCCATTTGAGATGTGGGGAGAAGGAGAGAATCAGAAAGAGGGAAAGAAACGTCACTGCACAGGGTTTACTGCAGCTTATACTGCCTGGGGGGACATTGCCTCTCCCTATAGCATATACAGTACTATTAAAGGAAAATAGCAGCAATATTGCATCAGACTGTTACCTCCGTACCAAACTGAAGGATACAAAACAACTCAGCTGGGCATTAATTCAGTCTGTGTCCTTTAGATACTCAGTTCAGGTGCAATTATTGTGATAATGGCATAAAATAATAATAAACTTGTTTTCTTTTAAGTAAACCTACATGGGAAATCTGTGATATTTCATAATAATGCTAAGTACTGTGAGGATGATATAACTTACACAAAAATAAACAAACTAACCATATATTTGCCACCAAATTGACACCAGTCTTAAAGAGCTGATGGACAGCTGGAAGTGTGGATATCGAACCTGTGCCCTGCTCTATCTGATAGGTCAAATGTTTTCATGAGGGGTATTAATGCATGCGTGTAAATGAAGTGACTTTTCTCACTTTGTTAGATTTTATTATGAAGTAGTCTGGGAGACATTTGTGATGCATATATTGCTCATGTTCTCATTGTAATGATGATGAAAATACAATGTATTGGTCAGCACTACTTTAAAGTTGTAAAAGTTTTATATACATTTCATTTAAAATATAGATTTATTATTACTATTATGAACATGCATGCCTAAATACTACACCTGTGGGTGAATAAAACTGAGTAAGCACTTTTGTTACACATAAATAGTGAAGAAATAAAACTGGAGTTTTTTTGCTGACAGGTTTAGCTGCTCAGTCCTGCAGGTGAGCTAGAGCTCAGTGTTTATTGGCCTGCTGAGTCCACCAGGTTTTCCTCAGCTGCCAGCATAAACTGTTTACCTGATGTGGATGCATGTTTATGAATTCCATATATTGTTTTGCTCTTCAATTTTACAAACATCTGCTTATGTTCAGGGGCTCTGAGTGCAGATGGCCTCTCCTCCACAGTTTATGAGACAGAGAAACACAGCAAGGGGCCTCATACTGTTCCAGGAAACCGTCTGTGGGGAGACCCATGCTATTAGTCGGTGGCAGAGCATTTGATTGGTCACCATTTAAGCGTATGTGTCTCCCAGGGCAGATAACATTTGTGATCAAAGTCAGAACGATCGCCATGAATAATGCATGATTTCATAAATGAATGATTTCAGTGTTGTCACAGAAGGGACCTGGTTGTGTTGACGAGATCTTACGATTTACATTTTCAAACATTTCATTTAAACCCGGAATCCAAGGTGCATGACAGTTTGAAACCACGTGAGGTGCAACAGAGGAGCCTGTAATTCTTTGAGAATAAGTGAGACATGCACAAACTGTTGCCTAAGGCTTTGAGTTTAGGCAGATCCCAGTGGGGGCATCATTAAATGAACCCACAATCTACTAAGTCCCTTTACACCTTCCATCGCCCCAATCCACTGCCATCTTCACAGTACTGAAATCCCTTGTCTGACTTAGAGCAGCCTAACAACAGCCAGCTGTACAGCACTTTTAACCATATGAGAAATCTCACTGATCCATGATGGCGCCTATAGAGCTTTGACGTTAATGACATCAACATACTAAACCATATTTATTTAATTTTATATACTCTTTTACATCTTCTCTTCCCTGTAGCTGTTCAACAAGGAGGTTATACTACATATGGCATCTCTAAAGCAATATACAGAAGTCATATTTTTTTCATTCTGGGGTTCTACAAATTGAGCATGAATGTAATTAAAGCACCTGCATACCAACAGACCACAATATTTATTCTGCGGTCTGGCAGCCCGTTAATAAAAATGTCCACTCAGATCTCGATCAGGAATCCGATCTGCTGAGACTACTGCTATAAATGTAACACTTAATGTTCAAAAAGAGAGTCATAAATCACTTTAATATTGGTGGAAAACACAGCAGTTTTTTTTTTTTTTTTTTTTTTAAATATCTGGCTCTAATTAAGTTGTAAGGAGTGCCCTGGGCCTGAGGATAGGGTCTGGTGATCACATGAGGTCTGGTGAACACAGGACCCCCTCCGCGACCCCCTCACTGCCCAATGTCCAAACCTCTAGGTTACAACACTATGGGGGGGCTTTGACTGTGTATACAAAGGAGTCAGGAAAAAGTCTGATTTAGCTCACAAGCAATTTAAGAAATTAAGCAGCCGGTTTTTACACATATTAAATCCATAAAGACAGGCTAGATCACCAGCTGTGATGTTTTAGATGAAGCTGTGAGCTACTTCACCATGAAAAAGTTACACAACCTTTAAGACAACCTCCTTCATGTCTACCCTATTATTTTTCTTTACTTTACCCATCTTTTACTCCCTCTTGCTTTTCTCCCTTCACTGCATTTGCTCTCAAGGGAAGATCTAAGTGAGTAGATTTATTCATTCAAAGGGTTCTGAATTACATTACACCAGCCCAGCAGTCACATATGCCAGAGTCTTCAACAGCTGAGCTCCCTAGAGAGTGTTAGCCCAAAGGTTAGCCTTATATCCCTACCAAATGAGTTATGATTTTTCGCTAAATCTCTTCCTTAACTCCCCTCCACTTCAGAGCAATTGTGAGCATGATTCACCAAGTATATAGGATGATAATATACAGATGTGAAGTGGCTTATCACAAGAAGGCTCCTCATTGAATCCTGCTGCTGTACTGTATTCTCTATATGAATCTTAATAAAGGTCAGTATTTTTAGATAAATCTGCTCTTACAGTATGTACTTATACCATAACAACAATAACAGCTATTAATGGTAAATAGTAACATTTTGGGAAATATTGAGAACTGTTTGTTGATAAATGACCATGCAGGAATATCTTATTTGGTTAGTCAACCAAACTACATACCAAAAATACTCCAGAATCAAATATTATAGACCTCCAAGACTGACTATGTTACTGTAACATGTCCAGAGATATAAATAAAAGATACCACCATTATATAAATTATCATCATAATCTCTATTGGTTGAAAAAGAATCTTACAATACAATATATAACAGCAACATGAATACATGCTGTGTGAACTAGAAAAACACAGTTTTATTTGACAGTTTATCACTGCTATAGCTCATAGGCTAATCAAAATACAAATCTATAAGGATATACACAACAGTCATGGACTATTTAGCACATGTGTCTGGCTGCGAGTGTTGTCTTGTCTGTGCAGTGTTGCTGCAGGCTCTTTGCACTTTTTCTTGTAATGCTGCATGAAGAGGAAATCCTGGATCTTCATGAAACAGATGCATTGGATGGCTGGTATGTGTGTATGTTTCTGTGTGTGACATAAACCCAGCTGGTGCTCACTAGCTCCTGTGCCTCCTTCAAGTCTCTGTGATTATTCATAACCTTTCCACTGCTCCCCCTTTTCACACAACTGTTTGCTCATGTTATGCCTGGACATCTGGAAAAGTTTAGCTGCTTTTGTTCTTTCCTCTGCCACCATAATCATGTCCAAAGGCACAAACACCTTCTTTACATTAGTGCCCAGAAACTGGGATTATGATTAAAAGCTTCCTGGTTACGGTTGGTGTAGATCTACTGGCTAGATGTTGTTTAACAAAATAATCAGAGGTGGTGTTTAATGCCTGTCGGAGCCTTAATGAGTGCCTGCATGTTCGCTTTCTTTTTTTTTTTTTACCGTACACTGACCCGTAACACTTGGTTAAGCATCTGAGTAAGGCCTTTTACAGTACAGTATGTATATGTATGCTGGTACCACAGAACAGCCAGCCCCAACAATACATCAAAGTTTAATATGGAATAATAGCACTGCTGACAGCTCTCATAAAATCGCAAGCAGACAATTTCTCTGCCAGATAATGGCACTGATCTGGGCCTCATGCCCTGCTCACACTCACAACTGCCTCACCTGTTCAACTCAGGAGCCAATCAAGCAACACAATTACACTGTCTGTGTATGTGTACGCGTGGGTAGGTATGTGTGTGTCGAGCCAGCTGCTATTGTTTTTATGTTGCGCATCCCTTAGTGAAAACCGGCAGGATGTTTCTACCATGGAGGAAAAAGGGAGCTTTGATATCTCTAAGAGGCTGTGACAGAAGAGGATCTTTTCAGAATAAGGACTGTTTATAGACGAGTCTTAAGAGTTACACAGTGAAGAAGAGTGATCGGCCTCGGGATGAATTATGAATACCACATGTCTAAAGCTGGAGCCCACTCTTGAGCCAGAGTGCTTTTCAAGGATGGGTAATTGAAGAGCGCTGGCAAAGGATGCTAATACTACACAGAGAAGGCCACTGCTTTTTGTGTCCTTAATGAATATTATAAGTAGCATTAGGTTGTTGAGGTGAATTGCCTGTTGCACTAGTTCCAGCTAATATTCATATACATCTCCAAATATAAACAAGTCACACACTCCTGCACTCTTCCCCACCCTGTATCTGTCAGATATATTCAGATCTATATTCACTGCTTCACAACACCTTCCTGCAAGTGCACACACATGCTTTCTCTGTCTCACTGTCTATATCTCTCTCCTCTCTCAGACACACATGTACACACACAGATGCCTGAGAGAGAAAAAGCCCACTGAACTGGAAAAGCGTTTGTCTCAAGATGAAAGGCTTCACACCCACTGCCTACATGCAGAGCCTCTTCCGACACCTTCCCGCGACAGCGCATACTGTAGCAGAGGCTTGTGCTACGCAGACACACTCCAGCTAGCATCCCTCCCCACACCCATAAACGCCGCAACACACTTGCATCCCTTCTTTTCTTTCACTCCCTTTCTCTCTTCCTCTCTGTCAATGGAGCTCTGATACTACAGTAGCAGCCGGGGAACAGAGAAGCACATAAGCAGCATGACTTGAACAACGTTGAGCAGGATAAGCTCCCATGAAAGCCCGAGGCACAGCAGCCTTGTTTTCCCCGTCTCTGGTGTAGCACGGTGGGCTCTCAGGCGTGGAACATGCTTAGCCACACGCAGGGCGTGAAAAACGACACTGACCATGATGCTAGATAATTGCTACCCATTTACTCATGTGCTGAGAGCCTCAGACAAAAATAGCATGTCACTGTAACGAATGTGCTGGGAAGCATGGGAACTGTGAGTGCTGTGGCCATGGATCGATACACAGAGTGGACAGCATCTCGCAAGCATAAAGTCTACACAGCATCTTACAACCACAGTCTGTACAGCACCTAACATACTGGATAACAAGTAACATATAGCCTACACAGTATTTATTCTCAGGCCTATATCTTCTGGGATGTAGTGCATTTGTGTATATGCAATCTTTTATCTGGTCAGTTCAGAATATATATTATAAACACAGCTTCAGTCTGTGTGTTTTCCAAGCTATAGTTGGTGGGTAGGTGATAAACCCAAGAATGCTCTAGACATTTACACAGGTTTAGCTGTTGTTTTTTCACACCACAGTGTTACCTGCATCACATCTGCAGACTGGCCATTGCTCTCCAAAACTAACCCAACAGCCACATTTCTCAAAGCCCATTTGCTCCCTTGTGCCATCAAATAGATAATGCCCTGCCCCTGTATAATTGTCCCAAGTCAGTGTTATTGTTCCAAATATTAAATATTATGGATCCATGCTGGAATTGATATCTAGTCCAACAATGGCTCCAGAGACAGCAACACTTTACGGAAATTTACTGTGACAAGGCATCAAGACTGAACCCCTCAAGAGACAATCTGTGCATCTGGGATCTGTGTTCCCCTCATCGATGCGTACAACAATTACAGTCCTCATTATTATCTCCACAGGAAGCTCACATTCATATATGTTGGCTGTGTTGCCCTGCTGCACAATCACAGTCATGTAATAATCATATAGGACTTGGTCAGATGGAATACATCAAGCCATAAATTAAACAGGTTCACTCCATTTGCCTCTCCACCTTACAGAACATGTGCCATGCAAATCTTACATTTCATAACAGCCACAACAGTCACCCATACATCCAGCCTATGTATCACTCAGGAATAGCTCTGCTGTCCACACACGTTAATGTCCATCATCAAAACCTGTAATATTTCATCTCCAAGTCCCTGCTTACATCAAGGTGAGGCAGGGACTAAAATTATAATTCTAAGCTAGAAACCACATTGAACTTTACCATAAAACAGAAGGCAGTACAATAGCAGACAGTATAACCACTGCAGTGCAGTACTGTATACAGCCAGGTGCTGATATTCCTGCCTTTTAGAGCCCACACAAGGCTAACCATGCTGGGTAACTGATCAACTACAGCTGCCTGCACAAGCCCAAGGCAAACAGGAGAGAAATAGAAAGCATAGAGAGAAGACCGGCGACGAGGCTGGCCGCTTCTGTACTCACCAGCACTGGCAGAACACAGCAGAGACACCAAGAGCACAATCACCAGCGTCAGGATCTTCACATTCATTTCTGCACTCCCCTCTGGCTCTCCGCTAGTCACTTGCTGATATACTGTAGTGGTGTGTGTGTGTGTGGATGGGAGGGAGAGAGAGAGTGAGAGAGAGGGAGAGCAGCTGAGCGAGCAAGAAAGAGAGAGAGAGAGAAAGAGAGAGAGACTGTTTGCTCCCCTGTGTATGTATGTGTGTGAGAAGTGATTGTGTCCTGGGAATGTGTGTGTATGTGGCGTGTGGTGGCTCCCTGACTGTGCCTGTATATTTGCCTAAATGCGTATTTGTATATCAATGTGTGACAGCGCCACTCCAAGACTGAAGGCACGTCTTTATCTGAGCTCTCCCACGGAGGTGTGTGTGTGTGTGTGTCTCTTCTTTTCTTCTGTCAGAGAAACGGCAGCATGAGCCAAGTTCAGTGAAGCTGTGAATGTGCTGGAAGTCAGCTTGCAGGTCTGTCTGTTGGCGTTTGTGTGTGTGAGTCTGTAGAGCCCTGTTTGCCTTGGATAAGGAGACTAGTTGGTCATGTGGCTTATGTATCATTGACTCTGTGGGTCACGGAAAAGCCCCCCTACCCCACCCCACCATCACCCTCTCCACCCCTTTTTTACAAACATGCAAGTGCACACAGTAGAGAGAGAGAGAGAGAGAGAGAGAGAGAGAGAGACACACACACACACACACAGAGAGAGAGAGAGAGAGAGAGAGAGAGAGAGAAGCAAGGACTGGAAGATGGCAAAAGGAGGGAGGAAAGGGCTTGAAGGAGGAGGAGTAAGGAGGTGAGGGGTGGGGGTTTATGCAGGTTTATGATAATACCCAAACAGATGCTCTTGTTGAAAACTCTTTGAATTGCAAACAGGGCCGCTTGCCAAGAATCCAGGAATCAAAATACCAGCTTATGAGGGGACGTAGATGAAAGAAAGGAAGGTGTGAGATGAGGTTCATGCTTTCCTGCTTTTGTATCTCAGCCAGATGTATAGACCTTTCTTCCTCACACTATTCTTTACACACAGCAACATTGGCAGACCTGTCTCGCTCAAACCACAGCTTAAATCATTTGTGCTGTTTGAAGTTAGTGTCCGTGACACTGGGAGTAACCACAGGAAAAAACTTATCACACTCTGCTCAATCCCATTGCTCACATTATTTGTTTCACTGCCCCTGGAGTCATTTGTTTTATTTTGTTACACAAGATTATATTCTTTGCATGAACAAAAGCACCAAGAAAATCTCCACCCTACATGGCTATAAAATAAGTCTACATATTTTTTTTCATGTGTTTATCACACAATAAACAGGAAATGTTGCATTTCTTGCTCTGAATTGTGTGAACTATAAGCAGGCACTCAAACTACAACAAGTTTTCTTATCTCATTGAGCACAGAGCAACATCAAGGCGGCAAGTTTCTACATCCCCTTGTGTAAAGAAATTTGTCGATACGGACCATAAATTTTGTTGTTCTCTTGTAACTATGTATTAAAGTGTTCATACAGAATATGCAGGCATGTACAGCACCACCCTATTACGACATTTTAAACTCCACCCTGACTCAAAGAGTCTGGTTATATAGTTGATGAAGAAATACGTAAACATGGGGTCTAAAGAAATGAAGAAATGAAGGTGGAGGAAGTTAAACTTCCATATAATATTCGTAAATGAAGGAACACTCAAACAGACAGAATCCTCTTTTTAGTGAAATATTGGTTAAGTTGTGTTGGTTCACTTTAGGTCCCCAAAGGCTTCCAGTGACATTTGATGGATGGACCGCCTTTGGTCACAACATCCAGACACAAACCCCCACCACCATAGGCTTCCACACAGTCCCTTTTCTATGTGTTGTCACTAAACAGTCACTATAGTTGTGCAGACCTGAGAAGAGGGGCCCTGTGACCCTCTGCTCTACTTCTCCCGCTTCACACAGCTCAGCCATTGTCTCCCAAAGCCCACAGGTCCCAGAGGGCAACATGTCCGTGCCACCCACTTGAGATCCAACAACAAGAGCACCTTCCATTTTTACATGCAGCACTTGAAGCCTTCACTTCATGTGAAGCAATCCTCTCACCTCAGGGGTGGCCAAGCCCGGGGGCTAAAGATGCTTATCCAAGCCTGTCCTTTTTTTAGCTGAAAGATAATTCTCCCAAGTGCCTTTTAAAAGAATCTGTTCACAGCATTTTCTTAAAGGTACTCACTGATCACTGACAGAAAGATGGGCAATTCTTTCCAGTTGTACATAATGAGAGATACTGGGGATTATAGCACCATTACCAGCCCACTTAGTAGTTAAGGGTAATTCAAAATTCGATTTAATCCAACATTCAGGAATAATTTCAAAGCAATGTGGGATAACTGCCTCCAGAATTATTTCACATTAACAGCTAATGTGCATGAACTGGGTATCAAAACTTAAACTGAAGCATTTATCAAGGCTGAATCCAGGTGCTGCCCATGGTAATTTATGGCAGTGGATTTGCCAGTCATTAAAATGTCTTTTGGATATGGATAAAAATGTGTGAGACATTGTAAAGTTGGCAGTACAGGCTCAAACATTTGCACTCTATTAGCTTTAATTGTCTTAGCTTGAAGCAAAGCCTGTAATGAAAATGTAACAGATGGTGTTTCCTCTGAGTGTGTCAGTGGACTGTGTGCCGTGACACCACTATAAGCCAATGGAGGATTGTCTTTTACATTCAGGTATGTGGAATGAGACCTGGCAACATGACTTGGGCAGTGTGCAGTCAGGGGGCAGTGACATAACCTCATTGGCCTCAACACAGGAAACACTTGGCTGTTTACAGGAAGTGTTTGATAGAGGAATGTGGTGTATGTCTCAATTCTGTCACCAATGACGACTTTTCCTGATTCCTGGTTGAGGTTTTAATAAGAAGCAGACATTCCTCAGATAAACAGAGCACAGATGATGGAAAATCTACCATTGTATTTCCTCTGAGCCACCTTTTCTTTGCAAATAGTCACCTCTGCATGGTTCGTCAACAGGTGGCCCCTCAGCTGTGACTAAATTAATTCCCTGATCTCAGAAAAGATTTGCTGCATTATTTACTGTATTCACAATTAATGTGTTTCCTGTTTATCATCCGCTTCTATATACAGCTCCTGATTTCTGAAATGCTAATGAAGTGTGCGGATGTTTGTTTGTATTGTTGTTTTGATGATTGAATGAACAGTGGCAGGTTGCTCGTGTTGTTATTGTTGTACAGAACTGAACTACACACTTCCGCATCCGCTTCCATTTCCAAAGCATCTATCAGATACAGCGTACCTTTATTAAAATGAAAAACAAATCAAAACTCCATGAAGATAAGAGTCACAGCCAACATAATGAGTGAATACAGATTGCCAATGTGAGGTCGGATCGCGGTTGCTAATTAGCTTCTCTGGAGACATCACAGACTGTGACATCTTCATTGGGATGGTTCAAAGTCTGCATATGTCTAAAGAGATGAGAGAAACTGAGCAGTGTTTTACTTGTTTGAGGCTTTAAACAAATGTGATCCCCCCTTAGGCGGCCTGCGTTTCATATCATGAAATGTCAAGAATCAGAGGCTCGGTGGATTAACTTATCTGCCTTTAATCATGACATTATCAGCACCACTGCAAATAGTGAGAAATAGTCTAGGCTCACCAAAGCTCCCTGGAAGATAGGCCAGCAATTTTCTGCCAGTCTGTGGCTCTCATTTTGTTGTATTGCCTCAGAGCAGCCACACACATACTGTATACACATTTTCTGTAATTTCATACTTACATGAAAAGAGTTCCAAGTAATCATTTAAAGACTGTAGAGGGCTGATGTTGCTTTGAAAGGCAGCAGTTAACAATTATCTGGCAATAAACAGTTTTCTTCGAAAAACATGTTCTCCTTGTAGATACAGTGGTGGTAGTTGTCAGCTCATACACTTACACAGCAAAACAGCAATACTTAAAATTAAAATTGGTTTGTTACAAGTGAAAATACGGAATGTATTTAAGTAAAGTACAGGGGTATTATCAGTAACATTCATTTCAAGAGCAATCATGTAAAACCTGAAAGTACAGGATTTCTTTCCTACAATTTTAAGATGTTTTGGACACCACTTAAGCCAAATTAATGTAAAATCAATGTGTAGCATCAAAACTAAGTAAACTTTTCCGATATGTAATTAATGCAGTTCTTCCTGATTTTTTTTGTTTTTGCTTTACCCGACTAGTCCAAATTGATGTGAAATCATTTATTTTATTCATTGCCAAATTATCTCGTAGGACACCAATACTCTCCAGATGTATGCCAAAGTCTTCTACAAATTTTGGGTAAATGATGAAACCCAGACAGGATCTAATCCTTTTGTAATCCTAGACAAAAACCTCAAATGTTTCCTTCAGTATATCATAAGAGAAACGGTAAAGCCATAGCTGAACAGTATACTTTGGAAAATAATCCACTCATGGTTCTGATGTAGTCACTATTCATTCATCTTTTGTAATTCTACTGAACACTAACTAGTGACTAAAGCTCACAAATGACTCCATTAGTGTAAAAAGTATTTGCCTCTGAAATGTAGTCTAAGAATATATAAAGCACCATGACATGAAATGGTCAAGTAAAGTGCAAGTGTCTAAAAATTAGACAGGTACAGTATAAACTTTCACCAGGGCTGTAGATGTGATGGTGAATTATTAAGTCAGTGTCTTTTGGGAGGAAATTATGATAGACAGGGGGTCTGTTTATTCCCAAATCGGACACCAGCTGTGGTTTATCTCCTCTAATGTTTGACAGGCTCTGAACTCAGTCTTGAACTGAGAATAATCCCAAATGCTTGACATCAGATTTTGCTGCCGTTCCAGACTGGAAAGCAATTTACACAACAGTAATCATATAAATACAAATTAACTTCTCATCTTCATCCTCCTGTTTGACAGATTCATACTCACTAGTGTAATTTTAAATCCAAAATAACTAAATAGAAATGATTAGATTTTTCATCAAGAACTTCCAAATTATTTTCGCTGCTGCTCTTTCCCTCAATTGACCAGACAAATGATCCCTGGGGACCATATGCTATGGTATTGCGTGACTCACAGACAGTTTTCTTTACAATCAGTCCAACATGGCCCATAAGTCTTTGGAGACAAAGTATCTCAAATAGAGGGGAGATGCACTCTGAGATGACAATACAGTGGAACCGCCTGCAGATAAAAAGGCAACTTTTTATTTCCAGTAAGCTCTTTTCTCCAGCAGTTTTATTAATCATAAAATCGCTGTCAGGTGACTTCCATCTTAGCGGATTTGCAGGCACTGAAAGCAGATTTTTATCCTGTGATGTTGCACCTGCAGGATGTGCCTCTTTAAAAAATCTATTCACAACACAGAGCAGGTCTCACAATAATGAATCCGCCTCGTATTTTACCATTCGTGGCTCTGGTTTGCAGCAAAGACATGATCAAACTCAAAGAGCGTGTACAAAACACGCCGAGCACCCTCATAGTCCTGTCAAACCCAGATTCTTCTAAGATAATTTGTAAAACAACAAATAAGGGACGGCTTTTGAATTTGTCTGCGCTCGCCGCCATCTAATCAGCCTTTAAAATCTACTGAGGTGGCAGGTGATACCAGCGCTGCTTCTGACATCAGCCACAGAGCTCTATGTTTCAGTGCTAATGCTGAATATGTGTGTTCAATACTCAGAAACCATCTTAGGTTTAAATCCTCACCTGTGCTCTTTGCTGAACCTGTTGATGTGTGTTGGTATGTGGTGCAGAGAGGGGAACCTGTGGCAGCATGCCAGCTTTTCACACACTCCCATGCACTTAAAAATACCAATCTTCAGGTCCCGGATGCAGAAGATGTGATGCTCATTCACCCTTCCTTTATTGTAACAAAGAGTCAAATCAACTTTAAAGGAAGAAGTGTTGTATCCCTCCAATACTGTTGCACTTATCAAGCAGTTAATCTGCCCTAACATTGAAACGCAGTTTGGAAATGGTTGATTTCTTTCTTATGGACGCTGGGATTTTTTAAGTGGTGGGTGATTTAGGGAAGAAGGGCACCGAGCATGCCTTGGCTTGGTCTTGCTGACATACAGTGAGACAGAGAAATTGAATTGACAGATGAGAGATAAGCAAATGTTTTCTGGGGGAGAAGACAGACACTGAAAACAGACATGAGGTGTCTTTGAAAGGGTCTTTCAAAGCTGACAAAAGCTGAATCTGTGCTGCGAAATGAAGGAGCTGAAGATCAACGTTTGCCGGAAACTGGCTCACTGAACCTTTCACTAAATTCACTCATTTCATCTGCTTTAAAACAAGTCGTAGGATGTTTTAAGGAGAAAGAGGAGTGCACCTTTGAAAACATTTCACATAAGGACACTTTTTTTTTTACTTGAACTGTTAAATCCCTTCACTGTGGAAGTCTGTTTTCATTTTTCTGCAACTCACTGCTTGATTTTCCCTCCCTCTTTTCTTTTGCTGTAGATGTGTGTGTGTAGACACATTCCTTAACTATGAGACAAAACAACTCTCACACTTACACCATAACATCCACCTATAGGGACCATGATCTGATTGCAAGTGGACATAAATGTTGCATACATCTTCATGATAATAGGTAAAACATTAAGATGAAGAATTAATTTACTACCACATACATTGCCGTGGGATTTTTATTCCATGTATACAATAGCCTAATTATTATCATTATAGCTTAATGTATTGTAATGATTATGGAGGGACACTGAGACATCTCTTATTCCAACAGTGATTGATTTTTCTGTACTTGTTAGTTGTTATAGTATGATGGTGTAATGCCTTAGTCATCTTACGTGAATGATGAGATCGTGCAGCACAGAATAGTTTCATGGGTGTTTTTTAATTTATGCTTTTTCTTCCCTTTCAGACTTTTTACTACATGAAAAAGGACAGGGCTCAATTGCACAGATCAGAATTTTAGCACCATTTATAGAAGAAATAGTCAGTGTTTCCTGTTGAATTGATCTCTTGGTGTGGCGGTGTGTCATCGGGGTGGGGGGTGAGTGGGTGTGTTGGCCGGTTTCTGTCCTACAAATTAATATATAATTTATAATATAATAAGTAGGCCTAAAATCCCTTCACACGCTGATCTTCTGATTACCTCAGAAAGGTTGGTTGTCATGTACAGTTTTTACCCTCATATTTTTGTACTTCTGGTATTTTCGCATATACACACAGTGTGGGTAAATTTGGTACAGCATGCAGTGTGCTGGTTTTACACCCGTATTATTTTTACCCCATTAACTGTGTAGTTTTGAATATCCAATTAAACTGAAATTTACTATAGTACATGACAAATAAACAGGATAAATTCAGTATGGCAGATTTCTCTCCTAGATGTTTACATTGAAAAGTATATGGTTGTGCATGCAGTTTGGAGCATGCACATAATTCTAAGGGGGTAAAAAATATACGGGGGTAAAAATTGTACAATGGCACAGCGCACCTATTATATATTATGCATATGTATAATAAGTCTAATGTGATGGTGATGATGTTTTTGTACCAAATCTATGGTGTGGTGGCAAAACCTTACCAGCAGAAACGCTGATTATAGTTATTTGTCAAATCCAGTTAAACTGTCCCCTATACAGTACTGATTAAGCTGATGAGCATAGGTTTTGAGTTTAAAAGTGAGACTCAGACAATTAGTATGTAGAGTAAGAATGTGTTTATTCTACTTTTGAAGCTATACGGTACTGTAACTCTGAGCTCTCAGTGCAGTGACTTACTTTTTAGTTGAATGTGAGTGAAGAAAAGTAAAGGTTACTGATAGAAAAGAGTGGGGAAATGCAGTGTTTTGAAGTCACAGCTCCTTTGTGTCTTATCTATCTGTAAAATTTCCCTTTGATGTCTTGTCACCTTCTGCATTTCACATTCTCTTTGCTCTTTCCGTGAAGAGAAACTCCACAATCCTGCATTTCAACATTTTTTTTATGATATGTGCAATCAAAGTAAATTATTCATGGTTGTGCAGACTATAAAGTTTAAGCAGATCTGGTAACTATTTCCCCAGCTGCTATTGTCATGAACAAAAAGAAAGAAAGGGCAAGAAAAGGCAACTTCATTAATGACACATTATGTTTTATGGTGGACTTGGAACTTCAAGTATCCTGAGCACAATTTGTTTCTGTTTTATGTGAGCCACCCTGGTCCCCACCTGCCTCGGTTGGGGTAGATGAAGGGCATCTCTCGACATGAGCTTAGAGACCCATTAAACAGGCTTTTATATGTACCACAATGAAATGCAGATGGAAAGCACCTGACAGTAGAATGAATGCTCATATTCTTACAGTTTCTTATTTTTATTAAGTGTGCTTACTTGAAATATTGCAGGATACAAATATTTATGAATGGCATCAAAAGCTTAATTGGAAAAGTTAAAGAGTAAGTGCTGTATCTCTGCTAATAAACTCTACTTGCCATTCAGAAAATAAATATAGTGTTTTCTTTGTGCTGTGACTATTTTAATGGAGTTAAATACGGCTGTGAAAGAGGTTTAAAAGAAGAAAAGAGACAAGAAAGACAAACAAAAAGGGAAATGGAGCCAGCGAAGGATATGCTGCCCTTTGTACTTTTGGCATGTTGGCAGCTCTTGATGAATGGATGTCTCTGAAGGAGCCGCGTCTCTTCACAGAAAACGCCTGACCTCTCACAGTTACGTAGCAACTAGACTTTTGGTGTTAGGAGTTGTATTTCACATCATTTTTATCTATGGATGCACAAGAGCCATAAATCTAAAGCAGACGTGTGTTTCATTAAATAAGAAGGATAACGTTTTTGTTACATTGTCTGTCTTATGTTTGGGGTCAATTAAACAGTTCCTGCTATTTGGTTTCACTAAATGCCAGACTTTGTTTTCCTGGCATTAGATCTGAAGCAGCCCAAACAAATGGCCTCGGTATAAACCCTTTCCACTAAACTGCAAAACATATGTACACACACTCTGTAGGATATCAACACGCGAATATTTCACACCAGAGCCAGCCTTTAAGGCTGTGATGTCAACACACACATTTAACACATTTTCACCGTAGCGAACCTCTAAATCATTCGTTGATGACTTATTATGAAAATATATCAAATGATTCAGTCACTTTCATATGAATTGTCTTACGTTTACTGTTGTTGTGAAGTACATTTCAGCTTCTTGACTGAAAACAAATAACATCCACATTGTTATTTCAGTGATATTACTTAAATGAGTAATGTATAAAAAAGTTGTAAATGAAATACAGAGTACAAGTTGACCATAGGAATGTGAGTTAGTTATATTTGGTAACCTAATAAAACAAATCCAGTGAACCAGTATTAACAGCTCAAGTTAAAGTCCTCACACATCTCATCTTCCTCTTTGATGTTATAAAGATGATAGTGCAACCATGATTGACCAGGCTGGTATTTGTGGTTCCCTGTGTGTGTTACAGATCTGACTGTGCCGTATGTTGGTGCCTGTTCCTCCTGCTTCAAGTTTCAGATGTTGGAGATGTTTAAGATGCCGCACAGCACATTAAAACACACTAAGAGCTGTACATGAACCCTCTGCCCCACAGCTTAATGTAATTTGGATACAAAAAATAAACATTGTTGAATGTATAATATAATAGGAACATACAATTGTAATTTTTTTTTTTTTTACTTTGATTTGCTAATTTGATTCAGGTTTGAGGATTATTCACATATATTACAAAATAGATTAAATTGCACTCAGTCCTTTCTGTAACTAATAGGTTGGTTACAATATAGTGTGATAAACATCTGGCATTTTTTATGTAATGTGCCACAAGTAAAGCATATACACTTCTTCAAGATTGATTTAATATATTCAACAATATAAACCAGCCATTTTCAACACTCTGTTGCTAATGATTATGGGTCTTTCCTTGAAAATGGGTTTATTTTGGTATCTGGCACTTTGCCAGCTTTTTTTAGACCCAATAATAGAAGAGAAATTTAGACATATACCCCTTCAGGATGTACCTAATGATGACCTCAGATAAATGCAAAAAAAGTATACTCTTGCTATGAGCCATCCCAAAATATATACATTTTTAATAAAATATTGGGACCAAAAATAGGACCAAAATTGGGACATGAAAAGCTACCATGGTGTCAGTGCATTTTATCTTGAAAACATTGCTTGAAATGTTCTTATGCACCATTATAAATAAAGACACTGTGTTTAATTTGATGATTGTAGTTGTTTTTCTAATCTAGACGTGGGTTTTTCATGAATCTCAGTCTCATTCCACGTTTTGTGTGCAACCCATCATTTCCACTTGCGTTACATGCAGAACCTGCCCATTTAAACACAAATAAATCACGAGTGATTTTGCAACTGTGGTCATTTTTGTGAAACACTGCCTTGCATATTTACTTCGATTCCTAAAATGTACCTGTGAGAGAATAAGATATTCGAAAAAATAGTAGTGTGTAATTTTTGTGTCCTTTTTACCTTGGTTATGTCGGGGTAATCATTGCATACAGAATCATCTGCACACTGCTGGAATACTGACCAGCCATAATTTCATGGGAAAACTCAGATATCACTGAGTTGTCTGTGGATTTGCCGTGTGCAACAGTGTGGGTATTGGAGAAAAAACCTGAGAGAAAAAGACGGGAAAGTTTATTATAGACACCTGGTGTCTGTGTTTTTTTGTATGTGCACTTCAAATAAAAATATGTTATATCTGAAAAATAGTTTTCTTTTATCTTAGTAAATATTTATTTTTAAAATAGACCCAAAGTGCTTCCAAACTTGCTTCATAACATTAGTCTACATCTTGTTTGAATTTTTAGCCCCTCTGTCCTGCTGTTTGGTACCAGTTTCATAAATGCACCCTTATGCATTCAGTGTTATTGTCCAAATTCAGTTACTGCAGGTGTGTGTCTTAACTTTTACTTTCACTACACAATAAAACCTTGTTTAAGCAATAAATGGTTTCTATCCACTGAAATGCTAAAACAAAATGTAGGGCCTTATACTTTTAGCAGATATAGTGGCCTATTGATTAGTTCCAGGTTCTATGGAAAATATATATTATGTTGAAACTCTCATTTATTTTCCAGTAAAAGGCTGTCTTTGTCACTATGGTTTGGTGCCTGGCAGGATTTGCAGAATTTATTTTTTTAAGAAAACAGCAGGTCAAAGAAATCTGAACTTACAGGATGGAAAGTAATCAGCTGAAAAAAGCTAAAATGCACCATAGTGCTGATGGGAACTGCAGGGTTGCTACACCATGAGCCTTTAATGATGAATGAAATAACACTAATCCATTGCTAATCTGATAATATTGATGAGTGTGGAAAAGAGGCTCCAAAATGTAATTGTTGGAATAATTGGTAATGTGTATTCAGTGTGCATGGCTGTAGGTTTTCAGGGCTTCTTGATTTCACTGAAGCTCTTTGAACTTTTTGTCTTGACCATGGAGCTGGTTCAGTTACTGTGCAAAACAATGACTGATGGTTTTTGTCCAACATGGCAGGATGTTACCTTCTGTGATCATCAGTCCAACTGGTTCACATGAGTAGGCAGCTGAAACATTTCTCTGCTTGTCCTGATGTGTTTGTGATCAAATGAGTGAGCGGTCAGGCCCCTCAGTGGCCACTCTTTATCTAGACATTGAGTTTGCCTGGTGGTGGAGGCTCTTCAGCTCAGATAAGCCTGAAATGGTCTGTGTAGGGTGTGAATTTTACTATACAGTAAGAAGAAAGTGAAGCCATTAACTAACATTGTTCCTCCAAATTTGGATCATGTTTGTTTTCTTTACACTTTACACTTTTATATAAGAAGATTTGCAAAAAGAAGTGCAAGAAGCATTTTGCAAAACCATCCCTGTCATACCACTTAAGGGTATAAAACAAGCTCTATTTTCTCATTTTGTGATGCGTTTTCAGCCCATTTAAACTCGTTTTCACACTGTCTCCCCTGGCAGCAGCTGCAGTGTGCCTCTGTGGGTTGCTGGAATGGTTTGTTTGTTGCACATGAAAGAAAAGGGACTGTGCTGTTTTCTGCAGATGTTTATTCACCATGGCAAAGCTTCAGAAAAGTCCAAGTGAGACCGCTTTCTCTGTGGTTGGCAGTTGGTAAATTAATTGATTTATTTGGTTTGGGAAGATTGCATGCATCACATATTTGGCGCAATCAAATCAGCAATTATGTGGTTTCAAATTTCATGTTTGCTTCCAGCTGTGACAAGCTCAGAGACGTCTGGGCTGATTTAGTGTCTGTTAGAAAGGCTTTTTCCTTGGCATCATGACTAAACACAAAACAGTAACCTAATGCAGTGACAGACAGACATAATGTGGTTGTCAATCAAATGAATGATGTTTGATGCACAGAGTGACATTTAATATGGTTAAAATCTTTGATCAGATATTAAAAAATGGCAATATAATTGTTGATTGTATTAGTATATCCTTGGCACTACATTTGGGAAAATGTCAGATATTTCATGGATCCCCTCCTTTTCGGTCAGAATCAAAAACTATAAAGTAAAAACCCCAGCACCAGTAAGGAGTTAATCAACAAAATAGCAGGATGATTTTATACTGTATTAAAATACCTTTAGGAAAAATGCTTTGCTTTTTTTTTTTTTTACATCTTTTGTTGAAAACATTCACACACAATGTTTTGTCATGTGGAGAAATGTTGAAGTAAAGACCAAAAAAGTAATATCTTTCCCAGTGTCTTTTTTTTTTTTTCTTAGAGGATGACTGGAGCTTTCATTAACGGTGCCCTGTGGAGGTTTCATCCACTAGTGGAGCCATGGATCCTTGTTTTGATGATCATGTAGCTGTTCATCTCAAGCTCTTCTAAGCAAAATTCAGTACAGTACAGCCTGTACTTACAATCATCAGCAGACCTCTGACACTGATGATGTGAATGTGTAGTACATGTATGTCCAGAAGAAAAAAAAAAAAAACAGAAGAGAGCTGGATATGAGCTGACAAGTCTGCAATACTGCCAGCCAACACTGCTTTTCTGCCCAAAAACAATTTTCTCCAGACAATACATTTTTGTAAAACAGACTTGATCTATTTAACGGCCAACACAGGCATTTCTTTCTTTCCATTTATCTTTTTTTGGTATGCTAGATAAGAAAAAAATCTCATTGATGTGAAAGAGCACCATACTGGAGACCAGTTTGACATGAGTAAAGTTTCCATGAACCTGTCATGTATTTGTGTACCATATTGTATTGTTTTGTAGTATTTATTTTCAGAGACCACAAATAAAAATCAACTCCAGCACATTTATACTGATATGTTAGATGAAATATTGATTAAAGCATATTGTTCATAACTAAATGAAGCTCAGAAAAGATTTATGTCCATTATGAAAATGTAGGACTATATGTCATGCCTTAATGTAATAGTGTTCCAGTTTGTGTCATTTATTCCTAAGAAGCAATTAAATAAATAAGTTAAAAAAAGAATAAAATGTTGGGTTTGATATTTAATCAAGCTTTGTAAACATTTAAATTTAATGTATTCAGTGTCACACACAGGTTTACATTAAAACACTTTAGATTGGTTATTCTAAGTGTTAGACACTATATTATCAAGTTTTTGCTTTCTGTAAATCACAAAAAATGGCTAATTGATATTATTCTTTTGCAGACCTTTCCAGATCAACAAAAATAAAAATGCAACCTGTTTGTGTCTTGTAATATATTCACTGCCCGTGTTTCTCCAGTCATGTATGGCAAACGCTTTTTGCCAAGGAAAGTATTTTTGAGCCTTATTTTGTCTTTCGTTCACGAAGACAGAAAAAGTTCATTACAACTGTGACTCGTTGATCATATAACCCAGTTCTACATACACCTGCACACTGACTTAGAAAACATTTTACTTCCAATGAAATGCACATGGTGATAGTTTGTTAGGATGTGGTGACACTGTTTTATCAGCAGATATTACTGACTGTTTATCATGTTTCATGTTGTTTACTTGTTTGTTGTACTTCGTTTTGATAAAGTGTTTTACATCAATATTAAAATTCCTCAGTTAACACAAAACACATTTCGAATGTGTTGAAGTAATGTGATCGTATAGAAAAAGCTCCCTAAACTTTTTCATGAATCATAGCTGAATTTAAACACATCTATTACTGTTGATCAAAGCTGAGCTGAGCCTCGTCTGCTGCTTTAATACTTGAACAGGTACGCCATCGCATGCAGCAGCCTAAGGGCAGAAACGATGGGGGTGGGTGGACAAAACTTTGGTGTGGGCCATCTGTGTGCTATTTAGTCCAGTCCCAGAAGTCATGGCTGCTTAATTCAAAAACTGTCAGGGAGTGTCATTAGGTACAGCCATTTAAAAGCTTCAGATTTCATTAGCCACAGGAAAGGCCACATTACCCTCAGGATTAATGTCAGGTTTTGCGGTTGAATGCTACAGCAGTGGACTGCATTAATGTGCTTGGGTTGACCCTCTTGTTTAAATACACTGTAACTCATTAAACATTTTGTAAACCAAGAACAGCCCTTAAATAGCCTATGAATTATAGACATTTTGCACAAGCAGCATTCTTTTTACACCTCAAAAATCGCCCACTACTTCCTGCAGGACTCAATCACAGAGCACAAAATCTTCAGCTGAGGAGCTTCATCTGCCACTCCACAGGCAAATATTTTGCTTATACTCTTAAAGGCAGCATTGCTCCCAGTGTTGCATCATCATATCTGTTTCATAACAAGTTGTGCTCCACAGTGTCTTGATGATGTGTGGTGGGCGGTGTGTGTTGTAGAGGTGACGCCATACTGAACATGCCAGGAACTGTCAGGAAGCCACAAGCTCCCTATCTAGGAAGACGTGGAGTGCTGAGTCACATCGTATTGAGACGTCCAGAAACGATAACTCGCCCATGATGAGCCGAGTCATCACTCCTCTTATTTTTATTAGGAAACATGGGCCCTTCAGCAGCCAGTAATCTCTCTGGCTTCCTTCCCTGAAATAATTACAAACATGGAGTTGTGTTAGAAAGTGAAAGCATTGAATTTCAGAATAAAAACGGCACTGTCTTGTAGGAGGCTGGCATATCAGATTTACCGTGGCTTGCTTAATAAAGAACAAAAAACTGTCAGCACTTGTGAACTAAATGAGGCTTAATCGAGTAATATGTAGCTGTCTCCGCTGTTTTGCTAAATCATCTTGATATCTTTTCCAAGGCCGGAGGCTGTGAATGTAATACACTCTGTCCCCCTGAGGGGCGGCAGCACTGTTTGTTGGGGGTCAGCGAGCCTCTGTGTTTCATCACTTACCCATTCATCACAATGTCACCCGAGCGTCAGCGTGTCAGGACTCTCAGCGTGCTTTACCAGGTGTGAGAGGCGTCTGAATTTTCAGGCTCTTAATCAGGAAGTGATTGCAACCAGCCATGATTCATGGTGTGGTCTGGTTGTCAGACTATATATGTTGAACTCCAGAAGCAGCATCTTAAGGTTGAAATATATACCTCTACTCCTGAGAGCCATACCTGCACCGATGGGATCTGTTTCCTTCGCTGAGTAGAGGCCTGAGCTCATTTTACAGAGTTTTGACAGATCTCAAGAGGCAGAACAATATAAATGTTTGAAAGGCATTTTGGACTCGATTCCCTTTCATCTTTTTTGCTTCACACGGAAAGTGCAGCCTGTTTTTTCTGTGTCAGCCAGAGGGGGGTTAGACCTTTTGCAGAGCAGCAGCAGCACTGTAACACTGCACTGCTGACTTGGCAGTGAATCCATTTTTTGCAATTAACACGTTGTTTATGCTCTCACTTAGGTGCCCATTGGGCTCTGAAGTAAGCACATAATCCTTAAAGTGGGACAGAGGCATCACAATTTTAATGCCCTGTATTACTCAAGTGCAGCTTAGTCAATATCTCTGTCGGAGCAGAGGATGTCAGACAAATATGTTCCTGTGTCCAAGTTTGGCTTTAAATACATTACAGAGAAGTTCAGCCTAACCTGGTCATCACCAAAAAATATTGCTGTAGTCCATTTCTGCAAACTAGTGATACATATAATCTCATATTATAGTACTTTAACCACTTTAGTACTATTTTGCCTTTATTTCAGTAGGCTAAAGGAAGTGGTTTGGGTGAGGGGTGGGGGCGCAAGATCCAGGACTTGGCAACTGGAGACAGAATTTTGCATCCCAACTCAGATAGGCAAGAAAGGCTTTGGTTAGGGCTAGAATAAGATTGCTGTGTGTCTTAAATATTAATGGAAGCATCACAAGTCATTTCTGATCACCTATTTTTAGACTTTAGTACTGGTATTTTTCCCTAAACTTAACTATGAGAAGTTTACTTTTTGCACAGTTTGTATTAGATTGTCATTGTGTTCCGTCTGTTCACCATGAGCAGTTCTACAGTATCTACAAATGTTGATATGTTCACATCATGAGGCAATCTGTGATTTGCTGAAATGTACAAAGGATGTGTTTTATTCAGGTGAGTCAACCACTGAGACCATTAGAATTTTGTCTGATTTGTTCACTTTTAGTTTCTGGGAATTTTATTCGCTGTCATGAACTTCTTCATTCAAAATCATAACATTTGGATGCTAATCCCTGTTGGGTAGTTTCCTATGCTCCTGACCTTTTTCATTCTTTTGTTTTCTGATTTCACATAAAATACTTTGTTTATAGTCATCCACAACATCCCACAGAATGTCTTTTAAAACTTCATCCTGTTGACATTAATACAATTTCCTTACTTCAAGGTGAGTTTATTTTAATCATAACATCCCTGGCATTGTAAGAGAAGTGGAAGTGGAATTAAATAATGTGGTTCGCAAATGATTGTCTTCTATTATTTGATGTGTTTTACATGTCTGTAAACTGCTGATAAACTGGGAAAAGACAATGTTGTGAATAGAAAAGCCCTTGACCCACTTTAAACAACAAAGCTGCGCTATGGGAAATGAGCGATGGATGATTTAAAATAGAGGTGAGAAGAAAGAAATACAGTGCAGAGTGAGTGCCTGTATTCTCTCACGTTTGCCTATTTTAAAGTCGTGGCCAACAAGTAGTGTACTGTTCACTACAGTGGAAAAATCCTAATGATGACTACACTTAAGTGTGAAGAGCTTATTGAGTTTTCCCTGGGAAGCCTCCCCTGTGCATCGTTTGGAGCTGTGCTGTAGGCAGTCACTGCAGAGACTCCAATTACTGACCAAGTCCCACTTGGCTGGCTTCTAACTGTGACCAGCAAATTAGAAAGAGAGAGAGAGAGTGAGACCGGGAGGGGAAGAAAGAAGAGAAAAAGCATTTAAAAAGCAGGACGAAAGTTTTGGTTGCAGTGTGATACTAGCCTACAGGAAGCCAAAAAAGACAAACGTCAAGCAGAGTTTAACAAGTGCATTGCCTGAGCAGAGGGAGCGATAGGCAGCTCTTTGTTCATGAGTTGGACACTCTCCAAACGCCTGCTTCATAGGATGTTCTTGGATAATCCAGTGAGCAGCTGATTTATGACCTGCATTAACTAAACTTCCTGAACAGAATCTTTAACTATAACCAAACCACATGCAGAAGGAGGAAAATAACTTCTAACGAATGGATGCCCTTTTCTGGACAGCCTGTGACTGGGAACTGTGTCAGTATGCTGTGTAACACCTGTGGCATGAGGAGTACAGCGCTGCCAGCTGTAGTAATACTGGCAGGAGGTCAGTGTAAGATTTCACTCATGCAGTACGTGCTGATAAGTGCGTGGTGCGCCTCTGAGCCAGAAGTGAGGAGATAATACTTCCCGTTTTTGAGACACTTCATATGTTGTGGCATTAAAGCACTGTTCTGATGAAAAATGGGATGTAAAAGTGATTCAGCCCCTGCAAACAAAACCAATTATCTTGAGGTTCACAGGCCAAGTACAGCTGCGTGTTTTAAAAGAAAGCAGAGGACCGTCATGTTTTTTTCACTAACTGTCACTGAGGACTTTCAAGGGATCCCAGCACTTTCAGCCCATAACTTACTTCTGTTCTTCTGCTGTTTTGACGTCGTATCGTGTTTCCCAAGACAGGAGCGTGTACACTCGGGAAGGGAGATGGATAAGACCGAATGTGCTACGTTTGACATTGAAGCGAGATTATTTTGTTCCCAAGCAGGCACACATTAAACAAGTTGGAGATCAGGGAAGCAGAAAAGGCAGATGAGGGGTGGCTGTGCGTGTGTTCACTTCCACAGGGGCCTTAAGAGGCGGAGAGGACAGCTGCTTCATTCATCACTACTTCGCTTCGTCCTGGGTTTTCAAAGTCTCCAGGGGCAGATTGTCTCTGCTGGAGAATTGATGCGCTTTAGAGTAACTGGTTAAAAATGGACAACGGGATTCTGTAATGTAGCTCCAGCTGCTTCCTATTTTTGTTTCATATTCGTGAAATTACAACATGACATTACCTTCAGAGATTAAGTTGGAAATTAATACTTACTTTTGAGCATGTTCCAGTATTTAAAAAAATCCCTGAAGAACATAAATGTAACTTGCCTGCAGACTGTGTATATATTTTTCAGTCAAGTCATTTTATAAATAAAGTATGTTTAAGAACAGCAAAAGTTAACCAGTGGTGGAGCATAACTAAGTACTAAGTAACTCTATTTTTTTCCTGAACACTTTTACTTACACCTCTGGTTTTTCATCACCTTCCTCTCCAGTGAAAACCAGGTATCTCAGTTGCATGTGTTGATTGTGGTTGTGCAGTGTTTCTTCATTGGTTGAAAAAATTCTCCCCATTAAGCTATTTAAAAAACATCTTGAATTCACTGGAAAATGCATTTTCACAATGCTAAAAAGTGGGTCTATTTCTTAGCGCATGAAAAGTTAACATTTTAGAGATACACAGTTTTCCCAAGATACAGTTTTCCCAAGACTGTATTTCTGTACATTCAACTAACCCTTGAAATCAATTCAGCCTTTAACATGTATAACAGTAAAATGCAACACACACATTAATGCACCAGTTAAATGAATCCAGAAATATAGGAAAACAATGACAGGGACCATTTAAATGCTTAAATGTATAAGAGTTATATACTCATATTAATAATCCAAACTATCAATAGAAGGGGTCACATACCAGACCACACCTATTGCTACCAAAAACACCAGTGAATTAGCATGTCTTCACAGACTGTATCATCCACTGAGTAAAATATAAATGTCAGTGTTTAATGCTAAACAAATTTATTCAATGGTGTTTTCAGTTTTTCCTTTTCAGACAAATAAAGTCACAACCAGTCTTTATCTGTCATATAATCTTCACATAGGTTACTGCGTTAGCTAATATTTTACAAAAACAGCCACGGTAAAACCACAAATCACCTCTGTTTTGTATATGGTTTATATTGTCAGTAACTGACAATTTGGAATCCTTAAAACAGGGTCAGACCTGTCATAGTTTCATCTGAACCATGGATCAACAAATGGCAAACTTTAGAAACCATAATAACATCACAAAAGAACTATATACCTTTTTGAATGTCATAATCACACTCACTCATGTAAAGGAAATGCTGTGATGTCAATATCAGTGGTGAAACCGGCAACAGTGCTTCTAGCTTTTATCACTTTGTCAGTTGTTTCAAAGTGGCTCTCATCCCATCTCGTCACTTTGTGAGACTTTGGTCAAAGGCCCCATGGTGACTCACTACTTCCTCTAGTGGTCACATAAATCCATCGCATTCAATAATACGAATAGATTCAGTTCATCTCTACAATCCAATACATTGGCCTATTCAAAAGTCTGAATTCTGAATGCACCAGTCATACTTTTAGGTCACCTTTAAATTTTTGAAAGTAGAAATACTACATATAGCCCCTTTCATTACCTTTTACTTGTATGCTGACTGTAGTTTTAGTACTTTTACTTCGGTAACAATCTGAATAGTTTTTTCATGTTAACTAAACAACTAAAGAAGAATTATAGTTATTTGCTAGACCATACTACACCAATGTTTCTCTTGTCATTGGCATTTAAATGTGATTAATTTGCAGGCGAAATGGCATGTAAATACATTTCAGCACAAAAAAGTACAGTGGGATTTGTTTGTTGTAGGATGACATACTCTCTCCTGTTTGCACTGGATTCTTTCTCACTTATCTTTTGCTCAGTCCACATCTGCACTTTGCAGAATTCAAGAGCTGTAGTTTTTCACTCCCACAGGATTTGGTGACACTTTGATAAATCTTTTGTCATCTCACAGTATATGTTACACTCGCCTTAAAAGCCTCAAATGTGTTTTTTCCAACAGCACACAGCTCTACAATTTCCATGTTTTTGTAATGCTAGTCTAGGAAGATATATTTTCTTTATGAGGTGAACAGAGCAAAAATAAACTGCAATTTTCCAACTTAGTGGCCAGAAATGTGGCTATTGTATATTTCTGCAAAACAATGTCAACGTAATTAGTTTTCCTCAATAAGCAGTAGCTGGTGTTTGTATGTCAATACCTGTAGGTGGTTGCAGTTAGGAAGAGATTGTTGTGTTATTGTTTTTATGACATATATGCAGATGTTTTCTGTATCATTCAAAGCCTTGGGTTCTTTCCCTGCTGCTAAGTGCCACCAGTAACTAAACCCAACCTTAAAAAGTTAAATAATACTGAGAAACAGTTATAATTATAGCATCATTTTATCCTCACAAAATGTCAAAGGCACCATGGGTGGATAAAACGCTACAAATCAGGTATTGTTAAATAATGGGTTGATATCAAAACCCATGTTGAAAAAAAGTTTTGCTGATGTACTTGTCTTGTTTTTGCTGTTTCTTGTTTCCTCTTTTGTGCCCAAGAAAAAAATCTGCTTTCATTTCAAATGATAAGTCGACTATTTTTAAATTTTTGACAGTTTAATTTTCACTGTCTTTGATTGGGCTCTAAATTCAGTCATAATTTAATGTAACACAAATAATAAACAGTTATCTACTATCAGTGAATGTCATCTTATTTTCTGATGTTGGGCCAATATATCAGTACATTCCTAGAAATGTTGATATGATATTTTTTTTTGCACAGAATAAATTAAATTTTATTATCCATGTTTGCAGAATTCCATATTGACAACATTTTATTACTTTTTTTATCTGAATATTTCTCATATTTGTGCAACCATATGAGAGACCATAGCATGCTTTGGGATCTAGAGTTTTGAAAATCTTTTCTGGGTTTGTCTGAAGATCCTGATTTGACGTGACACTACAGCTCAATAGCAGATTCAAACGGTTTGACTGACCTGTCGAGGTTACCACTCTGTCAGTTGTCAGTGCACCTCTCTCAGTGATGAAAACATCCTATTGGCTCCTCACGCATGGCTAACTCAGAACCATCACAACAAGTCTGTCTCTCTGGGCCTGCCAGACACAGTGTGTGTCTGCGAGCGTTTGTGTATGTATGTGTGGAGATGCTGTGGCAGACGAGGGAGTGATGGACTAGAAGTGACATATGACCCCTGAAACAGCCAAGGATTAATGGCCTCAATAGGCCAGCTCCTCCAGAAGGATGTAGCCGGGTAATGAGGACTTCCACCAGCCACAGTGCATCCATCCATCTGCCCTTCCGCTCTCTTACAGCTGGAACCTCCAGATGTGGAGACACCTGTGAAAAAAGGACAATGATTTCCTGCTACAGGGCCAAGAAGGTTCCTACCAAAAAAAAAAAAAAACCTCTGAATTGACAGCCCTTGATGATTTATGCATTTATTTTTTTGCGTCAAGGGCACCTTTGGTGGTCTGAGTGGCGATGGTTTTCAGGTGAGGACGGCCTCACTAGTGGTGTGACAGTTTGTACAAAAACTGTGAGGGCGATATAAGACGCTGCAGGGACTCCAGTCAAGGTCCAGAGGAAAATGAAACATGCAGAATGTCAGTGGGTATTCTGACAGTTTGCACTATGAGCACGTCTGAAAAGGTTCAAACACCAACTGAGAAATGGAAGCGGCAGCTCTGAAAATGAGTCACAAAAAAAAGAGATGTGTACACACTGTTTTAACCCTTCAGAGGTTAGAGGTCTAAACATGTTAATCTGATCAGGAAAATCTTTTTAAAAAGTAAAGAAGTATTTTGTATGATTCTGTAATGCCGTGACTACTTTGCTGATGTTATTATTTGTAGCGTAACAGAATGAATTGATTTTAAAACTATGAAAATTGGATACTTGATAGGCAACAAGGCTATGTATGTATTACAGTGAGGGCTGAAAAAGAAAAACATGTTAGTATCATATTCCTTGTTTTTGGGGTATTTATTAAAGATGCAGTGCAGGAAGATAAACTTTAAGCAACATGTGACAAAGGGTTTGGGTTTATAATATAATAAGACATTTTCATTGTATCATAAAATATGTTATTTCACATTTTAATGATAACTTATAGTTATAAAAAAGTTTAATCTTTTGAGTGTTTTTTTCCCCTTTGTAACAACAGAAATTTGAATTTCACAAGTACATGAGAGTATCTTGTAATACGGAAACATCTTCATGCTATACCATGCTGCTATTCTGATAACAGTTTTGCTTTTTCTGGACTTTTTCTGGCAACACACTTCTACTCAAGTGACCTGCAATACATCACGATATCTATGTACCTGAAGTGGAAAACAATTCCCCAAAATAAAGCAGGAATCATATCATTTAATCAGTGCAATGTGGTGTCAGTTTCACAGACTTTGACAACTGAGATGTCTGTAACACACACTGACTAAAACGTCCATGTCTACAAGTGCCATGGGTTTTAATAAAAATATTTGTATTGATATTCTGCACCAGAGTATTAACAACATATCACAATAATACTGTATATTCTCATATCAGTATTTTGTTCCACCCCTATTCATCACATCACATCTTTGATGTCAGTAGCCTCTGACAGAAGTCTCTCATTGGACATAGATAGGACTTCTACAGCAGGGGGTCAACAGAGCCAAGAGGCAAAACACCTGCTGTCACTACCTCCCTCTCTCAAAACCAGCAGGAACATACAAGGTCAAATAGCCAGGCTGTGCTTCATGCCCCAATCTATTAGATTTTCAGATGCTGTGCTTTTCACTGAGATCAAATCACTTCCTACCAACCAGATTAGAAGTGCTGATGGCGGGGAGTGAGGCAAGCGCTAGTGGCTGATATTAAAAAGGACCCATGCTGTTGACAAGTCTTTGAACAGGATTAAGCTACACATTTAGAAGTGAATGTGCAGCAACCCCTTTATGGAAACGTGACACAGAAATTGTCCTTGTGAGACTTAATCATGTCTTGGGTCATTTTAACACTTTGTTATTATGCAGAGTCCACACTTGTGATTGAGGACTACTATCTATTATTTCTGTATATTAGACTTTGCTTTTCCATAAGGTGTCTTACACATACACAAACATCATATGAAATACAAGGCTAAATATTTACAACCACATGTTTCTGCTTCCATGTCATTTAAAACCCTTGAATGTCCATTAAGACCAGTTCCCTAAGTTTCAGGTCATTTTGTAATGTATACCAAGCAGAGGGAACAATGTATTTAAGTGTTTTTATCTCCAGGTATTGTTTACCTGTGTTGGATGGTCTGCTTGTTTCACCTGTAGACTTAAACAATGGTTTATTCCTATTTATAAAACTGCTCCCATCTTTTATATAAATCTGTATCTGCCAAAAGTTGGACTCTTCGTATTGCCTGTCTTTTAGTTTGTACTGGGAAAATGCATTTATGTATGCTTCTCCCTTCCCTTGGACAAAGTAACGAAATTACCTTAAACTTACAAAGCTGGTCTCAAAAGTGATGTTAAATGACTTGGAGATAGGCACATTTGGTTGCCTGAATAAGAAATGTTTTAGGCGTCTTGACTCTTCCTTACAGATTCCTAATCGAATGTCAGCTTTAAAAGGGCTTATTCTGTTTTAAATCTGCATTATAACATTATGTTCCCTTTGTAATCTTTTTCTAAGCTTAAGTATTTCATTTCCAGTTGGTCTTAATCCTGGGTCCAACTGATCCCTCTTAACTAGTTAATTGTCTGATTGTTTGAATCCAGACTCTGAATGAGGAAATCTCCTATTCCAGCTCCTGAAGGCCTCACATGAAGGCTGGCTCACTGGTAATCTGCCCCATTGTCCTAAACCCAAAACAACACCCATCAGACCAGCCTGGGCCACTTAAACAACTTTGAGACTCATTGTAAAATTGTAGCGTATGTTTGGCTAATGAGGCTCAGCTGTCCAGTCAGTTTCACTCATGTATATCTCCTAATCTGGTGATGGCTCTGTGTGGATAAGGGGGGGATTTCGGAGGCGATACAAACAGGCAGATACCAAAGTGCGTGTCGAAGGCCTGGCCCAGGATGTCAGTGTTCAGGGTGGGTGACAGTGTTATTCCCCGCCATCTGTTTCCCAGGCGGCGGTCCAGCAGTGCTATGTTGAATGCACAGGCATGAAGGAGCAGGGAGCAGCCCACCATGCTATACTATTGGCATTGCAGTATTTCATATTAACATTGCACAGTGTGCCAGCCTCCCATGCCTGTCGTAGGACAAAATGCATTCAGTTCAAGCTACACACGGATATACCAAAAAAAACCAACTCTCTTACACTCAGACTGCCCATCTGTCCATCGTCTGTCTGTTTTTCATGTGTGTGGCACTGTCTCAACTCTAAGAAAAAGCACTGGCATAGTTGGAATTTGCTCCACATTACTTAGCTATAAAGTTACAAAATGTGGACAGAGAATGCAGAGAAGGGAGATTATTGAATTAGTGTGAGTACAACTGTTTGTTTTCTCTCTGCGTTTTAGCTCAAAGCTGTCAGTCTGTGTGAATTTCCCATGAAAGGACACTTCATCGCTCTTTTATGAAGACAAGCAGGATGGTAAGCACCATCAGTGTTGGTGACATGGCAAATGCCGTAAATGGCATATCATTTTCTGTTTGGGTGTGTTACCTAAACAGCAGAGGAATGTTATGGGAGCAGCAGGGTCTCATCGTTCAACCTTTTATGAGAGGACCTCACAAAGGCCCGAATCGCTCTTCCTCTCTGTTTCTGCTGTCACCCTCAGGAAAAGTGAGCATGCCGTAAATCACCTTGGCAGCTCTGTGTTTTGAAGCAGCAGACTGCTCGTAGCCAGTGTCATTTTATAGGCTGTTATTTCACTCCATGTTGTAGAGAAGCTCTAAAATCATGTTGCTTTTAATGCTAATGCCTGTAGTGGTGAATCAAAGTAGGGATGAATGGTGAGACGTCTACAAAAAGACGGCCCAAAGTTCAGCAGAGAACCTCAATCCAACCTTTGTCCACAACCTGAACCTCATGGAATTCAGTTAATTCTTTTAGTATGGAAAGTGGAGGCTTTAGTGCATTCTTCAAGGATGTGAACCTGAACGTATAAGTGTTAACTTGCATTAACATGTGTGCTTTATATACAATGAATTACTTTGTGTGTGGGCTCATGGGAGAGATTTAGAGAGAGCACTATTAGTTTGGATGAATCTGGGCCACGTTCTTAGTATATAACTGCAATAATAATGCAAATAAAATAGAGAACGCTACCTTTCTCTGTCTATAGTCATTTCCTCCTTTTCTTTCACAAGCGCATCTAAACACTAAGGTAACGTGTCATAGGTGCGTGCATGCTTGAATATTTAAGTCTTCCCAAATCCCAAAACAGGCTGTTCATAAGCTCCAGAGAGAGAGTTGGATTATTTCTCCCCGATGCCCTTTGTTTGAAGAAAGAGGTGTTGACTGACAGCTGAGCTCCTGGACCCTACTCAGCTAGGGTTCAATGCGGATGCCTGACTAATGAGGTCGACTACAGGGATTATAATCAGGCAGGGAATATTAGTGTTCTCATATGTCAGTCAAGTGGGGAAAGCCTTCCAGTGTTGCAATGTCAAAGCGAGCTTTTCTGTTTCCGATTGGTTCGTGTTTACCATACAGCAACACGGAGCCATGTCACCGGGTCCCTGGGGTGGTTTAAAGACATCTCAGACACTTGACAGTTAATGGAGGGAGGAGTTATGGTGGGAAATCTCACCATGGGTCCAATTCCAAGGCCCCAGTGGACACACAGGGCACTCCCAAGACGTACAAATTATCTCCTGTCGGCTTTCTGGCAGTAAAATGTGGTGCGCTTGGCCTTGTCGTCTTTAACCTCTCAACAATCATTCAGCAAAAGGTAACACCTCAAGTTGAGACCTAAACCTCGCTTTGCGATGAAACGTATTAATTGACTTTGCATTTGACCCTCGACAGCGTTCACCTCTCACTCCCTGCTCAAGCTATTTTAAAGAGTAAAACAGACAAAGAGCTGAGAGATAGAAAGAAAAACATTTTAAAAAGCACCAACTCACAAGAGCGATGCGACATATGGAAGCCATCACAGGCCTGGACTCCCGTCTGCGTCGGCAGTCATGGCATGCTGGTACCCACTACCCACTGTGCAGGATGGGAATAATCCAGGACTGCGAATCTGTAGAATTGTGTTAAGAGGCGTCAGAATCCCTTGAGGAAAGATTTCATTGTGGGGGAGGGAAGAAGTGGGCTCATGGGGTGGAGGGTGTTACAGTGAGGTGCAAAAGCTCGCTACGTTTTGCAGAAAACAGGTGCCCAGCAGCTCAGTGGGGTTCAGCTGGGTTTAGCAGGGCTCAGTTTCTCACGTTTCTGCCTGAAACAAATACCCTGCACACGATTGAAACAGCAAAGCTACTTCCTTGTTTTGTAACTGTAAATATAAGCAGTGGTTTCCTGTGAAATTTAAGAGACTGTCTCCTGTAGAAAACATGACCTTAAGTTATTTGTGCAGCCAACCTACTCCAACGCATTGTTATATATTGCTGTGTAGTGGAATCTAGCAGTAGAATTGTCACAAACTAAATGCTGGGAACACTTTTTAAATGGTATAGGTCACAGATGGGTTACTAGCAGGGCCCCTCCATGGAGGCCACCATAATGCGTTGCTGTGTTTCTATAGCAGCTCAGAGCAGATTTTTTTCTTCTCCTTTACTGTGTTTTATGGTTGGTCGCATCCATTACCACCACCTGCTATGCTTAAGTGTGGACCAGAGTAATTATCTCATTAACTAAAAAGCAGAGAATGAGCAGAATAAACACTAGCTCTAATTGGCTTTTTGTTTTTGTGTTTTTGGCTGTGCATGCATGGGAGGGGTAGGTGATGTGTATTCACTTGGTTGCAGTCTTCAGCATCACTGCTAGATATCACTAAATAGGAGGAAAATGTAAAGTATGGCCACAAAGCAAGTCCTTGTACATTATCAGCCATTTTTTATTTGATTTGAGCTGGTCAATGGCAGACTGAGGTTGTTAGAGTAACGCAAATGGATTTGTTTGGCAGATGAGAGGCAGTACAAAAGAAAATGCATATACTGCCAAATAAATGGATCCTGTTTAGTAGCATCTTCATGTAGGCCACTCTACCCTCGATGGCACTGCTGACCTGCACTTTCCTGAAATCAGCTAAAAGAAGCCCTGCCTTATTCTATGTATAAAGTCTTGAGTGAAAAGAATATGTGCGGATGTAACCCTTTTGTAATCAACATTAATAACTGTAATTTACATTCTATGTTCTAGTAACTGTAACAGATTGTAATTTACTAAATTATGTATTGCAGCGACAGGTAACTAGTTACTCTCCAACACTGAGAATAATTCTTCTTTGTTATCATTGTGGACTATATCAGTCGTTTGACACCATCAGCACTGAAGGTCTTGCCACAGGCAGACGGTCTGGTTGAAGGGGCTGTAAACACCTAACTGACCTAGACTTTGTTAATGACCTTGCTTTAATAGCCAAGTTGTTAACATGAGCACAGAAGCTTCTTGCATCACATGAAGAAGCAGCAGTGAAAGCTGGTCTTATGCTCAGGGCTATGGAAACAGAATGCATGATAATGAAGATGCATAACATCATCATCTGTTCTGCTCAAGAGATGACTCTGTAATAAAAGAGGTGAACGACTTTAAATAACTGGGATCATATGTTGCTGACTGTAGAAAGGGCTTTATACCTAGAAAGGGTCAAGGATGGGTTGCTCATAGCAAATTACATCACATATGGTAGTCAAACATAGTCAAGTCCACCTTGACTGGCTTCTTCGGGGCCTGTGTTTACAGCTACCTGCTCTAGTGAAATGTAGACCATTAAAAAGAATTGGGAAAATATCTTGATGGCACATATAAAAAGATACTGATGCAGGTCCAGAATCTGCTCCAGAATAAACATCCCACCAAAGCCCAGGTCGATAGTAAACCAATCTCTAGAAGAGTGACACAGAGAAGAGCTGGGTTTGTTTACAGTAAAGACAAGTTTATCTCAGATTGCATCCAATGGAGATTACCATGCCTGAACAGGGATAACAGACCACTAACATATGCTGATCCTGTGACCAGAGATGCTGGAATTGTGTTGAAATATCTCTGACATATAATGCTAGAAAAGACCCAAAGGCAAAGGATTGTATTGAAGATGTCAATTGCACTTGAATTAAACATTATCTGTGGCTTTCCTCTTCTAGCCAGTAGGGGTTGTACAGGGACAGTCGGCCTTTATGGTTGTTCATGTCAGAGGACTTGCTGGACCATAAACATATGTAACACATGTGCAGTCAAGATACATTTGATTCATTTCTGTTTGATTTTTGTTTGGATTGCTGCGACAGTTTTTTGGCTAAGTTAATAAACTGAAATAAAATTAAATGAAAGGTATAACTGACAAAGGAAATTGGCTTCTCATCTTAATTTACATGTTTGCATTGTTGAATTAGCCTAAAGGAATGAATTAAAAGTGTGTTATTCTAAGCATCAGTGTTTAGCTGAGAGGTAATTTCTTCTGACCACATTTATTCAAGCTTCATATCCTGGTTCACTGCCTATCTAATCAGGAAGTTGAATGATATTTGCTCCCTCCAGACATGTTTCATTTAAAAATGGCAACATATACAAACAATAGGAGCACTTTAATCAGTCTAGGTAAGATAAAGCTGTATGCGTGACTGGAATCACTTAGGCAGCAGGTAATATTTAATGAAACATTTTTGAATCTGAGGGCTTGTTTGACATCCTGCTACTTTGCTGTTTTTGAGGTTATGGATCCTCTTGACCTAAACATCTACTCTCCTTTACTAGACTTCAGTAACTGCCTCAGTCCAAAGTTTTTTGGTCAGTCAAAAATGTCAGCTGTTGATGATGAACATTTTCATGTCAAATTTCATTTCTGACCAGAGTTGCTCTAAGATGAGTTTAAACTATAGTTAAGATTTTTTCCTCTTATTTAAGTCCTTTTTTTTTTTTTTTTTTTTTTAAATCTATCGACAATGTTGATTCGTGGAATCCTTTAGGACTGCCCATACATCTATGTTTTGTAGAATTCCGACGGCTACGTTTCCACAGTAATATCTGACTGGGAATCGGTGTGATCAGTGTGTACTGATCTAGAAGTGTAAATGTCGTTCAAAAGGATATGAGAATCAGCCTGCAATGTGTGTGTCTCAGTCACAGCATTCCTCCAAATGTAATTTTTTTGGGTAATTTTATTCAATTAAAATATAAAACACAATCAACATTAGTCAAAGCAGTTGAAAACTTTACTGTATTTGGATGATGGAGTAAATCTGTTGTGTACCGTTGCATTTTGCTGTGACAAACAGAAGACAAAACAGCAATAAAAAGCTGAAAAGAAAAAAAGGACAATATTTAATGAAACATTTTCAAATCTGACGACTTGTTTGACATCTTGCTACTTTGCTGTTTTTGAGGTTATGGATCCTCTTGACCTAAACATCTACTCTCCTTTACTAGACTTCACTAACTGCCTCAGTCCAAGTTTTTTTGTCAGTGAAAAATTTATTGTAAAGTGGTAAATTTTTTATCAGCCCATTTCAGTGGACCCCTGATGGTAGGCTGTGGAGCTGTATCAATCTGAGAGTGAATGCCCCTCAGCATTTTCACTGCCATACATCTAGGTACACAAATATTGAATTTTCCTTTACAAGAATAAAGGGAGAGACCAGCATATTATTCACCAACAGTTTATTGCCCTTTACTGCAACAAATGAGGGCTGTATTTGAATTTCAAGCAGGAAAATGAATGCAGGATCTGATCCTGTGTGACAGGTCTCTTGGGTCAACACATCTCAGTGTTGCCCCAAGGCCACAGAGGGCATGACCCCTCAGATTCAACACCTCACAGTCATGAACACCTGGGATTTATTAGTGATTGTAGTGACATGCAGACGGGAGGTCTCGGCCCTCCTCTTGAACAAAAGAGAAAAGTTGTAATGTTGAGTTTGTTTCTCTTTTTTTCTTCTTTACCTGCATTTCATCTTCCTCCCTGCTGCTCGTCCATCTTCACTGGTCTTGCAGGGAAGGGTGGGGGAGTCTTTTCAACCTTGACTAATGTGGTTCAGATAGCGTGCAGTATGACGATGGGGGAGCACCTTGATCTGGTCCATACCTTTTTTTTTTGTGGTTGCCAATTTTGCTCCTGTTTTTTTTTTTTTTTTTTTTTTTTTCCTTCACTACTCACCAATGCTCTGCTTCAGCAATTCATTCAAATGGAAGAACAGCTGCCTGACCCCTTTTCAGGCTGGTTTGTTGTTTGTTGTGGCCTGGATCTTCAGGACAGAGCGTCATGCTGAGGCCATCTCCTACAGGATACAGACCTTGTCATCACTGCAGTCAACAACACTTGCTTCATCTCCAGGCTACCCGCTCTAATCAGGCTCTTCTCTTATCATCAGGAAGTATTTCTGCGGGAGATTTTTTTTTGTTTGTTTGTTTGTTGTTTTTAAACATATATGTTTCCTCCAGTCCTAACAATAAGACAACATCCTCGGATGGGGAGGGGGAGTGTGCCAGGGTTGTGTGCAGCTGGAGGTGACACAGCATGCTGAGGTACAGTAATGGAGTCATCCATCAACAGGCCCCATTAAAACACCTTGACAAGCCAGCTGAGGCCACTCCAGTGACCATGGTGACCAGTTTAAAGGCTGGTGTTTGTTCTGAAACTGTAGCTGCAGAAATACTCCTTATAAAACCAAAGTAACATCGCTGGGATCAGATTTATATCAAACTCTTTTGCTATGAACAATCATAATCTGCTAATCTAAAGGAATAGTGGGCAAAGAATCCACATATTAAGTTGAAATAAATTCTTTGGGGTAACCACAGAAAATTACTTGATTATTTTCACTGAGCTACCATGTTCTTGTAGTTGTGCCAGATTAGATTAAGCAAGTGAACGTAGAAAACAGAAGAATTTGGCAGCATACACTGTGTTACACATGGCTGTCATAAACAGAGTAGAAGAAGTAGAGCATTCTGTTACTGTTTTCTGTCTAAAATGGCTGTGAAGTTTTTTCATAGATAAGACTGAGTAATATTTGTGTACTCATCAGTTAACACTACAGTACCTGTTGCTGTCTGCCATGCTTTCTCATTTCATGAGATTATCTAGGAAGATGCTTGCAAACAAAAGTTACAGTTTAAACCTAAAATATATTAGTGTTGACAGAGCTGTAACTTTGATATATAGTTGGAAAGGCAGAATTGAAGACCCTGATGCTAACAGTACTGAAGTCACATGGACAAGTCAAGCTGAGCATATAACCATGTTGTATTTGTTTTGTCAACCCTATAAATATTTTCAACAGACCTTTTTTATGACTTCAGTACTTTTAGCACCAGGGTCTTCAATTGAGAAGCAAATTGGTGGTAACATGGAGTTGTGAATTAGCTAAATGCTACATATTCTATATGCAGAACATCAGATGTTCTGTATATCTACTACATTTCACTACATTGATCCTGATAAACAAGTGAATAAATAAATAAATGGCTGCACATATGGACTACATTGCTCATAATATTAACCTTACTTTCTGTTTTAAGCATTTTTCACAATGTGTGCATCACAGACCGTGTTTATATGCACTAGTATCCTCATGAGGCTTATCCTGGTTTTGATCATGTTTGGGCTATGGTGTTTACATGGAGCACAGACAAATCTGGATACTCATATCTCTGTTAACATGATAAATATTAGTGTCCTGGTTACTCATTACTGCTGCTGTTTGCACCAGTGCCTGTGATGTGTACAACACAACATGGTCATTTATTCTCACATTTCAGTGGCTGCTGCCTAAATTTTAGTTATTCTGACTAGAGAAATTGGTTTATAGCAGACCATCACTATTAAATGCAAATGTTGTGTTGTGGGTTTGTCTTGCTGGTATTCATCTACTGCCAGCAATGGGAAAAAAGATCAACAGGACTTAATTATTTTCACTAATTATTATTCAGTCATTGCATTGTCATTAGATAGGGCAGTGTCAGACAGTAGATTTATGTTTATGTTGTTTACAGATCAGACAGATTAATTTATGTCTTTAATACAAACATAAACATTTACCTTCTTGTCAAGTTCGCAGCTTACCAGAAATTAGGTTCATAAGTAAATCAATTGCAACAACATTTTCCTAGAAACATATGTTTCTGTATCATAAATAATCTTAAAAATAATAATTCTATGTTTCTTAATATACCATTTATTCAGATTTCAGGTGATGGAAATGTTTATCTTGAAAATGAATTGAAATAGTTGAAATTGGTATATGCTTGTTGTAAGCGTATTTCTAAAGTGTTACTATTACATTTAAGGAAAAGCAGCATTTGATTTGAGGAATGATAACAGTACACAGTTTAATATTGAAAAAGGTTGTTGAAATGTAATTAAAATGTTAGCGTATTTATTTATTCGTGTTCTCACAAAACCACAATCATTTGCTCAACCAAAGCGCTTAAGCTTAATCCTAACCAAAGAGTGTACTGGAGTGAACTGTGAACTACACTTTCTGGAGCCAAAATTTAACATGATGTATACCTGCCATCCACCCAAAACACTGCTGAACAAGTAAGAGATCCTTTAATGACAAGTTACATTTTCCTAAAATGAAAATCAAGACACTATTAATGCTGGTCTTGTCATTCTATTTGCTGTTATGTAAATAGTTGCTAATGTTTCTTTTGTAGTTCCTGATGATGCAAATTGTTTTTATGCTACAGCTGCACAGAATAAACCATAGAAACATGTTTACTTCAGAAAATATTACAAGTGTTACTTATTTTGTGTTATTAATGCATTTGCAGTTGCATTTTAATTACATATGTACATAATTTATGGGAGACAAGGTTGGTTTAAAGATACAGTCAAAAAGCATGAGAACAAAAACAAATGGAAATGACCATATGCATTTCACACTGCTAATACACCCAGGTGGTGAACGATCCAGACTCTCACAATACGAAGAGAAATAAAATGAGGAATCAGTTTTGTGAGTCCCATGTGTTCCTGGTTGAAATGGCTTTTTCCTGTCCTTTTTGCTGTTTAAGAGCTTCATTGTTTGTTCCCTGCACTTTTAGCCCTCTGAGAATTCACTCAAGCTGAGATAGAGCAATTATGTGCAATTTCAGCTCTCAAGCCCATCTCCAGCAATCACCATGGCGATATTTAAAATGTGGTTAGAGTCAGATGGCAGACGCAGAAAGTCATCCCAGGTTCCCTTTTCCGCTGACCGCTCTTTGTTCTCTTAAAGTTTAACCAATATATAAACAAATGCATTCTTCCTCAAATCATTTTGAATGATTTACACAAATTTTTGCTTTACCACACTGTCAAATGGATTAACAGTTTCGCCCGTTGTCTGTTTGGGACAAACATCGAATCCCTAAGGCCGTGTGGAGGAGTGTTATTCCGGCAGTTTGCAGATTTTCTTTTTATTTAAATGGCCGAAAAAGTCCCAGCAAGCCCCCAGTGTGTACACTATCTTTGACCAGTGATCAGGATCCTATTCAGGGGACCGTATCTCCTCCATCTGCGGCATGTCGGCAGGCATCCTTCTGCATTCCAATCCCTTTGTTTGCAGAGGTAGGGGAAGGACATTAATGAGTCTTCCATTGACTTAACATCCTTGGAAAGTCCGCCTTGCCCTCACACCTGCTGCCTTTAAGCCGTTGGAATCATGTCTCGATCACTGTTGAGGATGTGCTGTTGGGAAAATATGCGGGCTTCGGCAAGGTAACGCAGCATGCGTCGAGGAAACAGTGAAGAATGTCAACCTGGACATCGCCTCCACATCCAGCAGGAGAGCCAAGAATTTATCCATTGTTTGATGAAAACAGGCTCTTCATCTGTGATATTGAGCACCTGTAGACTTAATATACCATTAAGTTCTATTGTTTAGTTGTCTTCCTTGTTTTGACTGTGATGGAGAGGCCAAGGCCAAAAGGTGTGATGGACTGCAGTTGTTTATTAACACAATAAGAGGTTATGCTTTAATAAACGTTGGCAACAGAACACACAGACATACCAGAGACACCTGGTAAAGTGAAATGTGCATGATGGCATAAAATACATTCAGATGAAAAGAAGCAGCGGCATGGCATGTTTCAAGATGGAAGTCAAAGTGTCTTCATCGTCTTTGAGTCTTGTTTCTGACAGCCTGACTTCCTGTTGAAAATCTGCACATGAATTTGAATGCCTTAAATCCTGTCATCACGTCAACCTAAAGCAGTGATCAAAATGGGAAGGGGATGCTACACTTTACTGTTTTCTGACCTCTTTTTATATCACACTCTGTGGTCACAAGTGAATGATCACAATGTTTATATTTTAGGTGATGATTATTTGTCATAAAAATATTTGCTGTGTCAAATAAAAATTAAATAGAGGCATTTATTGATATGAAACAACGGAATATAACAGTAGAAAATAAGCTCAGTTTGCCTTTAATGCCTTGTAAGAGAAAATTTGCACAGGGTAGATCAGACATTAGCAACTTAAATATTCAAAAATATTATTGAAATCTATGTGTAGTGTGTTACATATAAAAACTGAAATCGTTTTGCTGTCTCTGCTTGATATAACTTTATTTTCACTGGGAAAGCTCCATAAAATCCTTAAGATGGTCTTCCACAAAACACTGTACCCTTCTATTGCTGTGCATTTGGACAGTCAAATTTCTCAGTGGAACACATTGCCAGACAAGATCAAGGGCTGTACTTCAGTCAGGAGGTTAAAGTTAAACTGCTAAAAGTTATTCAACTCTGTAACCACAGACTCTAAAATCCTTATATTATGTTTAACCCTGGTTTTTCTTGGTATTTAAATGTTTAGGTGTTTGGTTTCAAACATACTTGCATGTAAAAGCATCAAATGACAACATTTATGTTTAATGTTGTACATGGTGTCAAAGAAATAAAATAATAATACTCAAAAATATGCATAGATTACTCATTATAGTCCCAGTATTATTATTATTATTATTATTATTATTATTATTATTATTATTATTATTATTATTATACTGTTCTTCACCTGTTCCCCAATACTGCTGAATCTCCACGATACAAAAGTTCAGTACACTACATTATGTTCATTGGAAATATTATTATCCAGTTCATTATTAGTCAGTTTCCCTGATGATACCACAGTATACCCTGAGAAATTGTTTGTAGTGGAGCCAGTTTCTCTCTCAGGTGACCATGTGACACTACATAGTCAGTTTTCAGACCAGAGATGACCACTGCTACATACTCAGTTAAATAAATAAATAAATGAACAATAAAAAAATGTGAAACTATTTTTTTGAAACCACGCTGATGTTAAATAGAAACTTATAATAAATTCTCACTAAACTTTGTTTTAGAAATCAAACCTTCTCTTTTTAACCAACTTTTTCCATAAATAACAAGATTACTAGATAGATAGATAGATAGATAGATAGATAGATAGATAGATAGATAGATAGATAGATAATCATATATGATGACAATG
>JAPQRP010000002.1:18826854-18843686 GCA_037367295.1 Apogon hyalosoma
TGGATGGATGGATGGATGGATGGATGGATGGATGGATGGATGGATGGATGGATGGATGGATGGATAGATAGATAGATGGATGGATATTTTGATGTTATTGATCTTTATTGTTTAATTACTGTTTATTTCCCTGTGGATGTTTCATTCATTTATGTAAAGCACATTGAATTGACTTTGTGTATAAAATGCAGCATATATATCAACTATCCTTGCCTTTTTTTCCTTTTCTTTCTTTTTTCTTTTTTTGGCAAAATGCCTGTTTCCATGGAAGATAATAGTGATGTGGTTTTACACACTAACAGGCAAAAATAACAGTTGGCAGTATTTTTGTCACCTGCTTTCCAAACATGCAATATCTGCATCAAAGAGCCTCATGAGTTTAAAGCTCATTTGACAGCAGGCTCAGCTCTGTTTCACTGTTTGCCGGGGCACAGCTTAACCCCAAACCAGTGCTTATAATGGGCCCGTTTGACTGGCTGAGTTTGACGTGCAGTTCGCTCTTTGTAATGGGGTCAGCGTCTGCAATGCCAGAGCAGTTTACAAGTGTCAGAGGGAAAGAAGAATTTGTGGGGACAAGGCAGAGAGCCGCTGCAACTGAGAGGTGACTGCCTTTTTTTAGGGCATAGGCCTTATTATCAGGGGTCAAGAGGTCAAGTTAGGCACCGCACTAATCCCTTCACAAGCCTTTTATAAGCTCCTGAATGTGCAGACATGAGCACAGCAATACTTTGAGTCTGAAGTCGAACTAAAGCCCTTGATTAACTCTCATCACATCAGCTACAATACATGAAACTGTGAAGAGCAGTTTTAGGTTTTTTTGTTTTAGTTTTGTTTATTTCATACACAAACATAATACAAAACAGAAAAAAAAACAAAAAAAAACAGAAGATGGAACAACTGATGTGCCTGAAAGGGAGTAGGAAGAAGCCACTGCTTATCCAGTCCTACCCCCCCGATTCCAGTCCTCAGACTGTTAGTGCCTAATCACGTTATACAGCATAAAGATTGTGATTTTCCATAAACATATACACACCCCTACAAACCTACACACATACAGCCACATGCACATATACATATACATACACACCAAATTATATCTACATCTGTACACCAACCCACATCCGCGCACCCATGTAAATACACACACACCATACAATATAACAACCTGACAGTCCAAGTAATGATCACACCCTTCCTTGAGCCAGATATTGTGACAGAACCATTTCTTTGTACATTATTTTACATTTTTTGAATGTTTGGGCACCGCCTGAGATCTACCCCAACCCATTCCAAAGCTTAACCCCACACACCAAGACACACATTTCTGTCAATATGATACATGTTTTATTAAAAGCTCTGATTTAAATATCCATTGATTTATTTTTATTTATTTATTTATTTAGTTTTTGTTTTTGCCTGTTAGGGCCACTTTCTGTCAGTTTATCAAATCAATTCAAAATAAGAATTAGAGAATGCCGTAATATTGTAACAATATAGTCAAAGTTTTAAGAAGTTACACTGTGTGGAAAAAGTCAGAACATTTTGCGAATAAAATAATGTAACAAGAATAAGCTTGGACTTCTCCACCCAAAAGTAAAAAAAAAAAATGTTTTAAAAAAATTGCAATAATATGAAAGATACAAAAGTCATATACAGAGTTTTACACAGTCTTAATGGAATTCTGATTCTTAGAAGCTGGTGAGATGGTGGATAAGCTGGTGCTGATGTGCCAGAAAATATGATATGTACATTAAAATAACATTACAAGGTGAATTCTTGATGTTAACTCATGCAGCTAACTGCTCTTGTATTTTATGAATTTATTCTTAAATATTGTCATAATTTTACGATTTCATTCTCATTTCATCCTCTAGAGGACTCAGAAAAATGAGTGAATGAATGAATATTAGAGTTTTGTTCCCTAATATCTGGGCTTTTTCATCATTGTGGCCTTAACAGTCCTTAATGCATCACACAACCAGTGGATACCAAAGCAAAAGCCACCACTGGAGTATTACAATTTGTCCACCTGTCATTTGATTCTCAGCAGGGAGAGTTTTTATTTGTAACATCTTGACCAGGTTATGAAATTTGTCGGACAGAAAACCAAAACACTGAGCTGAAAGACACTAAAAAGCTCCACAGATCTAAGAGGAGTCAGGTGGTGTCCTCTTTGGGTTCATCACTTTCCCATTACACAAACTGCAGTCATTTGATCCTTCATTATTATAAAAATATTGATTATAGCCGCTTTAAGCTGAAATGCAGCTCATTAACCTGGCAGCCAGCAGATGCTTCCAGTAATTTCTAATTAGGTTTTTCTTCATTTGCTTCCAACCTGCTGTCCCTAATTTAAAAATCAAGTGCTTATCCGTGATTAGGGATTTGTGGGACGGAGGAAAGGAGTTTAAAACATATCCAGTCCTAATCAAGCTGCAGGATCCATTTGTTTTGCAGAATCAAATTAAGACACGTAAAGTCTGTGTAATGTCTGGACCTCAGGGTGAAGGTATGTGTTGATGTGTTGATCACTTGGTCATTCGTGGAGATCAGTGCGCACAATGGAATTCCTCCCCACACAGTAACATCCCATGCAATTAAAATAGAACAAATTCCAACGTGCAATTACAGGCATGCATGAACAAACAAGCTGACACAATGACAGATTCACTGACACACATACAGGATATCCAGAAATGAGGAAACTCTGTGAATCAATAGGAAACAACACAGCGTGACGTGGAGCGTGTCCCGGGTCCCTGAAGGCGGCGTGCACTTGAGCCAGCTGCCTTCCTCTGTGTATTTTTCCTGTTTACTGACTGGCCTGCCTGCTTGTTTGGATGTTTTCTTTCGGTCCCTTAAGTCAATATCTTCCTGTGGACGATGCAGCGCTCGCCTGACTTCACCGCTCTTTTCTGGCCACCGGACGTCATTAAAAGGCTCAGAATATAAGCCAAGGGAAGTTTGATGGAGTCTAGTGTGCGCTGCATTGTTTTGAAATCATACTGCTTTGGGCTTTAGCTATTTCTGGAGGCACGGAGCTGCCTCCTGCACATCAACTGTATTCAACTGTAAGGAGTAGTTATTTTCCACCTACGCCTTCATCGCCAAACAAAACAATGCTATTTCCAAGGACTTCCTTTAAGTATAAATTCATTTCCTGTCGCTGGAGATATGAATTTATCATAGTCTCAAACACTGGAATGTTTTTAGACTAAAGAAAGATAAAGATCATAAAGAAAACACAATGTTTTTATTTATTGTTGTATTTGTCGTTGTATTAGGAGTATGAAGGCCACAGACCAAACAACATTCTGCAGATGGTTAACACTATAATGTGCCCCAAAGCAAAAACAAATCTTTTATTCCTTCTGTTATTAAACTCTTAAATATAGAGCCCAATGTTTCAGATGAAATTGACAATTTTTGATGATTTATTTATTGGATTGGTTATTGATTTTTTATTGATTTTATGATTTTACAGGCCCATATGTCTCTTAATGTTTTTTTTTTCATTACTGATCATTGCATGTGAGAAATCTGCAAATGATTTGCCCATTTGGGACTAGTAAAGTTGTCTGAGCTGAATTAATTACATTGTCAAAACATTCTATTCGATGGGGAATGATCATCAAATTTGATTTATATTTGAGTGAAAAGGACTTAACACATCAAGAGTGATGCAAAAAATGTTATGTACAGTATATCTAGTACAATATGAAGATGTGAGTAAATTATTTAAAACATCTTCAAACATGAGCATTGATGACCTGCTGCTGATTTTCAATAAAGAAAATGAAAGCATAAAAAGCTGAGAAAATTGAGGAAAAAAATCAAATGGGGCTTTTTCACATGGTACAATCTGCTCCTGATATAAAAGGCTTCAGTGACAGAAAATATATTATTTATGTGCAAATGCAAGGGGAATATGTCTCCTTTGTGTAAAGATTTTAGCAGCATTACAGTGTAACTAGACCTATGCATGTAGCCGATGTAGCTCGAGGCTGTAGTCGCTGCCATGTATTTTAATTTTTAATTGCCTGTGTCTGTTTGTAGGTTTGTCGGTCTAGTAGCAACGTTGCAAAAAAACACTCCACCATTTGTATGAAACATGGTGAAAGATTAGGGCCTGTACCAAGGAGGGACTTTATATGAAGATATGAAATGAGCTAGAATTAGTATAACCTGTCAAAAGGAATATTTAACAGAAGAGCAGGAATATGACACTGTAGCATCTAGTCTGACCAACCCAAGAAGAAGGTAAATACGAAGAAAAAGACACAGAATTTTTTGTTTTTATTCCTGCTTTTTCTAGAATTGTGGCTGGTTGAGATTGTTAGCGAGTGAAGGCAATGCAAAGAAAGTTAAAGAAAGATTCAGAAATATGTGTTCTTTTCACACCATATCTTCTTTCCACTCATTACTGCCATCTTTAACAGTGAATCAAAGAGTACATATACAGAAAATGTACAGCCTGTCTTTATATTCTCAGACAAAGCAAACTTTCCCACCTAAAAGTAAATACAAGGCTTATGGAGACTAACTGAGGGGAATGCAGTTAAAGCATAATACAGCTCCATCATACAGCCCTCTGGTGTTGTAGCCTTGCCATCAACATATGAAATCTGATGCTGATCTATAAACTGACAGCAGAACTTGTGTTAACCCCTTGTATCAACTACAAATCCAGCTTTACACTTGATTATTTTCTCATGTCTGTCCATTCTAATTTATCAGTTGAAGTTTATTGAATTCTGGACATTTACGCTGACATTTCTCAGCGTCATTCTTGTTGGCATTGTTGCTTCAGGTCATGGTATTGCTCAGATTTGGTGCTGTTACACCCAGAATCTGGGTCACCGATCAGGCCTTTGTAGCGTGTTCTTTCCTTCAGCGTCTTATCAGACTCACCGTAGACCCCAGACATCACAAATCACATGCCTTTACATGCACACAAATACACACAACACGGTCTGTTTGCTCACACACCCTGCTTTCATCCCGACCCAAGACAAACCCTGATAACGGAGGATTAGCTGGACTTGTGCAGAATTGCTCTGCTCACTGTTCACATGTCATACACTCACTCCAAACTTTATCAGACCTTTATCAATAAAAACCTGCTACGTTAACACTCATCTACTGTACTCTGCTCTGATATGTTCCTCCCCTCGCCTGCAACAAGTCAGGTTATTCCCTCAGCGGTTTGGTATTTGACACTCAGGTTGACAAATGAAAGTCTCCCTGGTGAGTGTCCAGAGCCCCAGAGTATTGGAACAAGACTGTCACCTCACACCGAGCACACACTGTTATCACACTGCACTCTGCCAAACATACCACCACCTCACCAGCTGCACTTGGATCAGCCTGTATTTTTTGCACTCAGAGTGACAGCCCAAGCCCTTAACAGAGGCACTGAATTAGCTTTTTATTAAAGCTTCAGTGGACAGAAATTAGAGAAAACAAACAACACTCCTCCTGCAGCACTCCTCCTCCGTCAAAGACTGTGCAGAATTACATACTGAACACGACTGCACATATGAAATACTACATGCATAGGTATATACAGTATGTAGTAGAACTAGGCATTTTTCCCCCCAGTGTTATGGACGATTACTGTTTTTAATATATTGTTCGCTGGTTGTAGGAAATGAATACAAAATCAAAAATGCTTTTTCTTTACTAGCACTATATGCCACATGTATTTGAGAAACACAATCACAATATTATGAAGCAAACAGGCTGCACTTTTAATTTATGTTGAGCAAGAACGGTCTCCAGAGGACTAATCTCGATATTGTAAATTAGGCATTTTTCACAAGGAAAAACCTCTGTTAATCAAATTATTTTATGATATCTACAATATATAATGTATATTACATGTGACTTTCTATAGTAATTTACTGTGCAGCATGTAAGAATTAATGCAGTGTACCACAAAGTTACATGATCATCAGGCTTATCATTACCTGACAGCTGTTTGCAAACATGTATATATGCTATACAGTCATGCATTCATTTTCTGAAATGCTTAGAGGGTTGTGAGGGTGCTGGGCCCTATCCTGGCTACCAGTGGGTGAAGGTGGGGTACACCCTGGACATGATGCCAGTTCAGCACAGAGCTGACATATAGTCGTGGAAAAAATTATTAGACCATCAGAAGTCATCAAAAACAACGGTTATGCAATCAAGTACTAACTCCTGTGTGTATCATGTGACTGAAACAGACAGAAAAGAAAACATGGAATGCCTAAAAGCACTCTTTTTGTCAGTACAGTGCCATAGCTATTGATGTAAGAACTGAAGTGATTTTGGTTATTATCAAGAAAACATGGAAAATGGCTAGATATCAGCTCTTAAACTAAACTCTAATGAGTTATTTTTGTTGTTATAATTATATTTGTCCAAACAAATGTACCTTTAGTTGTACCCGGCATTAAAATGAACAAGAAATTGAAGAAAACAAGGGGTTGACCATAGCCATATGTGGATTCACATTGACCAATGAATCTATTGAGCTGCATGTCTTTGGATGGTTGGAGGAAGCTGGGGAAGTCAGAGAGAAGCCACAGGCATAAGGAGAACATGCAGACTCCACACAACTGCCACCAATATATTTTATTATATATACGGGGCTCCTGCGGGGTCTTAAAAAGTCTTAAAAGTATTGAATTTACAAATCTGCATTTAATAGCTTAAAAAGTCTTTAAAAAGTATTGGATTTGATATGGTAGGTCTTAAGTTATGTTACCATAAACATGTTCTCTGTACTGTGTTTAAATGTGTCTGTTAAATGTCCGAGCTGCAAAGAAAGTAATGTTAGTCTACTCAGTTCCACCTATTCCAACCTGACAATTTATATTGAAATTAGGAGCCAATTATTGCTAACTTTGTAGCCTCTGGTGAGAAATGGCTCGGAACAGAGGGAATCAAGGCGTTGGAGTAAATAAGTAAATTTTCCTAAATTCTAGGAGTAATGAATTTTTGCCAGTATGGCCATGAAATGGGCATCAAACAATGAACAATAGGCCGCTATAAAAAAGTGATACCAAAATATCATAGATAGGGGAACTGATGTGTTGCTTCTTTGAAAGTCATACAGTGTATTCTAATCTTTCCAGCAGTTGGTCATTAGAGCTTTGAAAATCATATCTAATTTTGAAATTGCACTGTTTTTTTGTTTTTTTTTCAGTGGTTGTATTCTTATCTTATGTTACTTAGGAGTGGTATCTGCTTTGTCACCGGTTGTCCTGGGTGATGGAAGACTGCAGCTCATTAGTGTAAATGTTGCTCACAGATGGAAACACTGTGGTAAAAGTCCAGATTTTTATTTTATTCCCTGACGTTCTTAATAGGCCAGTGATTTACCAGTTTTACTGTCTTGGGGTAGATTTTCTGAAAACAAAGCCAAGAGAAGGCACTGAAGTCTGGTTTTCTCTCAGGCTACATCCAGACTAATACAAAGATTAGTTTCATTTCAAAACACTGTTCTGAAAGAGTCAGTAGTTGTAAAGTAAAGTGAAAAATGTAACTGTACAGTAGCTGTTAGTAGAGACAAAAATGACAGGATGACTTGTAAGTATTGAATTAATGACTGGGAGTGAAGGCAGATGTCTTGTTTTCTCTCAGAAGAAAATGTGGCAGCAATACAGCGAATCAAGGGAGGATACCTACGATAAGACCCAGGCAGGCAGCAAATGTGAGTATAAGCGTCATCCTTTCCAAAATTAACACTTCAGTCAATCAACACAACAACACAACCCCAGAGTTTCCAAACTACAAGAGAGTCAGCAGTCTCCCGTTTAGATGTTCTGGATGCTAAATGTTCAATTTCTAAACAAAAATGTAGAAGTGTAAGTATAATAAGTGGCATCAGATAACTTGAGTTTCAATGCACTGAATGGTTATTATGGCATTTTTGCCAGAGGATGCTGCAAAACACTGCCTATGGAAGCTTTAAAGGATGGATGAGAAACACAACATAAACAGGAGAACATCTCAGGAGAGAAACTGTTCACAAGTTTTCAGTGTCTTCTAGAGTGGTTTTGGTAATGGTACACTCAACCTCAGTATGCTTCAAATCAAAGTTGATTTCATTTCCCAAAATAAGTCTTCCAAATGTGGGCACAGCTGTTGTCAAACAAACCAAAATGAATGTGTTTTCAACTCCTCCTAACCATGAGATGCACCACAGAGCAAGAATTGAACTGTGTTGGTGTCTGTGGTTGGCATCTCTTTGACATTTCATCACTGCATCTGTTAGTAGACAGAAGTTTGGCTTTTTTCCATGCTGTTTTGGGTTTTTTAAGGTTATCAGGCTTCTCTAGTTTGAGGTGGTTTCGCTAAATGTAACACTACGTCTTTTATTAATTCTTTTTGGAAACCCTTTTAAAGGATCATGGATTCCTTCATCTAATACCTTCTGACATATTACACCACCATGCTCCTTCTCAACAGTGCAGTATTTACACTGTAGGTATTCATGAGGGTCTACGGTCTATGGAAAGTAGCAGATTGCATGTGATGGTCTTGTTAAGGAACATAAGTCAACCATGCCACAAAGTTCTGCAAATTGCCTTGCAATGCTATCTCATACCCTGAAAGTCGATTACATTATTGAAGACAGACTTGAGGAATTGCAGACTCGACCCATTTGTTCCCCAGAGCCCCACACGCTGCTTCACTGTAAAATGCGATACCTCTTCATTAATCCTGCTGATTGGAGAGCAGCCCAGTAGGATGTATGCAGTTTGAAAGCTGACTGCACAACTGAAGTTTGTGTGTGGACACACACACCTCTGTTCAGTTATGAGTACGTGTGCATGTGCATTTACATCTAAAGACATCTACAGTGTCTGTGTGTGGTTAGTCAAGCATCAGTGCTCCACCTCTGAGTGTGTATATATGGGTGTGATTTGAACGCCAAAAGACAAGTCTTGCATCCATCTCATGTGACAGCTCCTGACCTTCTAGTAATCCCAGAATTTCTCACTATCTCACTCCCCATTACCCCACGTACACATACACAGAGATAGCAGGCATGTGACCTGCTGCATCAAAGCCTGCCAGCTCATTCATCTGCAGCTGAATTGACAGACAGTCCCACTCAGGTCTCTATCATCGGCTACCGGGCAAAAACCTGTTGTCATTCTATCTGCATTCCTGCTTTAAAGTTCACAGTCCTTCAGTCCATGTTATATCATCTCCAGTGCCTGACTTGGTTTCTGGTTTTGATCAGTCACTGGAGAAAGACCATTAAGGTCAATTTTGTCATTTTTCTACAGATTTTCTTCAGTTGGGGTCAAATCTTCTTTGCTGCGCAGCAATCTGCCAGGAAAGTGTTTAACCCTCATGGCTTTACATGACACCTACAATACAGCTGCAGCAGCAATTTTCATTATATTTCATTACAAGATGACAATTTCTGTTACAGTTCAGTCCCAAGTAAAACAGTCTGTCGTCTCTCCCAAGCTTGGCAAATAAAATGAGTTTCAAAGATTCCCTTCCTGAAGCATAACTTATACTTCCCATAGTTGACATAAATTGAGGACATTTTACCGAAAGATGCATCCCTTATGCCTTAGACAGGACCATAAAACAAAAAATGATCCTCACTATCAAATTAATGTGCCTCATGCAACAAAGCTGAGCCTGTTACAGTACTTTTGCAAGAAGAGCAATAAAACCAAAGAACAGAGTACAAAAATAATATTGCAGTTAAAAACATTGTAAGTGCTACATTTGAATCTGACAAACATACAAAACAAAAATACTGAATATAGAACTTTTTGTCAATATTTATCTAATTACAAGAATGTAATACAGTATTTGTACAATCATTAATGAATAATAACATAATAAGACTGTGTTGCATGTAGTTCAGAATGTAATTATTATATCTACATAAGGAGAAGGTCACCTCTACAGTCTGATATGTTTGTACAGTAGTACAGAAGAACTAACTCAGTGTCCTCCACTTGATGCCATTAATCTTAAACACTGAACCTTATAATTTACTTTCAGTATTAAATACAGTAAATACATATTTAAAAAAAACAATTAACACAACAAAAGAGTTTAAAACAATGCCAAATAATGTGTAACTTGTAGTCTTATGAGACACAAGATTACAAAATTTGCCAGTGTGTTTTTTTGATTCAGTTCACTTTCAACCCTTTTATTCATTTTTTCAGAGATAGTTTTTCAAATCCTCAGTCAGATTTACCATTTGATAGCCATATATTTACATATGAGTATGTAAATACCATATTCAAAGCTAAGGAGATTGAATATTTAATCTACAGGAGTATAGGTGATGTTCTGCTATTTCTGGTCCATTGTATCCATATTTGGACAACATTTTACAACAATCGTAGACTATATATGATTGATGGACAGAGGAATAATGATGTAGTGACCATATTTGGCGTCAGAGCTGAGCTAATGCTAAGTGCTAACTTACTAACTCAGTAACATTAAACTTCATCAAACACTGCATGACAAAATAATGTAGCAATCCTGGTAGTACAACCCACGTCTGTCAGGAATGAAAATGTGTTTTATTAAATTAACCAAAACTGTGAAAGTCCAACTTGGCAGGTGAGTGAGCTGTCATACAGACCTGTCAATCAAAGTCTGGCAGACCATAAGGCCTTCTATTTGACCAGAGATCAGATTAACAGAGGAAAAACATTACCATGGACCATTAGATCACTTATTGGAGAGTCCAATAAAACATGAAACTGAAATAACTCCTGGGTACTTATGGGATGTATTTTCAGAGAGAAGTCCTTTGTTAGTCTAAGGAATCCATAGTTTTTGGAGCCACCCCAGCGACTGTAAAACCCCTTTAAGATACTCCTGCAGTGGCTTCACTTTGGAGGTCTTTGCTCTTTGGATAACAGGCTGTTCCAGTACAGGTAGAACACAATTTGTTGTATTCACATGTTGCTTCTGCTGCCCCCAAGTGGCCACAAAGTCTGTTATTATCAACTATTACATCACAGTGTTCACATGACGCTTAATTTGATGTCAACACAAGTTTTAGCTTGGCCTCAAAAATAGTCTGAGAGGGCGAAAGGTGTTTATCTGAAATCAGTCACTATGAGTCAATTCACAAAGATCTTTTAAAGAAGTTTATGGGATATTTTGATACAAAAAAGTTATCCACTTTACTTTAATAATGTCCTAGAGTTAAAACCAGTGTTTCCATGGTAACAGTCATGGTAACCAGTGTCACCAACTGACAAAAAATACAGGTCATACTCAGTATTTTGGTGAGAACATTTGGTGAGAACAAAATACAAACTGAAGAGAAGAGTTTTAAGAGGAATTATCAATATACTGCCATGTCATCTTCCCTCGACATAAGTATCTTCAGTCTGATGACTTGTGAAGTGCTGAGGCTATTTTTTCTCAATTCAGTTCATGAAGCGGACCATGTCCCAAACTGTTCTCTGCTGCTTGTGTTAAAAATCTTATCCTGAAAGTGGTATATGGCCGTGTAATGAAAACGTCAGCATAACATTATGCATAAGAAGATTTTACACAGGCTATAACTCTTATGGTAGTTGCTACTGCAGAAAGGTGTTACTCTTGTTCTATACATGAATCTCTGGCTTCAAACCTCCGTCTCACAGCAGTGTCTGATTTACCGTCTGTTATCTGCAGCTTCCTTTATCTCTCTGAACAATCTGGTTTCACTTGGGCTCCCAGCTCTATTTAAGAGCACTCTGTCAACACAAAGAGAGGAGGAGATATTCCTCCCAAGCCAAAGTACCCAAAATTACGTATTGTGTCGTAAAGAAAGAGAAGATCTATTTTACATAGCTGGTGCTGAAATCTCTTAATTTCTTCAAGATGTTGGAATTCTTTATGGTGCAGATGAAACGAACTTACATCTTCCCAAATTCAGCATATGCTTATGATTACTTATCTTGACTTAAATCTGAAATTTGTACAACCCCAGTATTTCTGAATACGCATAAAGGAAACAAAACCTGTTAAACTGTCGTGTTGCAATCCTTGGGAAGTGGTAAGGTTTGTAATCAGTTTCCCCAGGCCTCTGCAGTGGCACAGCAAACAAAGGCAGCTCAAAGATTGGAAGTGAGTGACCCCAACATGGCCAGTGTTGTTTACTTTATACAGAGACTGACAGCTGCATACAACACTGCACTCTGTATACGTGACTGAGGTCACAAAACCCTCAATATGACTGCATAACAAGACAGGACTGCTACTAATTATCTCATTTCTTCTGCATATTTATGACCTTTCTCAATTTGTCTCTAAGTTTCCTAATTATATCTCTCTGCACAGCGTTAGGAGGCTTACTATTAAAATATCTCAGTACAGATACAGAATACATGCCCTGAAATGTAATTTGTGATGATTTAAGTGGGATTACACAAGGTGATTAACATATTTTTAATGAACATGACATTTATACTGTTACATGTGATAATAATGTAAGAGACGGTTTAAGTTACCGAGACTATTTAAACAATGTCTTGTATTATTATGATATGTAGCAGTGTGAATGAATGTGACATTCACACACTTTCCAGTCACAAAAACAGTGTGATTGTTTGTCTGACAAATTTTTCCTTGACTTTCTATTTCTTGCAGCATCAGGATTCGGTGACAACAAGGTGAAAAGGTGAGAACAAAATTGTTTTTAGTAAATGTACAATTTTATTTTGTTTCTGTTAGTTTCTGAAGTGCATGGTGGCTTTTTGATTAACATTTGCGGCATAAAAAGCCGTTTTCAGCTTGAAACAACAAAATAAAAAAGGTATAATAATAGGTATAACAGGGTAATGATAGGTATAATAACTGTAATGTAAAAGTAATGTTCAGTCATGTATGCAGCATTGAACGTTGTAACTCCATCCCCGTATGTTGTGTGTGAACAGTTTGGCCACACTGTTTGTACACAATGACTGTTTATTAGCAAGAATCTGGTGACAATGACACATATCATGATACAGTCATATTTCAGTGTTTGTTTGTTTTTCAAACCTGCCTTCTAACACGAGTGGGGACTGAAATCTACTTATTTACAAATTGTTGGCATTTCCAAGAAGTTAAAATGAAAAGTGTATTGTGAAGCTTCATTTGCATGGGCAACACTCAACAGAGATGAGCTATTAACAGGATAACTAATTCTTTCATCACCCACTCTGGAGCACATCAGAGGGCCTCAAGCAAGAACAACTCATACTAACAAATTTGCTCTTAAATGCCAATATGAGTGATTCAGTAGAATTTGCCGAATGCATCTTTTTTTTTATTTATTTTTTTTTAATTTTATGAATTGTGCATATGGACACAATTTGGGAGTGGTTCAATCCAACTGTAGGAATCTTGTGCAAATAGTTTCCTGTAATTGTAAAGTTTTTAATAATTGTGTATTTTATTGATGTGAAGCAGTTTTGAGTTTGGAACCCCTTCTGCACTTCATAATTTGCTTGCATTTTGTTTGGGAAAGAGGTGATCATCATTGTTAGCAACATCATGTTTGACAACCACAGTTTGACCATAGATTGTGTGAAAATCCTAGTATATGGTAATGTAACAGGACTTGTATGGTGTTAGCCACTATATGCATAAGCTCTGAGTAAATAATTGAACATACTTCCCCACTTCCTATTTTAGAACAATAGGATTTTGATTGGCATTTGTCACAGTCCCTAAAATGCTGGCAACAAAAGAATGAACTCATCAGTAAAACAACAATTCAATACAGGTTTTGTTTCTGTATGTAATCTATTAATATTTAAGTATAAAACCGCATAAACACAGTTACTCATATTGTGTGTTTTATAACACTGTATATATTGTGTTACTCCCCAACATGCTGTATTGTCTCTCTGTAGACCACATTACATCAATGAGGAGGGATCTAGAGGCTGGCGTCCACTGTCTGTTGTAGTTCAAGTGATTTATACTCAGATGATAACCCCAAAAATCCACAGCAAACATTATGGCCTCTTTAAAAATATCTTCCACTCCTCAGAGATATAGGGGAATGTGCATTACAACCACAGTCTATCCCATCAATCCCAAAGCAGCAGAGGGAACACCCATGATGTACTCCCACAAATGTTTACTGGGCTCTAATCCTTCATGTTGTTCAAACCAGTCAAACACTGCAGCACAAGTCATTACATGTAATTGCTTTGGTTTGTGAATTGACTTGAAGACTCAAAGCAAACAATCGCTGAAATGCTCACTTCCAGAAAGCCTACACTCTTGTAACCTGATGTAATTATTGTATGTTGATGTGATCCTGTAGATGTGACAGTGGTTGACAGCCAGTGTGGAAGGTGTTGTTCACAGAGCATCCATGTTCATCCATGTTCGGCCACGGTGCCCTGCCTTCCCCTCTGCCTCTGACTCACACTCTCTACACTGTTGCCAGGGCTACCATTTATTAATACTGGTCCATAACTTTGAACCTCATCACTAAGATACTGTACAGTGTGGTCGATAGCTGACACAAGAACCAAACCCCCTAACAAACTCGCAGACAGAAACACACACGGATACATCCAAACACCTACACACACATGGCTTTCTGTACAGTTGATATAGATTGTGAATGGTTGCACTTATAATGGAGAGAAGGTTTTGGAGAACAGGGTGTTCACTGAGACTGGAGAGAGAATCTAAAGAAGAATAAGCTGAACACTAGTGACCCCTTGTGGTCATTAGTGATAATGCATTTTATAATCATCTTCCAATGCACGAAATGTTCATTATTTCTCAAAATGTTTGCCCAAATGTTGCCCAGGTTTGTGAAGGCTTTAATCTTAAATAAAGGAAGTAAAACGAGAGGATTTTTTTTGACAGGAAATGTCACTCAGTCATGAGTCAAGCTCCTCAACAAGTGATGGAAAGTCCACATTTGCTGAATTCTCTGCTCCTCACATTTTTCTGTGATAAACTTAGGCAAATGGCTTGATTTTGACATACCCTTTTGTTTTAAAAGCCATTATGTACAGAATGTCGGCCTCTTTGTACTTTGCACGTTTCCATCTGAACTGAGTGACAGAGGAAATGTTGTACATACACGGCACAAACTGGATTCATGGCATTTGCAGAATGCATTGTTACTCTGATTTAATATCCTCCTTATTACGTATCATGTGATGACAGTGGAAGATAATATGAAGTAACTTAAGATGTTTTTCAATTATATATATTTTTAGAATTCTTTTGGGTAGTACAGCTTTAAATTCAGCAATGTGAGTGATTTATAACATGTTTTATTAATACTACAACCATCAGAAGCTGCTATAGACCAAAAACCACCAGTGTAACATTTCTGTGCCATTGTATTAATTAAGTCTCTTCACAAACAAATGTCTCTACTCATAACAATAGTAAGCTTTGTTTTGGTCATTTATGGTTAAATATCTTTAAGAACACTAGTTATTTTGCATAGCTATTATTACAAATTATTGTAAAATTATCCTGAAAATTGATATTAATAGAAATATTGCATGTTTTTGAAGGCCACCAGTACATCTCTCATCCATTGTAAACTGTTTTAAGTTGTTTTCGTATCACACACTAACAAATGCTACTTGAAATGTTTAAATGTCAACTGCAAAAGCAACGTATTTCTGTGACCATATTGTTTAATTTAGATGTATCTTGATTGTATTCTCCAATATATAGCATGTAATACAACACTATATTAGGAAAGGTCAAAAACTAGATATCTTCAATCTTGTATCAAAACATATTAATACACAATTTGCCATTGGTGGTTCTAGTGTTGACTCCCGTCTTCTTTAGTCTTTGTACTTATTAGGGACTACAGGGCTTTTCTGTGGAAAAACTAAGTCAGCAAGGGAAAAACATGTTTGCATATTTTGTTGATTGGATCAATAGACAAGTTGTACAGTATGAATCAATGCAATACTAAGTGAGTATTGATGGTAATTCTCTAATACACAAAGTCTTGTACAGAGCCTCTGTTTCAGACAAATAATTCCAGAGCTTGTTGTTTTCCTGCTCTGTTTTACATCAAGCAAAGGGACATACCATCTTTTACATTTTTAGAAATTAATTCAAATTATTTGACCAAAGAAGTGCAACAGAAGTAGGCAATCAAATGGTTGGTCAAAAGGATACAGTTTATTGTACACAAAAATAAAAAAAAAAATAAATTAGTTTATGGTTGCATTTGATGAGTGATATTGAACACTTCTAAAGTACTTGTATCTTGGTTTGGTTTTCAGTGAATATATGAGCTTCACTTTAATGTATTTTCAGAATCAGATGGAAAAGCATGAAAGTTTGTGATGAGTGAAAATAAGTGTTTTAACCATCACAAAACTATATGATTCAACGTTAGGTTCAGTTTAATTTGATTCAGCCCATTGTATGAGTTGTTGGGATGGACAAACCTACATCTAAGTGATATATTGAAGGGGACAACGGATGATGTTGTTACATTGTAAGCACATTATTTAAGGTCTATAAGGAATGAAAACAGGCAATTTGAAAAGCTCAGAAATGTCATTCAAATTAAATATTGTAGAACTATATACAAAAAAGCTAAAATTCTATAAAATGCAAATTTAGGTTTGTATATGTATGTTTAATGTGATCTTGGTGATGTTGAGAATGTTGTTTTTTGTTTTCAGTTTCTGTTGTCTTTTGTACAATGACTTGAGGAATCATTAGTTTGACAAGATCAAATTGGAGAGTCCTGATTTGTTTTGACTGTCTGATATTGATTTGAGGGCGGCACGGTGGTGCAGTGGGTAGCACTCGTGCCTCACAGCAAGAAGGTCCTGGGTTCGATTCCAACACCAGTC
>JAPQRP010000002.1:18843786-18864909 GCA_037367295.1 Apogon hyalosoma
TAAGTGGCTGGGATAGGCTCCAGCGACCCCCGTGACCCTAGTGAGGATAAAGCGGGCTCAGAAAATGGATGGATATTGATTTGTTTTGGCAGATCAGATAGAAAAGTGCAGGAAACGCAGTAAACAGTCAATAAGGAGAAGTAATGAAACAAATGTCCTGTATATTTGTCATATTACTCATTATGTCTCGGTTATGATTTTCCTTCAGTCCTGTGCACAAACAAAATAATGGTTATTCTCGAGGTCTAAAGTTGAGTACCATGCAGTGCTTTAATTCCACACCTATCTGGGTGCAAAGAGGCCTCAAGCATCAACGTTTTGGTCACATGCCAGTTTAATGTTTTATCTACTTAATGTCTCAGTTCTGCGTTTCAAAGTTATTAATAAACCAAAGCATGTGATTTTGTTTTGGCTCTGAGTTCCCTTTGTAGAACAATTTAAATCAGCGTTTTCACAAGAGATACAACTGTTAAGACCTGATTTTTCACACCCCATACAGCTGACACATCACACAAAGAACGTATTTAACACCTTGGATGTGCATGGTGATAAACTTGTTGATACGTCCTCTGGTCTCTGGGTGAATACAGACTTTGACATCTCTGACCCCTCTATTCGCTGTAATCCATGTGTTTAGATGTGTTTCACTCACAGTATTGATCTGCATACCTTTAATGCTACCAGAGCTGCAATAAGCTAGGTTTTTTAATCATATTTTTCTCTAATTTATTTTTTAAGTTAGCGAAAGGTTGGTACAGGCCATGCAGTGTTATTATACAGAAAGGTTACATGTCATAAGCAATCAGAGTTAAGTCCAAATATCGTAAAATCTTTTGGCATTTGCTCTTGAATTTCCTGTACCCATCAAGTTTCAGTCTTAATTAAAATGACAGATTCGCCTTACTGTGTATTTTGCTGCACATAGCAGTCCATTCCTCTTCTGATGGGGGAACTATCTGCAGTCATCTCCTATTGAGCAGTTTATAGAGATGTTCATACATAAGTGTTTCTGGAAATTTCCACAGAAATGATGTGACAAAGGAGCAAACGATGTCTATTAAAAAAAAAGTTCCATTGCAAAGTCTAACCGCAATGATTCCATCAAAGACCAAAACATGACTATATGGAAACGTACAGCCATTTCAACTAGCAGTGACCCTTCCCTGAAAAAAACCCACAGCATGAACTTTTGTAGTGGAGTTATTACAGCAACTTTATAATATATGTAGGGATGAGGCATCAATAGTCACGTTCAAATAAGTATTAGTAGATAGGTGCTGTTATGTAATACTGAGCAACATAAGAATGCATTTATTTTATTTTGCAGTTGATTTGTGTCCTCTAAGTCAAGTTTCAACTTCGCTATCATCTATCACAAAAATAAGAACACACTAAAACAAGATCATTACCCTGTTTCCACAAAATAAAACGTATGTAAACTTTAGAGGCTCTTGTAGTAACAAAAAAAGTTATGCAAAAAGTTCTCAAATTTGTTTGTTTTTTTTTTTCCTGTGAGATTGTGACTCCAAAATTCAGAAATGGATCTTTCACTCCCCCAACAGGTTACTTAGTGTAACTGACTGTAACTGACAGACTGGCAACACTTGGTTTCATAGTTACCGCAAGTCACTCTATGGTGAAATGTGACCTTAGTTTGGTGAAAATTCATTGTTATTTTCAGACTAAATGATAACATTTAGTCTGAAAATAACAATGAATTGTTATAGTACAGCTTACTATAATTTAAGCTGTACTAAATGTTTCCTTTTCAGAGGTGGTGAAAGTTCACAGATTTGTCACAAATAATTGTTTAAAATACCAAGGTAGCAGTAAGCACTACTGATTGCACTTATTTACTCAAGTTGAAGTACAGAAAGGTAGACCCAGTAAAGAGACATGTAGACAGAATTTTTGGATTTCTACTGGTAGTTTGGTAGTAGTCAAAACTTTTTTTTCCTCTTTTGATGATCCCTTTAAATGCATTATAACTAATTCAATGGGCCTGTTTTGAACATGTGAAGGATAGAAAGTACAGGTCTTTGTGTAAAAATAGGAGTAATGCAATTACCTTAAAAACTCTATTTAGCCACAACATCAAAGTATTTGCACTTTACTTCATACTTCTTCTTATCAACTTCACCATAAACTTTTTATGTCATTTTGATTCATTCTTTTCTGTAAATCATTCCTTGAAGCAATCATCCTTTCCCTGAAAAGGCTAGGAAAAGATATATAAACATACAAGTAACATACACTACATGTACAGAGTTGTTGTGAGTACATTTCCTAAATTGTTCCTTTTAGTATCCAGGCACCAGTTTATATCTAAAACTCCATCAAGAGCTTATAACTTAAGTTAAATAATCACGTTTACTATTTGCCCTCCCATGTGTTATCAGGGAATTATGCAAACTGAAGTTTTATAACCATTGCTGATGTTTATTGACCCATATGCTGCGTCTCATTTCAATGCGCAATACCAGATGGAACATTAACGTCTGGATATCAGAAGGTCTAATTTGTGTTTGCTGTCCAAGGTCAAAGCAATTAACATGATTAATGCACTTTATTACACTCTTTGTCAGGTTGAGTGAAACAAAATAAATGCCATAAGCATCATGTTATACATGTTAACCAAACTGAGTGTGTGATTATTGAAGTGATTCTTTTATTTACTGTGTGTTTGTAATTTTCTGACATAGACCAATACCAGTGTACCTTTATGAGATGCTGGTACTATTGCTGTTTGTGTTTGACTGATTGAAATGCTATCTTCACACACTCAGACACACCATTTACCAAAACAATAACAGATATTACTCATACAGTAACTAAAGCCTTATACCCTGACCCTTAATCCCCTTAATATGTGGTTCACATACTGTAGGACTGACATGATTTAAGGGTTGTTTTTACACGTCTGTCTGAGTTGAAACCTGAACTACAATTTGCTGATCTGATGTGGACTTTTCACGTTACAGGGTTATTTTCAGGCATGTACAGGCACTCCCTCAGTTATTCGTATGCAGTCTCTTGGGATGAACAGCTTCGTTCAGTAAAACACACATGAATCAGATCCACATTGTGGTGTTTTGACCATTGCAGATAAAAGAGAGCATTTTATTCATAGCACTGTCTAATAAGCAGTAAATTATATTTTGTAGTATGGCCTTTAGTTGTAACATTTGCCTGTTGTAAAGTTTGACAAAAGGCGTGTGACAGAAATGTAAATAGACTTAAATGTTGCTTAATCCTCTACAAAGCCAGTTATTTGTATGCATGTTACCACACTTTGGGATTGTTTTTTGTTTGGAATAGAAATCCAATTTTTCAGATAATTCAGGTCTTTAATGTATCTGAGTGGGGCTTGGTGCCAACTTTCATGCTTTTGCTACACCAAATTGCTTAGAAACTATTGTGTCTTGGGAAAAAAGACCTTGTTTGGAATACCATTTTAAAACATCGAAAGCATAAATCTGCTTGTGCCAAGATCTAATAATGCTAATAAATATTACAGAGACAAAACATTTCTCAGTAAGCACATATGTCTAACACAGTGTTTATGTGAGCTTATTTTAGTAGAGTATCTGTGTATGATTACTGTATGGTCTGCAGCCACCAGCAGCTGAGTTACTACAGAAAGATGAGAGGAAGATCTGAACTCACTTAATGTCTCATTTCATTCACTTTGTGACATTTACATTTGCTTCATTTACTTTGTTTCTTCTTTGGCCTCACTGAAGATTTTGAATACAGACTGACTCAAAAAAGTATACAGAAAGAATAATTTACAAATATAACTTCAAAAATAATATACAATAAATAGAAAATGATACAATTTGAGTAGAAATAAATTTAAATACACTCAGTAGCCTAGCTAAAAATAACCCATGATGCAATGCTGTTTGCCAAATACCATATTTACCCTCCTACTGGGCCCATTTGAAATGCATTAAGAAAATCTGGTCTGTCCTGACTGTCACAACATTCGCAACATGAAGCAATGGAGAGCTGTTTCAACTTTAGTAGGAATGCAACACTATCTAATGCACCACCAGTGATGGAGAAAGACAAATGCCCACTGAATGTCCGTGCTGTGTCTGTGATACTGCAACACACTGACTTAATGTGCTGCGCACTCTGAATCCCCCTCGGCCAAATATAGTGTAAGATTCTGTTGAAAGTTACTGCGCAATAATTTAGATTAGATTGTCTTTGTGTAAAACTTATTACAAACATATTTATATTTGAAAGTACTCAGATATTATAACTGCACAAGGCATAAGGCTATTTGACCTTGAAAAAGTAAGTCATGGTCACCTATTTTCAATAGGCTTCTGCTCCATGCCAAGATGCATCCACAGTATAAATTTGGTGCAGATACCTCAATGCAGTCTTCAGATAATGTGATTACATTGTTGAAAATTACAGACAGACGGATGACAAAACGATTACAATACCCCTCGGGCCAGAGTTGGCCGAGGGGTAAAAAAATCCCACATACTTACAGTGACTGTCACTCAGTATATACGTTAAAAATATACAGACTGTGATTACATCACATATACTGTATGTTGAGGATTTTCTATTATATAAGAACATGTTTTTAATGACAGTATTATTGTAACACCTGAAAGAGCAGTACATGTTTACTCCTGCTGACAGCATGACTGTCAGTCTGTAAATACTGTGGTCAGGGTGTCAAAATAAACCTGTCTGACAGCTGAGGAAATGGTTCAGGTCAATCTAATCAGGAATCAGATGAAGCCCCCTGAAGCTTCAAAAAGGGATGCCCACAATGAATGCTGCTAAAACCTTAAATCGTGTGATTTGTTTAGAATGAATGTGGTTATAATATTTTATTAAATAAAATTTTGAATTAAATTAAATTAAAATAGTACACTATATACAAGGCCTCATCTTTGGTAAAATATTTCTTTATGGTTTATTTATTATTATACTTATTTATAATTTATATTTTACTGTTGAAGCTGCAGTGCTTCATCATTGGGAAACAATCTATTATTACCTTTCAGCATATTGTAATTCAAGACAGAATGTAAGACTTCTACTCCTCCACTGTGTTTTCACGCTGCAGAAAATCTATCCCATGACTCCCTGATCTTGTTTAGTCACAGGCGTTTCCAGATGGTAGATGAATTACATACATCATTAACAGCTGTAATTGCTGATTGCTGATCAGATTTATGATTAGATCCATATTAGATTAGAAAACATGCTAACAGGAATGCTTAACAACAGTTGACATTTTCTACAGTGGAAAGGCTGGAAATTAGCAGGTTTTCATTTAAAAACTTGGCTTCAGACTAGATAATTTATTTAGATCTGAGTGGTTAAAAACTGTCTGATGTCCCCTCCCTTTTGGCCAAGTAAAAATGTGTTGCTGTAGATAAACCTAGGCTACATTGTGCTCACTATGCAGCACATGAAAATACTATTACCACTACAGGATGCAGTCCTCTGAGTACCTGCATAGCCTGACTCTGACTCTTGTTTTGCTTTGTTATCTGACAGATAAGAGAATGTAAATGAGTTCACTTAATTAAGTCCTTGTAGCACAATTCTGTCTTTTCCCAAATATTGGTGGGGACATGTCTCTACTATCCATACACAGATCTATACCCTTGGAGGAGTATAAACCATTTTCCAGTCAATGCACACAAATGCACTTGCATCTTTTTACATTTTCTCACTCTCACCCCCATGAACGCATTGAAGTCAAGTCTGTCTGTGTGTGTATTTTTGTAAAATCCAAATAAACATGAATCTAAATCCTGGGATTTGTTTTTTAAGGGTCAAGGAACTGATTTATAACATACAGTGCAGATATTTATTTGAGTCTATTTACAACAGTGAAATTAGTCATTGCGGTGTATATGAATTAAGGCGGTAAGGGTCTGGGATCAAAATATTATCTTGATTACTGATATTTTAGACAGTTCATTTGTGGTAAGTAGGTTATTTTTTACATGTAAACCTACTTTAAGTGGGAAAATGCCTTGTTTCCTCTGTTACATTGTCTTCATTATTGCATTAGAATCTGAAACAGGAATCAACTGGTGTCAACTTCCACTCAGGACCAAGAATCAGCCTTTAAACCTAAAGAAATAAAGGTTTGACATTTCATTCTTAATCATTTTTCTGACGTGTGCATATGTTATGATTACAATGATGTTATGATGATATTCCACAACTGAAATATACCTGAAAGACGAACTCTATCTGCTTTCTATCTGCTCACTGTGGCTTCACTTTACTACATATTTTCTAAAATATGGTTGGAGTATTTTTCACTGTCTTTTCTGTGTGACTCCAAATGTTTTTTTTTTTTAAACCAGTAGTTAAATTAGTGAGATTATAAATGATTGTAGCAGTAGAACATCAGTGTGGTATGATCACTTGATTTCCAGAAACACATTTTCAACAGGTAACGGCATTGAGTGATGCTGCAGCATGACATGAATGTAAATTCAAGTTTAAGCTTTTCTGTCACGGTAGAGTACAAACACAGGATGTTTTACATAATCTAAGCCAACAAACAACCGGATCTAAAATGTAGGCAGTGATTAACAGGTTTTGTTTGAAGAGACATACAACACTATGAGTTGGTTTACTTTGTTTGTTCTTTTTCTCCGACCATGACTGTGTCCAGTTAGGTTAACCTCATTATTTCTTTGGTTTTATGTAATTTTATAAAGCACACACACTGGCGCATGTAATCATATCCACCCATGCAGAGATTAAAATCACAAAAGCACTGCAACCCTCAACCTGCCTCCTCATCAGTGGGCTCATCACCACCAGCAGCATTTACTGCACATCATTTACTCAGTTTATGCTGAACAAGAAATGCAAAATTATGTCCAAGATTTTAATTGTGGGTGTAAGTTTAAAATAATAGAGGTTTATTGCAGTTTTCCCTCATAGGATACTGCACAGCTCTCAGAATCGTTGTGTTTTACTCTAAAAGGCACTCATACTTCATGATCAAACAATAATTATCATGTTTTATCTCATTTCAGCTTTATAGCGCAGACATGGCAGATCTACCAGACTGTGAAGTCATGATCAAAGCCAGTCTATCCCAGTGCACCATGGAGGTGGAACCTAATAAAAATTTATAGACACCAGGTACCTGCGCAGTCAGTAAATACCTAAGATTATGTATGGAGTCATGTTCATCAGATGGAACCACAATAATATACTTAACATAATAAAATAATGGAACAGTGAACTATTGTGTTCATTTAAGGATTCTACACAAGGAAATTATTGAAAAGCAGTTAGAAAAAATTAATCAAAGACGTGAAACAATGCAGAGTAGAACAAATTCTAGTTGAACAAGAAATATTCATATGGTTCAACACAGACAAATGTATCCCAACTCTAATAAATCTCTCCTCTTCCTCCTCCTCCTCCTCTTCCTGCTCATCCTCATCATTCTCCATTTCCTTTTGGGCTCAGTAGAGTTACATTTGGCCTGAAGACAAGGGTGTTTTCAAAAACAGAAAGCATGATTGTTTTTAGGGAAATTTCTGTGGGGGAATTACAGGGAGTGCACATAATCTGTGAATCTGGAGCCACAGATGCTTCAGGCATTCTACTCAGACCCCATGTGTAAAATCCTGATCCGTGTTGGACTGAGTCATGCTATGTCCTATTATAACCCATAAGTCTCTATAGCACACTGTAAAAAAATTTCCGTAGTTTTTACGAAAAAAAATCTGGCAGCTGTGGTTGCCAGAATAATTCTGTAAAAATCACAGTAGAAATGTAAACAGTTTTACAGGCTAAACTGTAAATTCTACAGTTAAAATCTGTTAAAATTTCCAGGAAGAATACACTTGAATCTGGTAAAACTTACAGCATTTTTTCGTTAAATCAACATGGGTATGCTGCTATTTCACGTTTTGTCAGTAATATTTGCAGAAAACTGTTGTTAATTTTACATCAAACACTATTAAACACTACTGAAGAACACTGCGCAAACAGCATTGTTTTGCTGTAAAAAAAAATCTAAAAATAGTAATGTCATTTTACTGATATATTTTGCATATTAAACTCAAATATTTATTAAAATGTACTAAATTATGCATTATTTACAAACTTACTTTACAGCCATAGAAACAGCTTTTCAATTAACAGAATTTACTAAAAAAATGTATGCATTACATTCTAAAACATTTTAAAAATAATATTCTCAAATCATATTAAATTAATATTGAATATGTTAAACATAGAACCAGAATGTAACCATTATATGCAGCAAAAAGCAAAGTGAGTTACATCTTTTGAGTCATCTTGCTAAAAGATCAATTATAGAAAACACGAAACCATGTTTTTCTTGTCTCTCCAGAAATGTATTAATCTTGAAGCAGTGAACAAAATTATCTGTCCCTTCCCAAAATACATTTTTATAATAAACAAACCCTGAATGGGTAACAAGTGACAGGTATGTTAACTTTCATGCTAAAATGCCTTAATGACAATAAAATGGAGTTGAATTCACTCTAAAATGTATTTCTGTAATGCAGAAAATCTTGTTAGATGATAACAAAATCTCAAACTACACAAACATCTCATTGTTGCTGCCATTATTGTGAAGGACTGCTCATCCTTGGGCAGATTAAACACTTAAGAGTCTAAGTCTTAGACCATTTAAAGTAAACTAATGTTATGTTACTGGATGATTTTAAACCCATCAGTACAAAAACTGTGAACAAAACACCTCTCCTTACTGAAAGCACACTTGAAATATGTCTATAAGTCTCTTTTAAAATGTCTCATGGTCAATCAAGCCTTATGTCAACAGAAAGAATAAGCACAGCATTTCCTTATTAAGGAAAAAGTCTTAGTATCTTGAAACAAGCTCCTTCACACTGTATGAGAGGTTATAAAAGAGAACAAATTCTGAACATAATTCAGTAACAACTGACTACAAATATGATAACTGTAAAGCACGCAAACCATCAAACAATCATTGGGGCACATGGCTTACCACAAATTGTACTCAGATTAGTCCAAGTTCAGACATCACCCCACTCATGATCCGAAAGTTCCTGAATCAAGGTGAGGACTCGAGGGTTCACATTAAGGCGGGATGTGGTTGTCTTCTCCACTTTGGTGTCCTTCTCTGGGTTGATGGAGAAAAAACATCTGGGAATATGAGAAAAACAGAAACTTTATTAATAATAGAAAAGTTTATTTCAAAGCACAGGTTTCTGAAAGCTATTATTTAAAGATCTGTTGCTTTGTAAAACAGTAAAAAAATGACGAGTCCTATAAACCCCATACAGCAGTGACATTAGATTTATGTCAGCTCAAATACATTAAAAGGGTGCATAAAGTCAATCAATAGAACATACCTCCGCAGAAACTCCAGGGTTGAAACCAGTGCCGATGGATAGTGGATGTTAAAGCAGTAATAGCTCCCAAACAGCAAGCACAGGAAGGAAAGGAAGGAGGGGATTTTGTCATGCACGATGTTTCGATCTACACTCAGCATGAACCGTGACGATGAAAAGCAAGATCGCCCTAAACACAACGACAAAAAGAACAAAACAATGCTTATGTTACAAACATTTTAGATAAATACTGAGCATATTTACTTCTCAACCTTAAAGGTTAGTTGAGTCAAAATATTTTATGTACCAATAGGGAAGAAAAAAAGTTATATGACTTGCTTAAAACCACAATCAGCAACATTGTGCAACAAGAATTAATGTACAAATATACAGGAAAGAGAAGACATGTTAAATGCAAAAGAGATAATACAAGAATGACAAGGAAATAGGAGATGTGAACTTACCACACACAACAATGATTTAATAACTAAGGTAAGGCCAGCATACTCCAGTGTTTGACAACTGTGGCCGTTAAGCATCAGCGACATTTATTTAAACAAGGAAAAACACCAGTCAAAAGTCATACTGTGAAAACGCCAGACCGTTATATCAAATAAAAAAAGCCAACCGAGTATTTCCCTTCCTCTGATGACCATCACACTGCTCAGGCATTTACACACAGATACAAGAGAAAATGAGGAAACAGAACATCTGCATCAAGTGAGCGCCAACATTTGAAAAGAGAAAAAAGCCTCTAAAGCTGAACTACAAAATGGACGTGCACATGAACAAACCTGCGTCGAGGCTGTAACTGAACGACCAATACACGGAAAAATAAAATGTTGGCAGTTAGTTACATATGAAAAACCACCAGCTGACAGAATGTGTGCTTCCTGGGAGTGTCAGTGTTTGAAAAAGGAAGGCCAACATTTATAGAGTATACTGTGCTATCCAAACAAACAAAGCCTGTTCTGTCTGTAATTCCTGTCTGTAACCCAGCTGAAACCATGGGAGTCTTTGAAGAAGGAGAGAACTGTTGTGTGTAGCCACTGTACGTGTAAAGCAGGTTAAAAAACGAGAACGTTTAGCTCAAACTCTGCATTCGCCGGTTTACCGTCCAGCACTTCTGCCGTCCGTCATGGCGCTCGTTTACGGCGCGAACAGAGCGTGATGTCACATGCAAAGGGTCAACACCACAAAGTTAGCAACTACAGGAAAAATGTCAAACTAGTATCTTATCTTTACTACAACAGAGTTCATGATTAAGCGGTTTAAGTTTAGAAAGCAGTATTTTTTGAATTTTTAGCTCTTGAAGAAAAATGTAAAGCAGTGAAAATGATAAATGTTAGTTTTATTACTACTACTAATTCATAGTAACTATGACTGTGACTATGAATTAGGATTTTGAGAATTGTGATAAATATAACAAAACAGGATGACTCAGACACACTATATGCCCTTAATTTATTTATCTATTTAATTTTAACCAGGACTGGCTAAAGTAGGCCTGCTATATGTTTTGTATGAGGTAAAGTTAAGGTGAGTTTAGTAGTATCTGTTGTAGTCACTAACAGTAGTATTATAATTTAGGTATAAGTGACCAAGCATTAAGTTTCAGTTCTGCTCTGTTATGAAAAAAAAAAAAAAACACTTTTTTGGATCGTATGATAATTTCCATTTTTTTGGCCAATATTTTAATTCTTTAAAAAGTTATATAACATGAATAAATGTTCTGGAATTTTACAGTTTATCCCTGTTAAAATTAAGCTCCAAATAGGAATTACACATTATTTTAACACTTTAATGTTGTAATTGTAACCTCATTGTACTGTTTATTGCATTACAGGTTTTCTCTGTCTAAGTGACAGCAATCTGTAAATTCTACATAGAAATCTGATTCTTTTCACATAATTTTACTTTTAAAATAACAGTTATGGTTTGTTCTGTATTTTACAAAAAAATAACTGTCAAGTAAACAGGGTTTCTTTGTTTTTCTGTTTACATTTTTATGATGTCATGATTTTACAGCATTTTGCTGTCAGTTTTACAGACATTTTTTACAGTGTAGCTCCAAAATTTCTTAACACTGTGCTAGTGCTGAAAATAGGTCATCCATTATCATTCTGAAAAAGGAAAAAAAAAAACTCTTGCTTTTTCTTGTTCGTGTTTCTTTAACTGAGTCACACTCATATTGACTATTCCTTCACCAAACAGTGTTGAGGAGATGTTGTTTTGGTAAAACATTTCAGTGTGAGAAAACAAGCCCCGAATGACAAAATCTGTGTGTCTTTTTCACAACTTAATATTTTCAGCATGTATTCATATACTGTAGTCAGAGGTTACTGTTCTTTTACACTGTTTGTAAGAGGACAGCTTACAAACAATAACATATAGGGGAATGGAGACTGAAATAATCACCTAATGGCAGGATTATTCCAACATGGTGTAACCCAGACTATTTTTTAACCCTTAAAGACCTAGAACTACTTTTGTGGTGACATTCAAATGAATATTTCTCTACATTTAACTTTTCCTAAGTGATTTGAGTTGCTTGAGAGTCTGGTTTGATTGATTGATTTATCACTGTTTATTATAATATTATTCTCTGAAAATCTGGTGTTTTCCTATATGTAATTCACTGACCATGTAGATGTTCATAAACATTTGGAGTAAAATTCAAGGTTATTATATGAGAACAGAAAACTGAAGAAAAAGTTACTTTTTGAGCAAACTATCTCAATCATTGAATGTAAAAACAGGCATCTACACCTGCTGTCTTTTGTCAAACTACATGGAATTTACTGGTGATTCAATGTTGCTGAAGATGACAGTGTTTCCATGTTCATTACGGAGCCTCTGAACGTCAACATGGGTCAAATCAGATGACAATGAAAAGCTGAGAAACTGCATTTTCTCTGACTTATTTACGTGTATTGACAGGAGGGTTTCAAAAGCGGGTGTGCTTAGTGTTTACCAAGTTAATAATTTTCAAACTGGGCAATTTGTCTATGGCTCTGTTTTCCTTTAACACAAATATCCACAAGTATTCAACTCATTAGAGCATCCTTTGCTCGTACCAGTGAGACTCTAGTTCAGTGTTCTATACAGAGGACCCAAAATATGGAATAATCTGCCAACTCTTCTTACAGAGCTTTCTCAAATTTCTCAAAAAAGCTGTGAAAACTCTGCTCCTGAATGATTGTAATTTTCCACATGGAATACATTTCTAAGCTTGGTATATCGTGGAATTTTATTTGTAGAAAGTGTACTTTTGTGCAACTTGCAAATATTTTTCTATATATTTAATTGCAGTTGTAAATAATCTTTGAAATCTGGAGGTTGCCACTTGTTAAGCCCTTGAGGGTTATTTGTAACCATCCATCACAATTTTTAACCAACATATATTTATGTGTATGTTTTTTACTATGTGAAAATAAAAAAAAAGAGAAAGAAAAAAGTTATCAAACATTTTAGACCAGTAAATGCTTTGGAGTGCTGTTTAGGTCTTTGAGAAAGATCACAAATTTGTCTAAATCGTCCAAGTGAAGAAAAACCACAAAAAGAAAATTGAAGCAACGTCAAGAGAATCCACAGAGAGGGGATCCATTGTTCCAGGATAGGAAGTAATTTGCAACCAGAGATTTGTACACATCATATATAGAGTAATATTTAGATATGTGCTGTTGCTTCCTTTTCTAAACATAGGATTGCTACTTCATGTCTTCCTGTAATTAAATTTGTCAGTCGATCATGCATAGCTGAATTTGCAACCCTTTAAGATTCCAATTTGCATCAAAAAAAGAGAGAAAGACTGAGCGACTGGGTCTGATGTAGGAAAAAACAGGTGGGTGGTCAATGTGGCTCGACATGGTGTATTTTAGATCAGGGAGCAAAAATATGTTTCTAAGCCTAGGATCCACCCCCAAAGCCACTGCACATGATTCCTATCATAAGGCCGCAGGGAAAGCAGATAGTGATAGTGGCAGAGGAGGAGGAGAAAGAGGAGAGAGAGAGAGAGAGAGAGAGAGAGAGAGAGAGAGAGAGAGAGAGAGAGAGAGAGAGAGGACAGTGCACTTAATCGCAGACACTGACACACCACACACCCACACACAATTTCTCACATACGCTGCATACACATCGGAGTACCTGCTTTATAGCCACTCTGTGTGTGGATCAGTCTGTGAATGGCTCTCACTGCCAAGATGCCTTCCTGTGGCTGGTTGCTGACTCTGTCTCTGGCAGCACTAACAGGTAAAAAGTTGCTCTTTATTTTCACTGCTGTGCATGTGCAGGAGTCTTTTTTTTTTTCTCATGCCTCTGTGGTCACTTATTTAACAACAGTCAGATATTTGCTCTGTGTGTTAGAATGACAGAAGCTGTGAAGTGCAGTAAAATAGATCAATAGTGCTGTCTGATTTGCAATTAAAATGACTTTCAAAGCATGTATTAAAAATAATCATGTAATCTGATTCACAGCTGATTTGCGGATGCACACTGGAAGTAACCATCTCATCTTTTTCTTGGCAAAAAATCTTAGAAGCAAATAACTGCTCTCATACTCCCTGCATTTCTTGTGTTTAAAAGATTATCTGCAAACACCGAGATAATCATAAATAAATAATGTAATACACTAGTTTATTTTCACAGGTTACATTTGATCTTGCTGTGGTAGAAAACACACAGGTGTACATATGATTATGTACGTATATGCATATGTACGTAGGATTCAGTTTAGCTGAATCTATCACATTTTTGAAGTTCTGCACTCAGTTCCCTCTGCATGTAAATGGAACAGATCTATCGTCAATGTTATCAGGAATACATGTGCTTTACCTGCCTTTATAAACCAGAGGCTGTGAAGAGGCTTTATCGGAGTTAAGCTTGCACTTTATGTGACTGATGTCCTCTTTGTCTTGATGGGGTCCTTACTGACAGCAGGGTTTCTTTAATGTCCTTTTACTCTGACTGACAAGTGTTCCTTTTAAAGCCGGAGTTTGGACATAGATGGATTGTGAAGATTTCTTGATTAGGACTACTTTTATACTTTACCTGAATATGAATATAGAAAATGTAACTCTGTAAGTGAAGGACATGCAAGACGTAATGAAAACAGAATTTACAGTGCCTGCAAAAAAGCCCCACAACCACTTTTATATAGACAGAAAAACAGCCTCACTATAAACAGGCCTAAAGGTTCATTATATGATATTTAGTGATGTCCACTGCTCTGCCTTCACCTTGACCTACAGTGGCTGCTAAAAATGCATTAGTCCCTTGTTAGAGCCAATGTTTTTGTCTGTTCTGGGCTTTGTATTTAACTCTTGTGCAGTAGACTATATCGCTCCTTAACGCTGGAAAAAAGGAAGAAGTCTGCTGTGAGCTACTGTAGATGATGCAACACGGCGACCTCTGAAAACAGTGACCTGCTGCATCTGCAGACCAAAACAGCCCATTCCAACAAAAAACACTACAGTTCATATGATTATACACTATGAAAACATACCTAAGTCCACTTAAACCTCAGTAAACCTTACACACCGGACCTTTAATTACACTCACCAGCTTAATGTTTCAAATTCTGCCTTTAAAACATATTTATCTGGTGCATTCAATATACTCAATACACTTTCAATACAGCAATAGCTTTGATAGCGAAGTGAAGAAATGATAAGATACGCTACGAAACAGAGCGGCTCCTTTAAACAGATCTGACTCAGAAAGCTCTATCATAAATTGAATGTGCTATTTTCCAGCATCTCTCGTCACCATGTGCTTCTCATTTCAGGAAACATAGTTGCTGTAAATGAGCGAACTGAAAGAAACTGCTCTCTTACACCGCCAGTAAGTTCACCTTTTTTGAAGCTGCTATTATTCAGCTTCAAGACAGATTTTATTTATCTCCAGCTGTAGGAATGGCAAACAATGCCATAAAAACATGTTGCATGGGTTTTACACAGTTACTGCTTGATGATTACCTTTTGTTCACAGTTAATGATTACAGAGAGATATAGAAAGTGGCAAATCAGCAGTTTCGTTGGATTGAATGAAGGCTTTGCACACACTTTGTCTCTCTCTGTGTCCATTTGTGTTATAGTACATTCCCACTACAGCCGTAAACACCACTCTTCGGCTGCAGGAGCTACGGGAAAAGATGCTCCCGCTGAATATTTCTGCATACATTATCCCTGGCACAGACGCTCACCTGGTACATCTGCTGTCCATCATAATTAATTCATCAGGGTTTTAAGCATGTCAGTGACGGGGTGTGTGAGATGCTAACTACTCTGTTTCCCCGTCAGAGTGAATATATCGCACCACGCGATAGCAGATTGGCCTTCATGACCGGCTTTACAGGCTCTGCAGGTACAACCCTTTTCCTGCCTCTTCTTCTTTCTCATCTTCGTTGTCCTCCTCCTCCTCCTCCTCCTCCTCCCCATGACTCAACTCCCCACATGCACTATCCGTGGTCCTGAATCTCCTCTACTTTCATCCCACATCCTCGCTGTGCTCTGCTCCACTCCTCGTTCATCTTGTTTCACCACTTTTGCTCGCTGCATCGCTGCATCCTCTCATTCATCAGTAGCCCCCCCCCCTTTTTTTTTTTTGCAAAGGAAAATTACCACTAAATCATGAAATCTCTCTCCAAGCAATGATGGCGAACAGAGTTAACGATTATAGTATTTTTGTCCTTTGTTTTTTCTGAGGCACAAGCATAAATGGAAAAATACAGTTTATAAATCATTTTTTATGGAGCTGAGTCATATATCTATAGGCCTTCATTATGGATTCCTTTTGGGGATGGACAAAAGCTGTTAAACCTGATTATATTTGATTAAATTGACTGTACACCAGTGGAATGACAATACTTGAGATTACAAGCCCTGATTGTGTATCCACCCCACATCCCCAGGTTGCCATCGCTCCATAACCTTTCTGTTTCATGCATACATTTTTTCTGTATTAGCTGGCCAATCACGCTTTGTTCCAAGTCAGCTCTGACATTTATAGCCGTTTGTAATTCACTGTCACTACTGCCCTCTCCATAATGTCGACTGCCATCCTGTTGCTGCAGGCACTGCTGTAGTCACTCAGACCAAGGCCGCAATGTGGACAGACAGCCGCTACTGGGTCCAGGCTGAGAGACAGATGGACTGCAACTGGGCACTGGAAAAAGATGGTGGGGGCTTCATTTTGTTTTTGCTTGTTATGACAACGCACAACAAATTGATCCTGTTGAATATTTGTGATCAAGCCTAAAAGTACCCAGAGAAACGATGGACTGATAATAACAGGAATTATATGATAAAAATAGTTCACAAACAGCTGAAGTCAGTGGTTCTTTTGTCTGTCAGAGGCAGCTGTAACACCATACATATCAGCTAATTTTCACACATTTATAAAAGACAGAGCAACTTCTGATGAGTTCAAATGGCAGTTTGTTTTTAACCTAGAACATCAACAGCTAAAAGGACTGCCACTTAGGAAAAGAATCTAAATGTGATAAAGAACAGGATGCTGACGTGCACAGCAAGATACCAGCAAACAAGATACATTGTAATGATTTGTCAGCTTGTTTTTATGAAAAGAAGTTGCTAGAAATATATGAAACATTAATCAAAGCGAAAAAGAAAGATAAATAAAGACACTTAAGGCTGATCTAGCTTAATTCATTCCAATGTCACACATTTTCAACAGCACAGAGTAGTAAGTGACACATTTTCATCCTATCCCATACTTTTTTCACATTTTAGTCATAATATAATATAAAACAAACCTATACTAAGGGATTTATGTTCATCTCAACCTTTTTTCTTGGAAAAATTTAATTTCTGTCATTCATGTCTTTTATTTTTATTCTAGTTTACTGATACAGACATTTTGTCTAATCCATGGTTTATTGCCAGAGGTGGCAAGAATATCACATAGGTTGAGGCTTTCCTACTGTAGGGCTGATTCCACTCTCTCTTTCTCCCATCTTTCTTGTAATTTTCAACCATTTCTAATTAAGGCTAAAAAAATATATATATTAAAAAAATGTGCACATATTCTTTGCTCAAGTAGAAGTACAGATACTCATATAAAAAAGACTGGGGGAAGTTCTCTGAACAAAAATATAAATGCCCCATGTGACACTTTAAATGTTAATGGCATTACATGTTGCACAATATATTAAATCACAGACAGTTTATTTTATTGATCAATTTGGTACAGATTACTGTCCGTTAGAACACGGGACATTTATGTGGCCACAGTGGGGGCCGGTTGAAAGAAATCACAACTCCATATCTTGTGTGTCCACTATTGGCTTCCTGCAAAGCGACACATCGTCTTCTCATCAAGTTGACAATATTGTCAATTGTGGCCCAGAATGTTATTCCACTCCTCTTTGAGGGCAACAGGGAGCTTTGGGATGTTATCTGGAACCGTTCCCACATGATTTGCGACATCTGTAGCATGGTGACATCTGAGGAAATGTGACATTTTAGGTGTCCTTTTATTGTCCCTAGTATAAGGAGTGACTGAAAACTGTTAATGCAGTTTGAGCTGCATCTGGACACGCCACAGCTGTGTTGTGGGTGGAATCACTGGATCACTGAGCAAGTGCTCACTCGCAGAGATGGACTCAGTTTGTTTACAAATCAAGAGAATTAACAATGTTTTACAATTATAAGACATCATTAGCTCATTTTGGGCCGGGCGTCTTATGTTACACAAATATTGTACATGGTGTGTTTATATTTTTGTACATATTCAACATCGTCTAAAAAATACAAGCTCTGAAATGTAGTCCTATTAGGTCATTTCTACAAAACAGCTGAACCTTACATTCTGCTACCCTAACTTTAAATAAAATGAAAAATACTAGAAATATGAACATTAACTTCTCTGCAAGGTTCTGTTTTCCCTGTCAGTATTGAACATTATGACACCTTCTCCCTATGTACCGTCTCTCTTTCATGTCTGTTTTGTCATGTTACAACTGATTTGCCATTTTCATCTTGTTATATTTTTCATGTGTGGAATCACCGGTGGATTGTTTTTGTTATGTTACTGTCCTTTCATTTTACTTTGAAATTTGTCTTGATGCTGGGAAAAAGTCAAATGATGCACAATAAAGGAGATCTATAATTGCACTCACATGCAGATGACTAGATTTGAAACTGTATGGAGTAGAAGGTAAAGAAGAAAAAGAAACTTGAAAACCCTGCATAAATTTATTAATAAAGTACTTGTTCTTAGTTACTTGCTGTCTCTGTTTATTATTAAGCAATTATAGTGACTTTTATTGACTAAACCCAACCAATCATTTCGAATATAAAACTTAATGCATTACCACAGTAGTTGCCAGAGACAGGAACTATGTGTGAATGCTGTCACCTTCTCTAAAGTCATTAATAACTCTACAATCAATGTGTCATGTGTGATTTTCCTCAGTGTCTGTCGCCAGCATCGTAGACTGGCTCCTTGCCGAGGTCCCACACGGTGGACAGATCGGTTTTGATCCCTTCCTCTTTGCTCTCAGTAAGTCTACCTCACTCCACTCTCCATCCCTCCTGTCAGTCGGGGTTAGTGTCAATAAAACGCTCACCCAAGCAGATGGAGAATTATCGATGGGGCCTCTAGACGCCATGCAGACTGTTTACTTGTGATTGATTCAGTTCAGTGTGTGTAATGATCTGTAATTTCCTCCATTAGGAAAACACACAGAGTATGAAGTCAGTCTGGAGTCGAGCAATCGCACCCTCAAGTCCATCCCCAATAACCTGGTGGATGAAGTGTGGAAGGACAGGCCTCCGATCCAGCCCAACAACCTCACCCGCCTCCCTGACCGAGTCATACGTGGGTGTCTGTTTGCATGAAGTACATGCACACATTCAGTATAGTCTGCTGCTCTGCCGCTGTGGTGCCCTTTATCGATGTGCTGATTAATATATGTGCAAACTGGACAGAGAGTAAAACACCATAAACAGCCTGTTCCATATTTTTATGACTGGGTAACAGAGTGAATACTAACTGAGAGGAAAAGGAAGTTGTCCGGATGCCCGAGGGCCTTTTTAGTCTTTATGGTTGCGGAATAGATAAATGGAACAAACAGAGGGCATCATAAACCAAATGCACTGTATGTGTGTATCTGTGATTTGGCTATAATCTGGTAAAAGCATTTGGTTCTGGGTTTTTTTTAGAAGCACTCTCTTATTAATGCTGTCTCGCATCTTGAATACAAAAGCTCATTCTCATGTTTGGCAGTCGGGTAAGATCAATTAAGTGATGAGCATTTTGCAGATGACAGGAGAGTCAAAGAAAAGAGGCAAGTAACTGGAATAGCACTGTGTTTGAAAGGCACTGCTTTTCACATCCTTAATGGAAATTTTGAGTTAGATACATGATAAAATGCAAAGTCAAAGTGTGCTTTGTCAAGTTGGCATAAATAAAAGTAAAGCATATATCTCCACAGAAAGGTCCTGGCAGATGAAAGTAGAGCACATTCGAAATCAGATGGCGGATAATCCCTATGACTCCACAGCTCTGCTGCTGTCAGCGCTGGATGAAACTGCCTGTAAGTTTATCAGCAAAGGAACCTGTTCAAGCACATTTAAATACATGACATTTATCAGGGTTTCTGCGGGTCATTAAAAAGCATTAAAAGTCATTAAATAGATTTTGTGAAAATTAAGGCCTTAAATGGCATTAAAGAATATTAAATTCCAGAGGCATTAAAAAATTAAATACATTTGATGTAAAAAAAAGGTTTGTTATTCATGATTAATTTTGAATTATATAAACATTTAATAATTTTGATCGGAAGTATAGTGTGATGATTGACAGGTGGAACCCTTTAATTGGCTATCATTTATGGCTGATACACGAAGTCACAACACCAGATGCTTGGAATGCAACATGCTGTGAGTGTGCTCATGCCGTGGCGAAAGAGTGGAGGAAATATTAGCAAATGTTGGAAAAAAGGGAAAATGCAAGTTTCAGCAGAAGTGAATCAAGGAGGAACTATTCAGAACCTGGTTAAAGCCCGTAGACAGTAAACTGTCATAAAATTATATATAAAACTGTATCTGCAGTTGGACATGGGCATGAAATATGTTTAAAGAGGCATTAAAAAGCATTAAATTAGATTTGCTGATACCTGCAGAAACCCTGTTTATGCATCTGCTCATTCTGGATGACCAAACTCTCTAAAAGTGCAATTAGTAGGATTATGACATTTCAGGCTGCAGTAGATCTTCCTTTTCTTGTAATCTATAGGTAATCTCAAAATTAACTAGATTTAACATCAATATACACTTAATTATATACTTAATCATAAAAATGCATCTAAGAATATATATAAATATTACCACAAAAAAGCCAACTCAGTAGGAAGACATTAAGTATTACTTCCTGTAAAAGGCAAAAAAGTAGTGAACAGTGAAGAAAAGAAATAAAGAAAAAAATTAGTAATTGTGTATATCATGACCAATAATGAACAAATCATTAACGTATCGAAAATGTTTTGTACTTTTAAGTCATCTTAATGCTGAGTATTACAACCTAATAATAACTGGCTTAAAATGGATACAGTATTCTTTTTTTTTACCCCACCTCCCGAAGGGGAGGTGAGGGTATTGTTTTTGGTTCGTTTTTTTTTTGTTTGTTTGTCTGTCTGTCTGTTTGTCAGCAACTTTACATAAAAACTACTGGACCAATTTCCATGAAATTTTCAGGAAAGGTGCGAGGTGGTCCAGAATAGATCCCATTAAATTTT
>JAPQRP010000002.1:18874821-18894968 GCA_037367295.1 Apogon hyalosoma
TTATACTCTATGAACAGTAGTGATGTGTGCTCTTTCACTATAGTGAGAGTGACTTTTCAATGTATGTGTTAATGTAAGACCTGAACACACAGAGGCGGAGGAAAAACACATGAAGCTTTTGTTACTGTGTTCACTTACTTTACACTTATGCATGTGCGCTGATAAAGCTGAAATCAAATTGTACCAACAAAAGACTATATTATTCTATTACTGTAAAATGTTGTTAAACTTAGTCACACCAACAGAAACTAATCATAAATATAATGTTTACTTATATGTTAAGATGCTATTCAAGGTGAGAAAAACAAATAGAGGGAAATAGAGAGTTTCATAGTCCTGCAGTAGCTACAGACAGCAGTGTGTGGTAGGACTACTGTTTGCATATCAGCTGAGACATTGATGATGATGATGATAATGATGATGGTCCAACATCAGCCACCCCTACCCCACCCACATATAATATCTAATTCTGTGGAAAACATCCATTCATACATAAAAGTGGACTAAACTAACCCGTTCAGTGCTGACAGAATGGACACACATCCTCACATAAAATCTAACCCTCTGATGATGATGATGATGATGATGATGATGATGATGATGAATGGCATCACACTGGTGACTGATTATGGTTGATGATGCTCCATTCCTCTGATTTCTATGAGGTGCAGGTCAAAAATAAACCTGCAGTTTCCACTTATCACCATCAGGGAGCTCTAAAGAGAACAAAAAAGCCTTCAACAAATCTCCTACGCTGTTATGTTTGTTTGTTTGTGTATTGTACTCAAATGTTTCCAACAGCACTGTCATAACTCCAGTGTTAAACTGAAATTAATGTTTAATGTTTCTTGACTTCACTGAAATTAAAGGATAGTGTAGACTACAGTTCATCATTAAACACAATGTGAAACTGTGAGCTTGTCAAATGCTGTGAATTATGAAGTTCAGTCATCAGTCTTTTTCCAGATTAAACACAGTTCATCTAGCAGAAAATATGGCACATTTAGATAATAACAATAGGATGTACGGTAGTCTGAACATTGGTTCAGGCCTTAGTTTGGACTGTGACAATGCCCTCAGAGACTCCAGGGTGTCTGCAGATCCTTAAAATGTCTTAAAAGTCTTAAATGTCATCATCTTAAATTAATGCTGTAATTATCCTTAAAAATGATATTAATCCTAAAATTTGGCATTCAAAGGTCTTACAATTTCACCATTAGCTGGATTGAAACATGGTTTCTTCATGGTATCTCATTCTTGTTTTATTTGTATTTGATGTGTATATAAGTATGAATTATATTCCAAATGAATGAAAAGTTCATTTGGAAAGAAAATGTCTTAGTAGATCAGACATTTGTAGAAATTTGTAAGATGTTAATCTATGGTAAATGTTTATTAAGTATAAAATTTGTGGCCTTTATAATAAAGTTTCATTAATAATTTCATAATATGAATGTTTTGTCTTTAGCATACATAACAGGTCAGTTTATTTGGACTCAGCAGGTTTTAATGTCATGTATACTTGGTGGTGGTGGTGTGTTCAAAGACTCATGACATGATTAAAGTGTTAAAGGTTCCGTGCTCTGGTCTAACCGACCTATTTTCGGTTTCATCCTTGAGGCTTAGAATATCATTGTAAACTCCCACCTTTTATTTTCTCCTCATTTACTCTGAGCTGCCTCCAGGACATTATCTAAGGGACAAATAAAAGCCCTGATGATATGTCGTGTCCAGCTGAGTGGTTAATGATCGGTTATTTGCTCAGCATCACTACATTAATTTCCTCTTCTTCTGCAGCCCCACAAAGGAAACCTGCAGGAGGTTGACGGTTGATGAGATGTACCTGGTCGACTCTGGTGGCCAGTACCTGTGAGTAAAAACACTCTGCTCACAGATTATCCAGTTTCACTTCATGTCACTTTAGTCTGAAATGACTCACTTGTCTGTCTAAATCCAGAGACGGGACCACTGACATCACTCGGACAGTTCACTGGGGAACACCCACAGCAATGCAGAAGGTAGTGCATCTATCAGACATCTAAAGGGGGAATGTGTCAAACAGTGTTGACATTTTCTGTGATTAATATGACAATAACCAACATTTTAATCAGTAAAAGTCAGTAAAGTCACTTTTCCTCTGCTTGTGAATAAACTGCAATTTTATGGAACGAACTTTAATACAGACCTTGTTTTAACTGAATTAATGTTATGCATTCAACCTCTTTCTAGTAAGATTTAATCCCATAAAATCCAAAATGCATATCAAAATATATGCATTTTCCTTTTCACTGTATCCTTTATGCATGTTATCACAGGAGGCCTTCACTCGAGTCCTCATGGGAAACATTGAGATATCTCGAACGATATTTCCATCTGACACAAGAGGTGGGATTAAACACACTGATTTTAATCATTTCCAAAAAAACAGCTTTTCCCAGATTCACCACTAGATAGCCTCATGTTCCCACTAATCATGAAACTGTGAGTTTTTCCTCTAAGTTGAATGAGTGTTTTTTCTGTGTGGTTTTTGTTTGTCATCAGGTATAAATATTGAAATGCTGGGGCGCCGGGCATTATGGGAAGTGGGCCTGAATTATGGTCACGGCACAGGTCATGGTGTTGGGAACTACTTCGGAGTTCATGAATGTATGACCTTTTAACATATTGTTATTTTTAACATTATAATGACATTTTTAAACTGATGAGATCAGATATGAATAGAAAAAACAACAAGGAAGTAAACATTTGGATATAAATGATCTGTTTTGTTTGCTTTTTCTGGTTGTAAACTCTGTATTTTTAATATGTCAAGGGCCTGTTGGGTTTCAGAGCAATAACATCCCCTTCAGAGCCGGCATGTTCACATCTATAGGTGAGAAATGTTGTACCTTTTCAAAATAAGTTCCTGCATTTCTACCCATAACAGAGGTGGGTAATAACATGCACCATTTACTCTGTTACATTTCCTTTTTCACAAAACTTTACTGTATTCAGTTTTTGTATTTCACCCTAAACTCATTCCTGGAGAGGAAAAACTGTACTTTTTTTTCTTACTTTTCTATTACATTTTCAAAATTTAAACCATTGTATGCTTACTTGACCTGGTTTTTGGACCTTTGCTAAAGAATTATTGCACATAGAATACATTTTGACTCATGGGACCGATCAACTGACAGATCACCTACATCTTTCCAGTTAAGCAATGGTTTACTTCTTCTCTGATTATTACAGTAAACGTTTGTGTTTTGTAAAGTTTGCTTTATGTTTTTCTTGTTGTTTTATAGAAACATGGCTACTATCTGTCATTCCATCTGTTTGTTATAAATCTTTAACCCATAAAGAACCAGTGCTGCTTTTGTGGCAGTTCACAAATGAATTTTTCTCTATATTTACCCTTTCTTAAGTGATTTATGACAGTTTATTGTATATTATCCTTTTTATTTTGCCTTTCTTTATTAAAAATCTAATAAAATTGAAGATTGACTGATGTTTATTTCAGAGCCTGGATACTACAAGGAGGACGACTTTGGGATCAGGATTGAAGACGTTGCAGTGACCATACCTGCTAAAACAAAGGTAAACTGCTCCACAAAAGCGGAACACAAGTAAACTGGAATTGCAATTTCTGCTCTTTAAAGCATCATAAGAGCAAAGTGAGGTGTCTTCTTTGTGACTAACACTACCCTGGTTTTTCTTTAGTATGGTAATAACTACCTGACGTTCGATACTGTGTCACTGGTGCCGTACGACAAAAAACTAATTGATACATCACTTCTCAGCGCAAAGCAGGTAAGACTGACTGCAGCATCTACATCATTCATAAATTCCTTATTTTTATTGCTGAAATAAAATCAGAGGTACTGTATATCCACATCAGGACAAAAATGCAGCCGTGAAGAGAAATGTCAGCAATCGTCTGTAAATAAAAACTGAACAGATAAATAAACCTTTTTAATTCCAATAGCCAAGCAAAAACTTGAAAAAGAAGTTATTATTAGTTATTGAGAAGTAAACCCACATATAGCATCTTGAATTATCCTGAAGGGGTTTATATCACAACAGTGATCAGTTTGCCGTACATTATTACACAACTATTTACTAAAGAAATCAAGAATTTCACAAAAACATGAAGTGATTGTATTGATCTGGAAATGATCTCTAGATTAGTGTCAGTCTGTTCTATTGCAATGACCAATCAGAGTCAAGTATTCAACAACCGTGTAATAACTGTCCAGTTACAGTCTCTATCACAAGTTTACCTCCCCAGAGATATGTTCAGTTTCCTGTTTTACTTTTGGGTATATAAGAAAGTGTGATGTCCCCTGTGTGTTTTATTTTCCTACAAGGCGAGCGCTGGTTTCCTCTTAAAACCCCCTGTTAACAGCTTCTCGAAGCCTCTCAAGTCAAAACAGAGAAAACAAAACCACATGTGAATTTGCCAACTAACCACTGTGTGTTTTTGTTTCTTTTGGTGAGATATGTGACTTAGTTCTAAGTAGCAGTGAATTTAAGGGCTGAACTCAGGACAGATCACAATACAAAAAAAAATGTTTTTTAGCAAATCTGTTCAATTTCAGTGAAATCCCAAAGTAAAAGTTTATAGTTTCCTCCCTGATGCATGTTATCTTTTTAGGCAACTGATTTATTATGTTAATTTATTATGCATCATTAAATCTTTCTGTCCTGTTATTTAGTTATTACAGGGTATTGTTTTTGCTTATGTCCATCTCTGTTAAAAAAAGAAAAACACACCAACAGTTATATCAGTTTGTAAAAACTTCATAATTTTTTACCTTTAGAAAATCCAAAAATCCATTTGTCCAATGCAGTGAAAAAATACATTAGATCCTTACATCAACAAGTCTAACTTTGGACAGAATTTCTCTGCAAAGCTTTTACTATAGAATATACTACAAGAACACGTTGTCTTTTTAACTGATCTATAGCTTGGCAGTACTCCTTGGCTCCCTAGACTTAACCCTTTATCAGGCTATTTTTGGTAATTTCCACAAACATTAAATATGGGGCCAATCCTGTACCTCAGTGAGGTCAAAACACATGTTGGTTTTTATAACAGTATACAGTGATTCAGAGAGATTTTATAGACATTTTGAAACTGCAAACAGTGAATATGAGTGATTTTTGTTAGTTTATGACCTGATAACAGCTGTTTTATTGCATGTCTTTACTTTTTAGCAAGTGCTGTTCGGATAGTTTATAGAAAGAAGAGAGAGGTGACAGTGTCCAATAACATACAAAGGTTGAAATTTTGAATTTCAGAGTATTTCAGTAATTGCCCTATTAAGGGTTACATTTTTGTGGATATGCTGAAAAATCACAGGTTTTTATGCATGGCAGAGGACGAAAACTCAGTGGAAAAAACAGATTTAGCAAATAATTGCGCATGCATGTGTGACCCAGTGCGGACACTGGAACAGTTCTTGACTTACTTCGACTTGTGTTTCACTGTTGTGTGATATGAACATATTTTATGGTGTTTGTGGATGATACTCAGTATTGCTCAGTGTCTGGTTATGTCAGTCAAAGATGAATTTCAGTAACTTTCTCACCAATTTTTCAACAAACTAAACATCACATTCCCAGATAACTAGAGCTTTCCTGGATCTTGCTTTTGTATCAAATCATGATTTCAGTCATAAAACGTGTTGCAAATCATCTCAGATATCAAGAATGCTAACATAAATGGATGTCTGGATGTCATCCTCTACCAGCAAATGATTTAACACCACAGTGACTGAGTCTGTGACCTACTGACAATATTACATGAAAGTCCTTATACTTGAAGCTTTATGATCTGGATCTCTGTGGCAACATTCTTGTGGAAAAAAAAAAAAAAAAATCATCTGTGAACAGTGGTGATGTGTGTTCTATCGCCTAATTTGCCAGAGTTACCAAAACATTGCTACCTCCACATAGACTAGTGCATCCTAGTGTAGCATAGTTTCACAAAAAAGACTGTGGAAACAAAAATAGTGACAGAATTTGCATCCATGTAGTTTTGAGTCTCATCTTTTTCTCTCTCTTTGTAAAAGGGGGGGTTGAGCATCAGATTCTCGTGCTTGCTTTGAACTGCTCCTGGACAGAGACATTTGATTAGTGTGTCTTAGATGGTTAAGTGTTACCTGTCTCTAAATGTTACACAAGTGTCCTAAGCTGAGCTCTAAAGGAATAGACACATTGTTTCAGTGACACCACGGAGCCAAATCTGAACTAATAGGTATCTGATGGTGATGATGGTTCAACCCTCACCAACCACTTTCCATCCACTTATAATATTTTATTCTATGGGAGGGTTCATACATGACAGTGAGTGGACTAACTAAATACCTTTAGTGTTGACAGATTGAACACACCTCCAGAGATGAAATCTAACTCTGTAGGAATCAGTGTAATCATTACGGGGGCGTGGCCACAGACTCTAACATCAGCTGACTAATGATGCTGGATGAAACCACACAACTGACTGATTGAGGTTAATGTTAAAGTTGACTTGCTTTATAATTTCTGTGGAGAAATTCAGTCTCTGCATTTTATCCATCCTAATACATACACGGTACCTAGCTTTAGCAATTAGCATTAGCACATAGCACATTAGGAGCAGTGAGCTGCCATTGAAGGCCCTCGGGGAGTCATCATGGTTAAGGGCACTGACAATAGAATTAACCTATATGGACCTGTTTTCAACACTTAAACATCCTGATGAAACCTATATAGTGTGGAGAGAACAGGCAAACCCAACACAGAAAGGCTCCGGTGCAACTGAGACTTAAACCATCTTGCTGCGAGATGGAGGCGCTGACCATTATACCACCACACTGCCTATGATTATGATAAACAAACCTGCAGTTAGAACGTGTCATCAACAAAAGGCCGTCAAAGAGAACAAGAGTGAAATATTTGAGATTGCCTCTTTAATTAAGAAGAAGAAGAAGAATTTAGTAAAACATTACTAGCGTTACATTGCTACTGCTCCAACTTTTTCTCTAAGGTGTTGCAAACTGAAAATGAGGAAGAAATGTATGTTTAAAAATATGATAAAACATGAAATGTATTGAGAAAAAAAAAAATCTCTCACTGGTATTCAACAAACCAAAGGTGCTCATGGAGAGGCCATAAACCACTGGAGAAAGACAAAAGTCCAGGCTCTCACTTGGTTAGAAAATAAAAAATAAAAACTAGAAAAGCACTTGGAGAGCGCTGACCTCCACCAAGGCAGAACAGGCCCCCAACACCACCGAAATTTAAGAATTTGTTCCTTGTGCCAGTATCAACATTTCCTGAAAATGTCATCAAAATCCTTCCATAACTTTTTGAGTTATCTTGCTAACAGTCAAACAAACAAACAAACAAACAGACAAACCCCGATGAAAACATAACCTCCTTGGCGGAGGTAAAAAGCCTTTATTTCATGAGGGCCTGTAGATTAGTTCATAGAGGCTGGAGTTAAAAACACACCAACTTGTGTCGGCATTCGCCTTCTTCAGAGTATAAGGGCTTTTTAAAAATGTTCTAACAAAGTGCCTGGATTTCTCCAATGAAATATGTTGTGTTGATACTATCTACAGTGAAATATAAATCAAATTAAATATTAATATCACAGCTGTCTTTTTTAATGTGTGTTTTCAATACTACTCAAGAAACAAGAAACAAAAAAATAACAAATTATGGCAAAAAACAAACTGTCACCATGTGTAAAATATAGAAGGTTTGATAAAGGTTTGGAAAAACAAACAGCTCTTGAACATGCGCATTTATTTGTTAGTATGGTTTTCATCCCATTTGATGTATTGTCATTTGTTGTCCTTTCTCTACAGCTGCGGTGGTTGAATACATACTATGAGACCATTCGGAGGGTGTTGGGTCCTGAGTTGGACAAACAGGGACTGCGAGAGGAGAAGGAATGGATGCTCAAAAACACCGAACCCTTCTCCATGTCTGACTCTGGATCAACGCAGGTCTTCTCCACCTCTCTGACTCTCATCACTGTGGCCGTCGCTCTCCTTCAAAACACTGTCTGAGCCAATCCCGTCTCCTTTCACAGCAGCCGCTATGCACTCTGACACTGACGCAGCCATACAGCGTCGACAGATGCAGAATTTTAGCATTTTTTAATTAAAGGAAATATTTTTTTAATGATTTTAATTAGGCAGGAAAATGCCCAATTTAAAGTTGTGATTTTCGTGATTTTTTGATCTTTTAGCCTTTGAGTTTTGAAACTGGACATTTTTATGGCCAGCTGATATTTCCATTTTATTAAAGTAACACTCTTTTAAAGACTTTATTTGCTGTAAGATGTGTTGTTTCTTCCCATAGCACTGCATTTTCACAAAAGTAACATTAAACAGCATCATGGATATGAGTTCAGTTCAGTTTCAGATCCCTGGACTCATCGTACAGCAGTGGTGAGCAGATCTGATGGTTGTGGCTTAACTTCTTAAACATGTGAAGACTCAATGCCAGCAGGCAGCCCTTTAACTGGAAACAGCTCACTTGACTCATCGTAAAGGTGTGAACGTGTCTCAAACAGTCCACCCTGATCTGCATACTCTTTTGCATATGCACATGTTGGCAATTTCTAAGAAAGACGAAAGGTCAAGTACTTTTGTCCAAGTAGTGTTACAGCTTGTATACTCTACTCCACTACGTCTCAGAGGCATAAATTGTATATTTTTCTCCACTCCATTTGTTTGCCAACTTTACTTCTATGTCACGTTACAGTTTTTCATCTGTTTCCTGTTCTGTGAAAGCGAAAAATGAGTGAACATTTGTGATAACCTCAAGTTTTCCTCTATGAGTTCTGAAAATTCTCCTCCTTCTTAAGGTAAAGAAACTCTTTAAAACCCTCTCAGATTTGTAGGAAAATTCATCACCAGAAGCTGAAAACTGAATTTAGAAATTCACAGCTGTCCCAGGCCAGCACCTTCCGATGTGGTAGTGTTACTGAATACTGTGCATTTCTGTAGAAAAAAACTACCAACAGTTTGTAAAATAGTTAAAATGAGCTTCACCTCACACATGTACAGCAGTAAAATGTAATATACACATGAATTCAGTGGTAAAATCATCCAAAAACATTGCATATAAGAGTAAAATAATGACTGACCATTTTGCTGCACAGTGACTACTTTTTCTTTCCATACATCAAGCAGATTTTGATAATACTTTCATACTTTTTTGTGCTTTAAAGATGGATTTGAATGCAGAACTATAGCTTATACTGAAGTGTTTTTGCTCAGTGGTTTGTCTTTACTTCAGTAAAGGATTGGAATACTTCTTTCACCACCACTGGACTGCCTCAAAAATGGCATATTCATCTATATTTGTTTTGTAATGGTGGTTTGTGGTAAGGCCTGCCCTCCAAAAAAGAGGAACATTTAAATGAGATCATTGTTTTCTCTGAACAAAAGTCACTGCTGTGCTTTCTGTGGAACATCACATGCTTACATACTGCATGTTCATTTAATGTTCATTTAAACCTGGTAGATTAACAACCTGTTTTCCATGATGGACTTGATCAAGTGTTAGAATTTCAGTCAAGGAAATAAAACATCAGACACAGATAATAATAGAAGATCATTCAAAGAGCACAGAAGGATGACAGACCCCCTATTCTTCATCCTCATGTCTCACAATATGTTTAAACCACAAACAAACCAACAATGAGGACATTTTTTCCTCCTTTTTGTCACGTGGTGCCACTAGTTGACTGACTGTTCTAGTTCTGATTTGTCAGTAGCTGATAGTTGGTTGTCAGTTATAATTTTGCATATTTAACTGGAAAGTTTTCATGGATCTGATCCAAAATTTCTCAGCTTTTAAGTGTGAGAAGTAAGTGACAATGCAAAAAAAAAAAAAAATCAATCTCAAATAACATAATGTACAAACCTGACACTGACACAAACAAATCCCAAACAAAAACAGTGCTGGGAAGTACAGACATTGCTAAAGTCAGTATTTTTCTTACTGAATTGATTCAGATGATGTCATGTACTTCTCTGTATGTATGTTCTCCTCAGCTCTGCACAGTTACAATGTCTTTATTTAGCACAGTTTTTACCATTTGTACCGACTGAGCTTAGCTTCTGTCACCACAGACAGCTGTTTGCAGCCAAATGTTGGGCTGCATCACTCCAAATTCTAACACATTATTTTATATATTATTTAGATATATTTATATATCAATCTAAGGGGTCTTCTGATATTTTTACAGCTTTTTTTCTTGTTCCCTCAAGTGTCAAAGAATAATCAGTTAATGTTGAGATAGAAAACATAGAAATGTTCATATACACCCATCAACCATAACATTCTGACTCCTGACAGGTAAAGTGACATTAGTGTGGATTATCTCATTACAATGGGACCTGTCAGTGGGTGGGATATATTAAGTGAACAGGTAACATTCGAAGTTGGTATGAAAGAAACAGGAAAAAATGGGCAAGAGTAGAGATCTGAGAAACTTTGACAATGGAGGTATTGTGATGGTCAAATCACTGGGTCAGAGCATCTGTAAAACGTGTTCATTCCTAAAGTGACATGTTCTGTACCTGCTAAAAGTATCAAAAGAACAACAACCGGATCTCAACAAATGCATGCATCTATGGGAGCAGAACATTATCACCATCTGTCTAATATTGTGTAGGTTTCTCTTTTTCCACAAAACCAGCTCTGGCCCAACCAGACCTCTGAAGGGGTGCTGTGGTATCTGGACTGATTCCTGAGATTCTGGATTCCTGAAGTCCTGGAAGTAGTGAGGTGGACCTCCATGGATCAGATTTATTTGTCTTTGTGGAAGCACAACTTCAATATATATTCCACAACAATCTTCCATGTAGCATTAACAAGATCAGAGCTAACCTCATGGCTGCTTTTGAAGAAAAATGGGTGAATGGGATCCTGGTTAAACCGAAGCTGTGGATATACATTCAACTGAAAAACATATATAAAACAGAGTTTTATGTTAGCTCAAACTTGACCAGGAACCAAAGGTCCCTTATTACTCAGTTGCGATTCAGGAATCCTTCCCTTGGCCTTAGAAACTGAGAGATTTACCCAAATCCCAGAAGGAAACAGACTTTGTGGACTGTGTGATTTGGGGGAAGTGGAAAATGAATCACATTTTCTTTTCTATTGTCCTCTATATGATGAACTGAGAGCCTCTTTGTTTAATGAGATGTTTATCCCAAACCCTGATATGTTCTGGAGCACTGATGATGACAAGATGAAATGGTTGTTAGTTCAAATGTATATAAATTAGCATTATTTGTTTGTAAAGCCTGGAAAAAGTGACAGATGTGTTTATTTAAATAGGTCTGTACATTGTCTTGTTTATGTCTGTTGTGCCTATTGTCTGGTGTTTGGTTTCTATTTTTGGTATCTTATAAACCCATGTAAGGGCTGGGCATGTTCAAATGCAGGACACAATAATTAAATTCATTCATTCATTCATTCATTCATTCATTCATTCTGTCCAACACCTCCCACAGATCAATCATCCTCAGATTGAGATATCCTTCCATAGTCCATTTTTGGTTGGTACTAACCACTGCAGACCAGGAACACTAACAAGACCTGCAGCAGTGGATCTGCTCTGACCTGGTCTTCACTGTCACAGTATGGTCCTGGTCAAAGTCACTCAGCTCCTTGTTGATCATTTTTCTGCTTCCAATGCATCAGCTTCCAGGACTAAATGTTCACTTGCTGCCTAATATATCCAACCCAGTGAAAGCCCCATTGTACTGAAATAATCAACATTATAACCACTTCTCCTCTCACTGGTCAGAATGTTGATATACACATGATCAAATATATATTTGATGTGCAGGAACTATATTGTGCTTCACTGGTAGTTTTTACTATTTTTCTAGTAGTTGTAATAGTAAGTAAGTAGTAAGTAAGTTGGATCATTGAATAAAATCCAATGTTTGAGGTTTAATTTGTGGTCATACATTAAAATTCTTATAATAAATTATAAGCTTTGGGTTATTTTTCATTTTAAAAACTTTAACTTTTGACACTTTTTGCTAACAATACTTCTTTTTTTTTTTCTTTTTTTTTTTTTAAACTTTTGTTAATGTTGGCCACTTTTATGGTGTTGTGTTTTTATTCTTGAACTCTTCCACTGCTGTCCATCAGGTTTTCATTTATTTCTAAAGGAGACAAACACTTTTCTTATTGTTTATTTGTACCTTTAAGGTCGTTGAGTTTGCTGGCATCCTCTAGTCAAGTGACAGGAAACTTAAATAGGGCATCGTCTTATCATGTGGTTTTCTACCACACCAAAATAACAAGTTTACTTCAACTCAACATGCATTTTACTTCCCTCTCTGCCTTTTGTGCTAATGTTTGACTTCAGACTGAGTGTATATAAAATCATGGACAGTATTGTGAGTCACTCTGGTTGCTTTGGCTGTAATAGTCAGTTTTGGATGTTTTTACAGTGCTGGTTTGTGTCTGGCACTTTATTTATTCTGTCTCCTAAACCACTTTGTGTAGAAAGATGTCGGATGAGCTGGACTGTCTGACCAGCTCTTTGGGGTTTATTTGAAGTCATCCTGTAGCTGCTTCTGCTGCAGCTGCAGAACTGTTAGTTTCTAAATATGTCATCATTAGTCTTCCACTTCCACACTTCAGCTGCAGTGACAAATATGCGTGCGTTTGAGAGACAAAAGGCTGAAAAATCAAAAACACATTTGTTACGCTGTACATCAGAAATGACCTGTGAACACAGAAATGGTAAACAATGCAACTTCTGCTGTGTTGCATGATGCAGTGACAGCAAATTCAGTTCATCATTTTTGTGAAGTTAAAGCTTGTCTGCGATGATGACAGGAGATCTGTTATATCTGTCTGTTCTTCAGTACAGCTGTCACATTGCAGCTAGAGGTGATATGACTTAAAAAGACTTTTGCTTGCATTCATTTCTCTTTTGTAATCTGAAGAAAGTTGAATTAGCACAGTTGGGTTTTTACAACAAAATAACACAATTGCCTGTGCTGATAATGACTCTTGTTAATAATATTTACTATATGGCTACATTCAGTTCATATCTGTTGTATGATGACATTCTCATGAACTGTTTCGTGTCTCAGCCCAGTTTTAACCACTGCGCTTACAGCACACACTACTGAGAAATACATGAGCAAACCACCAGCCTGTGTGTGAGCACCAAAAACAAGGTTTGCCTCCAGTTTCAATGTGGCCATGTGACTTCCTCTCAGCTTCTGCACTTCATTCGATTGTACAGGAGCTGCTGTAGCTTTGCCTTCCTCTGCTTTATCAGACAACGTTGACAGAGACAGAAAAGTCTGACCCATTAAAACCAGTTTGTTCAGAGAACGATCAGGACCACAGAAGAGGAAAATGTTGAGGCGAAGGCCTTCCAATGCCTCAGAGAAGGAGCAGGTGCAGAAGAAGAAGGTAAGATGAGTTTAATTTTTTGGCTTGTTATGGAAAGTTTAGCACAGAGAAACCTCCATGTGCAACAGTTTTAAGGGTACATAATGTAATCCACTAATGAGAGTTGATTTTTGTCTTTCAACATCACATTCAGCTGTTTGTTGCACATCTCTGACGCAGGATGTGTGCACAAGTCACCGCTGTCGATGCTCAACAAAACATGACCACAAACACTTAGAGAACACACACAGCTTAAAGCTCAGTAATATCCAAATGTAACTAAAACACCATGTTTCTTAAGTCTAGTCTGACTGCTCTTATACTTTGTGCCCATTTTAGAAAAGTAAAGTTCCTCTATTCTGGTGAGTGAATCATCTCTGCAGATGTAGTTTGAGTCAGACCAGGCAGCTTTGTGGCTTTGGGTTGTGTCTCCGTTTGCCATCATGAGAAACACTGTCGCCTACGCTCAACACCAGTGTCTTATTTTCCATCTTCATCTCTCCTCCTGTGGTCTAACTTCACACCTTTTCTTTGCCCATCTCATTGTTCTCACCAGTGATCCACACATACGTAGAATTGTCACCAGTGATAATCAACACTCTAGGACACGAGTCAGTGCTCTGTCATTATCAGCTTCAGCGCAGGATTGATTTATCGGAAATCTTTGTGGCTTTTCAGGGCAGGGAGCTGTGACCATACAAACAGACGTATGCCAGAAAGATTTGCAGTAGCTTCATATTAAAGGTCACTGAACTCATGGCTGAGCTGGTGTTTTAATTGTTCTAGTGCGATGCAGAAAACAGCTAAAAGGATCTCTGCAATGATTGGCTGGCAGCAGTTGCTCAAGCTATGCCTGTTTCCTGTGGTTTCAACAAAGAATCAAAAAAGGCAGATAAGAGTGTTCACAGTGACATTATGGAAAATTATATCAAACATTTTCCACTGAAGCAAAAGGAAAAAGACGTGGAAATTATGCAAAAGCAGTAAAAAAACCATAGGGTTGAAAAAAAAGTTAACTTTTTAAGCTTCTGCATTTGGCAGGTTATGTGAGAGTTTTTATCTGCAAGAGAATGTTTCGAACCAGTCAGACTGAAACTAAAAACATGCATCTTATGCTGGTAGAAGAAGATCGGATTTAATTTTAATAGACTTTTTTTTAGGTTCATTTCAGTACAACCTGCACTTTAGATTATTATTATTATTATTATTATTATTATTATTATTATTATTGCATGTCAATGTATTTATATGAGAGCTGCAAGAAACACAAAGAAAAGATAAATTAAAACTAAGACTAAACAACTACATTTACTTAGAAGCAATTGTGTATTTCATAGTTTGAAAAATGAATGTACACATTTGTCCATACATAACTAGTAGTTGCAGGACCTGTTTAGATTGACTACTTTGAAAAATTATGTATTAAGTGGCTGTTGTAGGTCTATTTTTCTGCAGCTCAAAACTGCATTAAAATACATAAGTAACATTTGTTTATGTCTTTGTGTCTAATTTTGTTGCACATTATTTTTCACACATTATTATTGATCTATTATTACTATAACTATTTATCTTTAATAATTCTGTCATGTCACTCCCTTGTTTTCGTCTGGTCTACATTTATAAATGTTTTCATTAGCAGATTCAGTACCATCTGCAGCAAACACATGCAGACGTTCACTGACCCAGATTGACGATGACTTTAGCTGCGATAACAGTGTGAGGAGACCCCGAACAGTTATGCCTTCTGAGAAATCTCACCACAGATTCATACTGTTCACACACTTGAGCTAATAAAAACATGTGTGAGTGTGAGATCGGAGTTATCTGTGTTGCCTTGAAAACCAAGACGCAACTGACTGACATGTAGCTGGAGTTCTATTAGTTTATGGTGGAAGTTGTAGCAGTGTTTCCCATGTGTTTAAGCTCTTCATTTCTTCTGGGTTATTGTTAATATGATTTTAATAAAATTCATGGTGTGTTTTCAGCTCACCCTGCAGAGGTCTAGCAGCTTCAAGGACTTTATGAAACACAAACCCACCTCTCCTGTTGTGTCAGACAAAGAGTTCAGCTTGGAGGAGACTGTAAGTTGAACTGTTCACTCATCCTTTCTCTTCAACTTTGACTTTATTTATCCTTAGAAAGGAAGTTAAGTGTACAGCAGGGGTCCTAAACACAGACACAGAAACAGCACCACCAGATGCCAACACAGGACAACACACAATGGAGCCACTCCCTCCCCAAAACAAATGACAAAGGTCCAATGGGGCAGAACACAAGTTAATCACCATAATGTCCATGAATATTAAAAGATAAATAATCACATAATAAAAATGTTTAGATATCAGCCAAGTGAATTCAGATTCCTCTCTCACACAAAACATTAAAAACACACCCAGTGGGTCTTTGTTTTCAGAAGTAGAAGTAGATGTTTGCACTGTTTTTCAACTGGACTTCCTAAATGGCAGTTCCTACAACTATGTTATCACATTGTTCACGACCTGCTTCACCTTCACTTTAACATAAATCATCAGTACAGAAGTGATCAGTTCCTGAACTAACACTCAACGGCACATGTGCACATATCATTGCATCTAAATTCACAGAACTGTAACTTCCCGATACTAATAGAATAAAGACGTAGTGAAGAGGAGAGGAAGTAAGATGGAGAACAACTGAGTGTTGCACGAAGCCCAGATGACAGAAGCACTCAGACAGGATATCCTGGTGTGAGGTATTCAAGCAGAGAGCCTCAGTCTCCAAATAGCAGCAAAACCTGGGTCTGAACGATGCAAAAAAGGAAACTAGTCAGTGTTTTTTATTCTATAATTTTTAAGAATTTACCAGAATTTCTTTTAGTAAGATATTCTATTTAATACTGAGCTAGATTTAATCAATAAGAAGCTAAATCAGCAGATAATTGTCTGCATTTTAAGAGAAATCATTGGTACTGTTTATTATTTCAACAATATTATGTTTGTTGTTTGTCTTGTTTTTACTGTATTTTGTACAGATGTATTTCTTTAATACAACACAATTTGATTATAATGTTTTCTTGCTAAATGTTCGCTAACATTTGACCGTCATGCTTATAGCAACACTTTGCAATTATACCACAAATTGAGGAAGAGTATTAAAATGCACACACTGTAAAAAAAAAAACAAAAAAACAAAAAACAAAACATTGTAGTTACGGAAAAAAACTGGCAGCTGTGGTTACCAGAACAATACTGCAAAAAACACATTAAACCGTAAACATATTTACAGAGTAACCTGTAGATTTAACATTTTAAACGTGTATATTTAACATTGGATGAAAATGGTAAATGGACTGCACTTATATAGTGCATTTTATACACCTTCATGGTGCCTAAAGTATGTTACAAAGCCACCAGGGCCTACTGGATGTAGTTTGGGGTTCAGTGTCTTGCAAGGACACATCAACATGTGGACAGTTGAAGCCAGGATTGGAACTGCTGACCTTTAGGTTAGTGAACACCCCCATTACCAACTGAGCCATAGTCTCCCGTTAATTTACATGTTTAAAATGTAAAATTTTCTAAATGTTTACTTTTTTATTACTTATTTATTTGAAAAAAAAATCAAATAGGCTGTTAGTTCAAAATTGTAGTCTTGCAATTTAAACGGCACCACATTGTTTTTCAATTTATAGTTTTATTTTCCCAAAACAATAGAAACACATAATTTCTACATACAAATCTGGTTTCGTTAACATGAGGCCCTTTTCCACCAAAAGCCCGGGAAAGTTCCTGCGGTGGAAAAGGGCCTCTTCCTCCTCTGCTCTTCCTCTAAAAACTACAGCTATATTTGATTTAAGCGTTAACACAAAAATCTTTTGAAATAAAAACCTTTGCATTGTATTTTCACTTACAGTTTTTTTATGTTGCAATTTTACAACTTTTTGGTGTTAATTCTACGGTCATTTTTTACAGCGTAGTTGATCAAATGTTCAGAGTAACAAGTAGCACAAGAAAATAGCTATGATCATACCTGCAAAATGACTTCAATCTCATTAAATACATCAGACCCAGAAAGTCCAACACAACATGCATGAATGACTTTTCTGTTTTATTTTCATTTGCAGTTTACATAGGACTCACCCTTAGTGTCCTCAAACTATAAAAAATGTCACACAGAACATCTGCTGCAACAAAATGTCTCATAAAAATAACAAAACATCTTTAGCTTTTATTACTGAATATGCAGCTCACATTGTTCAGCTGCAGGTGCAGATAAATTCAGCGTGATCAGAAACTGTACCGGTACATGTAAACACCTGGCCACAAAGTGTAGGAATGTGTGTATGTGCATGTGAGTTTGTGGTTAGCAAGTGTGTGTAAGCCATCACCACAAAATTCTTAGGTTGTGTTGATGAGAAGTACAGGTTTGTCTGACACTGATACCACTTTGAATTATGAGAGCGAAGTTACGTTGAAGGGTTTCACAGCATTTTTAACCATTACTTAAACATCATTTCTCTTTCCTCTAATGTCATTAATATCAGCCATAACAGCCAATATTTTGCATAAAAATGTGTGCGTTGTTGTTGTTGTTCTGATCTCAGGTGGCTGAAGGTGTCCCAACAGAAGAAGCGGTGAAAAGTGGCAGCAAACTGGGCAAGAAATGGCGCAACGTTATCTCACGTACAATGACTCGCAAAACATCCAAGATGGTGCAAAAGGCTCTGGCTGAGGAAGGAGTGAGTCCTGTTCAGTGAAGTGACGTTAATGTAGTGGTGAATGACAAACACATGGGAGTTACATCATTACACTAAATTACACAAGTCGAACAGTTTATACAGATATGAACTTTAAAACTAGTGTAGAAATACTCTAGTACAAGTAAAAGTCCTAAATTCAAAGTGCTACTCAAGTAAAACTATTATGAGCAAAATATATTGTATTGTATTGTAAAAGTACTCAATATGCTAGCGTTATCTTATTATATATTTTTACATTATTTTATTTTTATCAGTACTTTGTCAATGAGCAGCCAGTTTTAGACACTATGTTATAGGCTCATAGTGTAATACAGCATCATGCCATATAAACATGCTATATGATTTGATGGGAAAAAAATTAAGAGCAATTAAAAGCTCAACACACCTTTTAAATGTTTAGGAGTAAATATATTAAATAGTAGTAAAATGAAATATGCATAAAGTATTAGTACTTTTAACACCTTGAATGTGCACTTGGACGCTGCTGCTTTTCTGGTCCTTATGAATGTGATGTCAAACTCTTGATGGTGCTGGGGGGAAAAAATGACTTTTGTTGCCATCTAGTGGATGAATATATGCACAGTTCTATTTTGAACAAAGGAAGGATGTATGTGCTTTCCAGGTTCCACCTTTACTCCCTCCTACACCTCCTCAGTTCGGTTTATCGCAACATTTTGTAATAATACATTTTTATCTCATTACTCATCATGGGAGAATCATGAATAAACTCTAAATGTATCATGACTCGAATGAACGCCAGACGTATCATAAATTCCTGATGTCTATTATCTAACCCTGTCTCTGTGGTTGTATGTGATCATGTGCATTTGATCAACCTCTAAGAAGAACAGTAATATTTCTATTATCACAGGTTTTTTTTAATAAAACAAGCAAACAACAAATAAAGTGTTTATCATCACTGAACACACAACATGTTCTTTATTCAGAGAATTAACTTAAAGCCACTGTGATTAGATTAGTTCATTGGTTCATGGTGAACAACATGAATTCATGATACATATTAGATTAATTCAGGCTGTAATAATCATCCTTATTCCCTTGCACAGTGTTACCAAATTCATTTTAAATGCAAGGGTTAAATGATACTGTACTGATAGTAAGCTACTGTATTAGGCTGTATGTTTATTACAGTGTGCAGAGAAAATATGTCTGAATTCTTACATAGTTTAAAGGTGCTGTTAACATAAGGCAAGACAGACATATTAATGTAAATTAACTGTAAGTTAAGAAGCATCAACATTATGTAGAAGCATTAGCACTAATTTTTAGCATTTAGCAATCAGATAATTATCTTATTAGTTTCATCATTTTGTTTTACATTTGTTTTGTTGTATGATGATGATTGTTATGATTTCTGTTGTTGTAATATGTAGTATTTTCTTACATTCGGGTCCAGACAAGATGATTATTTATTTGTAATCCAAACTGTTATTATCATCAACTGTGGTGTTCATATCATTTATCATCACTTTGTATCTGGACAATAACCCTGTTCAGTTGAATTCAGTGTGACTGAATCCACCTCTTTGTGTCTTTAGGGTGAGAGTGGTGAGGAGTTGTCTCCCGTCTCCCCAGACTTTCTTCCAGATCTGACTGCAGGACAGAGGACGTCTGTGTGTTCCACAGGGTCGGAGGACACGGCGCCCAGCCCCGTCAGCCGGCAGCTCTCTGGCAGTACGTCACAGTACATTTATCACCCTGTAACAGACACCTGGAGCCCCACAGTGACCCCTGTTTGTGACACCCACCCTCTCTGACATGTGTGCAGGTAGTGACAGACAGAGTCTGGACAGCGGATACTGTCAGAGGGACAGCATGAGGCTGGACGAGAACATCAGCTCCAACTATAACGGACCCTTCTGTGGTCGAGCCCTGGTCCACACTGACTTCACTCCGAGTACTTATGACATAGAGTCCCTGAAACTCCAAGTGAGTCTCATCAGGGAGTGTGGGGGGAGAAGGGCGTGGGGGG
>JAPQRP010000002.1:18901395-18942048 GCA_037367295.1 Apogon hyalosoma
GCACATGACTGGGACAGAGCGGGATTCGAACCGCCAGCCCTTCGGTTATTGGACGACCCGCTCTACCACCTGAGCCAGTTTAGCTTACAGTTTAGCTTAGGGAAGAATGAGAATTTCTCCAACACATGCAGTTTTGCTATATGTGAAAGACCTTTATCACTAACAAATCAACAAATTTGTGGCTTATACTGAACAGTGAGTGGATGAAAAATTAGTATCTGAAAACTAACTGAAGGTGGCAGACACGTTGTTTAATAAAAAGTACAATATTTGCCTCTAAAATATAGTGGAGTTGAAGTATAAAGTAACAGGAGAAACTACAAGAATCTTAAATATGATTAATAAACCTCAGTAAAACTAGTGTAGTCCTTTCTTTGCCTTTCTGTTGAGGAGATTCCTCCCACTGTGATTTTAGTTTATTTTTAACCAAAACAACCACACTGCTGAGATACAAGCATGTAAAGACACTGCAGTAGTGTTGCAGTTTCTTGGATTCCTCTTTTGCCACATACCTTCCACCCACATCATGAAAAAAATGAAGTGTTACTTTCTACACATTTGCACAAATGATCATAATCAGCTTCACAACCTGCTGAAAGATGTAAACACTCACGGGCTACATCACATGCGTTGACAGACAACCTCTGATGGATTTCTAATTCATTATTCTTGAAAACAAAACATCCCAGGGCTGATGTACCGGTGGATGAATAACACAGTCCTGTGGTGTTCTATATTATTCTTGGCGCTTCTGTGTGAATATTTCATAAAGTGGGGGAGTGCGGACACTGTCAGATGAGCAGAGTTACATATGAAAAAAAAACTCCTATAAAAGGACACATGATAATAAGGCATTATTGTTTATTTACCAGACACATTGATCATGTAAAAAGAAGTGAAGTAAATTGAATGAAATACATAGAATCACAGTGTTGATACTAAACAAAGTGAACATAAATAAGAGTTCCTTCGATGGTATAGTTCTGTATCTGTATACATAATGCAATCTAATAGGATGATCAGAGCATTCAGATCTGATTATGTCATGGCATTAATACAGAAATCATACATACAAGAACTCAGCTTGGTCACTCTGCAAACTCAGAGCTAAAAACTGAGCTTCACCAGTCCCTTTAAAACCTGCTCTGAAACACAAATGTCCCTTCTTTAATATCGATCAAATACATTCTTGCTTCTCAGTGACAAGAAAATAATACAACAAACAGCCTTCAGATACTTTCCACAAACACAACCCACCGAGTTCAGCCACAGAAACTGGCTGTGGTTTAGTACTTCATATTGGAAATCAACATTTCTTCGAGAGTTTTTCCAACAAATGGTACATTTCTTTAGTTCACACAAACTATTGCAACACAATTTACAGCATCTATCAATACAGATGTGTCATTAATCTTTACTGGTCTCAACTGAGTGCATTGGAGACAACGTAAACAGAGGTAAAAGAGTTAACCTTGAGCTGAAACACAGCAAGAGAAAATAATCTGTAACAATTTCAATAAACACTTCAGAAAGTAAATTATAGTTGGAAAAAAAGATACAAAAAATTCACTCGCTGCAGATTTATAAAATTATTCACCTTCTTGGATGTTCTTTGGGTTTTTATAAAAACTGAACATGTCAACTTTTAACCATTTTCTGATTTTCACTAAGGAAACAGTTGATTAACCCATAAAGACCCAGTGGGACTTTTGTGAAAGTTCCCAAAGGAATTTTTGTCCATATTTAACATTTCTTAAGTTATTTAGCATCATATATCATAATATTGTCTTCTATATTTTGCATTTTTTCAGTGAAAATCAGCGGTTTACCTACATTTAATTTACTGATCATGTACTTTAATCATCATGATGAGATTACATTTAAGGGTTATTATCAAAAACAGAGAAAACTGAAGAAAAAAAATCGACTTTTTAAGGAAATATATCATTAACTGAACATAAACCTGGGGTGACGCGGTGGTGCAGTGGATAGCACTCGTGCCTCACAGCAAGAAGGTTTTGGATTCAATTCCAACACCAGTCGATGGGGGTGGGACCTTTCTGTGTAGAGTTTGCATGTTCTCCCTGTGTCTGTGTGGGTTCTCTCCGGGTACTCCGGCTTCCTCCCACCATCCAAACACATGCACTGATAGGTTAACGGGTTAATCTAAATTGCCCATAGGTGTGAATGTGAGAGTGATTGTTTGTCTATATGTCAGCCCTGTGATGAACTGGTGACATGTCCAGGGTGTACCCCGCCTTTGCCCATAAGTAGCTGGGATAGACTCCAAGCGACCCCCGTGACACTAGTGAGGATAAAGTGGGTTCAGAAAATGAAGGAATGAATGAATGAATAAATGAATGAATGAACATAAACCCAGTGTCTCCAGCCACTGTCATTGATCCAACTCCATGGGTTTTATTAGTGAATCAATGTTGTAGAAGATGACAGTGTTTCCATGGTAACTACGGAGCCTCTGAACATCCAAATGGGTCATATCTGATGACTATGAAAAGATGACAAACTGTATTTTACACCAGTTATTTACATGTATTGATAGGATTAATGGATTAATGGATCAACAGGTATTAAACAGTTTAGGTCAGTAGATGCTTTTGTTTGCCAGTGGCTGTTTGGGTCTTTATGGGTTAATCCAGATAAAAAACACACATGGGTCAATAAATAGATTATACTGGTTGTTTTAGGTCTACATTAATCTTTTCCTGTCAGTCGGTCTTCATTCTTAAACTGGCAGGCACATGTTACAACAAAAATAACCCTATAGCCGTCATTACATCTGTTTATATACATCCATATACTGCTCCTATAATCCTTCATGTAACCACTCCTGTTCGTCTGTTTGTTTGGTCATACAATGAGGGAGCAATCCTGCCAATAGAGCTGAAGTTATTTAGGAGCATTTAAGACTTTTTTTGATTTAATAATAAATATTCTTGGGCAGATCTCAAAGTCTGATGCAACACTGGTGACACTAAGATTTCTACACAAGTATATTTCACAAACACTAAGTCTGTCTTGCATACAACACAATCACTAATACAAACTCTCGCTATCAGCTAACATCATTTAAATAGTAAGAATTAGCTCCACCGTCTCTCGATTATCTTTGTGTGAAATCTGTCCCCTCGAGCGATCTCCATAACCAAACCAAAATGTGTGAAAGATTGTGTGAAAAACGATTGAACACATCTCCCTCCTTCTCTGCGATAATGAGTCTGCTGGAAGCTGCTCGGCCTTGGGCGTAGGAATAACTGTCACAGTAAAAGTGAAGGGGGAAAGAGGAGAAGGAGGCGCCGAGTTTAATCTGAAAGATGTTTTTTTTTTTTTATGGAGGGGGAGAAGGCAGAGATCGGCAGGAGAAGAGACGTCTCTCAGGAAGATCAGCTGTGGTGTGATTTACAGGAGGTGCACAAGCTCACAGGCAGAATAACTAACACTGATCACACATATCTTAAAAAAAAACATGCTGCTTATCTGTCCTCCTCACTCATCAGCTAAGAGGATTTCAGTACATTTATACCTGCAAAACCTATGTACAATTTAACAATGGCTATGCTTAGTTTTTGCTTTATTTAGTTTAACTCAGTGATTCCCAACATGAGGATCTGAAACCCACAAAATAATGAAATAATGAAGCGTTAAAAGTATCCGAGGGCTCCTGTTTTAATCTTATTCTATCAATACAGAGATAATAATTTAGTTGTTGTAATCCACAAGTGAAAATTTGGTAAAAATTGCCAAAAAAAAAAATCCATATTTCAGCTTTCATTTACTGGCCATTACTAAATTATAGTGACAATAATATTAAATGCAACAAATTCACTTAGTGTTTACTTGATTGTTCTAAAGGTTCAGGTTAATGCTGTGGCAAAAGTTTAAACCTAGACCTGAGTGCAGATGTACTTATCACAGATTACAGATCCCTATGGAGGCCCATTTCAGTCACTGTGATGACAAAAAAAAGCTCCTGCAAGTCAAAACTATGAGTTAGTATCTGATAATAATGATCTAGAAGCTTGAAATAAGAAGACATTTTCTTGTAAATAAAATTTTTACATAGTATCTCCTTTTTTTTTTTTTTAATCTTCGGATACTAAAGCAAAATTTAATGAGCATTTTTGTTGTTGAAAGTCTGAAACAATGTTTTAGTTACATTGGATATATTTGGTCCAGTTAGTTTTACTTCCATATGACGCTGATGTCATCATCTATGTATGCTGTTGACCAAAGTGCTTTATTTATTTAACATCCTCTGTATTCAGCTTGTTTCTACTCTTTAATTTTCTTTTTGCTACAATAGCTTTGTGTAATTTCCTGAGATTGGTCTAAAAGTCTTAATTGCCCAAAAAATGCGACAAAAAATGCTGGAAAAAGAGCACTCGAATTGTGTTTTTTTTGTTTGAGGCGTTCTTTGGATGGTGACATATATGCACCCCAGAGGCAAAAAAAGTGTTATTTCTTGAGTATCCACAGGGACTACCTCTGTTTGGTCCAAAGCAGGGTTGTTACCTGTGCATTTGCTACGGACTAAACTTCATAGTTTGAGAATCCAGACCAAATGAGCAGTGAAAGTGTCCTGAAACAATGCTCTGATTTTCAAGATTTTTTTTTCCCCCAAGCACAGTCAAGGAAATGGGCATTCATACTTGATAAAATGTAATTTATCCCTCTTTTTGAATACTACCTGAAAAAAAAAGACATCTATTATTAACCATAAAAACTCATTACAATCAGGTAATTCTGCATGTTTTGTCTATAAATTTCTCATCTCTGTATCTTAACATCATTGTAAAGGACAGAAATCTCAGTGATTTTTTTTAGTCTTAAATACAGGTTTGACTTACGACATAATTTTATTAAATCTAATTATTACATACATGCCACATAAGCACCGTTTTCAGTACAAATCCTGCTCAGTACACCTTTGTTTGCAGGTGTTTCAGTCATTTCACTCCACATAAAACACTAGTCGGGGTTTAGATCCACGGGTTGGGAACTGCTGGACTAAACAGTGTATGAATGTTGGCATTTCTCATTTAACACTGTGTTTATAGTACACTACATCTTCTCTGTTGGTTGACCTCAGTTGCATGTTAAAGTGCAACTGTTGTGATAAGGCACTGTTACTAGTGTCTGCAATCATCAGAAGTCAGGCCTTTACTCACACACTCAACACTTGTACTGTGCGTGAAGCGATTTCAGCTGTCTTCGCATTACATCCTCAACGGTATAAAAATGGACAGGCGTCGTCTGGATCAGTTCACTTATTCTAAAAAAGATGCACATATCAACAGTACTGAATGCAGCAATAACAGAATAAAAGGTAGATTTTTACTTGCCTGGAAGGAGCCTTTAGGACCTTTCTAGGGCTGGGTATCGTTCAATACCGAAACCATGGCATTCTTACCTTCCACTTAAATCAAAAAGACATGAGGATGTCGGTTTTGCACAGATGCTTTTCTCTGCAAAACACATTGTTACAGATCTTTTGTCACTATAAGACGTGTGAAAATTGTTTTGGTTTATAATGAGACTTGAGGTTATTAATTGGAAATGTGTGTGTCACATTACATTACACAGCTGATAACCAACCTTTCTTTCTACAATCAGATTTAGAACAAGGTATTTTTCACTACTCAACTGTATCTAAGCATAAAACTATTGAAGTCTGGTACCCAGCTCTAGAAAATACAGCTTAACATTTGCATGTCCTCCCCCTGCCTGGACATCACTGTGTACTCAGATGTAACCCCTCTACTCACAAAACGCTGCTTATTCATCCCTCTTACAGTTTGCATAGGGCATGTTATATGTGCACAACAAAAACTGACTACGTATGAAGTTTTACACATGTCCAGATGTAATATTGTCTTTGCCAGACACTTAATAAGAGTATATTTGCACTGGCCTCTCACAATAAATGCCATTTTAAATAAACAAAAAAGTAGTACTGATAATCAGAGAGAGCCCACAGGTGACGTTTCTCTGCAGTTTCCCCAGCAGTGTGTTCCCCTGTGGGTCTTTTCCATGCAGTGTTCAGGACACAGACGAAGCTGCTGACTTCCCACTCAGTCACCCTCCTCCCTCAGGAGTAAATGTCAATCAAACAGCTCTGCGGCTATAGGAGATGAGAGGAGGGAAGAGGAGGAGCTGCTGCAGTAACTCTGCTCCTCTGGTGGAATGTAGGGCAGGAGTCAACGAATAACTGAGTCACCCGCGCAGTAATCAGACATTGATTGTTAACGTTTCATTTCCTGACCATGCAGGATGCTGAGGGAGGGCCCGAGGACAGGAGCCGCCCCCTCATGCAGCTAATGGGTCTTGTCCTTGGCGATGGATGTTTCTGCATCAGTCTCGGGCGAAGCCAGGGGCGGGACCTTAGTAGCTGGGGGATGCTCCTCTTTGGGGGAAGAGCTTTTCTCTGCTGAGGCAGCGATACTCGGCTTGGCATCATCAGGTGTGTGCTCATTAGGGATGAGTGGAGCTGTGGGTTTCTGTAGGCAGAGGATAGCATGCTGGGAAAAAAAATGCAAATTTAGAGTGAGACACATGAAAACACAGCAATAATCTTATTAATCAAATGTAGTCATTTACATTTACATTTATAGTGATAATGCAAACAGGACTAGACCATCAGAAGCACATAATCTGATAATAATCATGTTGTACTTATTTAACAAAATCATAATAATCACCTCTATTTGCCTGCATCAAAACAAGCTAGATGAAACTAATAAAAATCATCACAATTTCCACATTGTTTTCCACTTTGTAATATCCAACTGATCTAAACAAACATACATTTTTAAATGTATTCCTGTTTTCATTGTCATTCCTCTACATTTTGTATAATGCATTCAGTGTTATTTTTACTGGTTATTTTCAGTGCTGAAGTTTTGATTATTTTCTCAGCTAACCGATTTCTTTGGTCTATAAAACATCAGAAAAAGGTGAAAAATGCTAATCAGTATTTTGAAAAGCCCAAGGTTTGGTCCACAACACAAAAATATTTAGTTTACTGTAATAAATAAAAAATCAGAAAAGTAGTTGATTGGTAGTTGAAATTCATGGTAGGTGGCTAAAAGATCAGTGGTGGCAGCTCTAATGCAGTACGCACATGAATATAAAATAAATAGACAGATGATTAAATCAGTTCTAAGTAAAGTTATCTGTATCACAATGAATCTTCAACTAAAGCACTGTATATTTTATGACAATGTATGCTTCACTATTACGAAGATTTGCAATGATTTAATTTCCTCAAGAATACTGGTGAAAAAAAAGAGTATAAATAGTACTATTGATAACAACCGTACGAAAAATCTACTGTGCGTTACAACATGTATTTCCAGTGTCACACCAGTTAGAAAAGTGCTGTTCCCTCACTCCCCTGTTCTTCTTCCTGACATCATCTGTTAGGTTTGACCCATAAAGACCCAAACATCCACTGATCTAAACTGTTTACTGTTGATCCATTAATCTTATCAATACTTGTAAATAATTGGTGTAAAATGCAGTTTGTCGTTCCATTCTCTGTTCGGTCCGGTTTTCTGAGCGCGACTGTGTCCGGGCAGGATGAAGCGTAGTAACGCAATCAAGATATGCCCTCTGAGATATTATATCCTGCATTTTATTTGAACTTGATTTTTATTAGGAAAAGTGTGTGGTGTTTTAATTGTGATGAATATAAACTGAATCATTCAAAGTATTTTTTTACTAGTAATTTTTTATTTTTTATCAATTACTAGAAATTTCAGGCGACTCCATTTGAATTCCAGGCGACTCCACGTGGGGTTGCGACCCCAAGATTGACAAACACTGGTTTATACTGTACATTTGTGTCTGCTCTTTGACTCACCGTGGTTTGTGACACAGTGTTGTTGCCGCCGGACGATGAAGAGTAGGAGGAGGTTGAGGAGGAGGTTGGATCAGCAGACGTAGAAACGGAGGAATCCTCCTGCATCAGTCCTCTTCTGTCCAAGACGCTAGAGAGCCAGACAAAGCAATCAGTCACCAGCTCCATCTGACTCATTATTCAGGAAAGGGACAAAGCTACAAGTGTAATGTATCACAGACACTGAGGCTACTGATAGCACTAAAAAGAAAAAGAAGGCAATAAAACAAAGTAGAAAATGAAAGAAGAAATACACCAGATTTCCATGTCCATTCAAGCTGATATTTTTACTTCACCTATACATGGGTGTTCTTTAATTACAGCTGTATGTTCCCGCTGTGTGACCGCTGTATAATTCAGCTCTTTACTGTTATGATCAAATTTCCAAAGTTACCTTGGGTACGTCGGCCCACAGAGCACCTCACAGCAGTTTTTGATGATGTTCTTGTGGCTGTATGGGTTCTGGACTCTGTTTTTCCCCGACCAGGATCCTTTAATCTGAGGAAATCAAAGTACACACCCATCAGTGGACCAGAGTGAGGACTCCTCACTCCAACACCCAAACCACATCTAAACCTTTTCTGATCCCTGTTTAACATCCGTGCTGGCCTACAGTCTTACAGCAGCACAGTTCTCCTTAGAGTTTCCCTGGGCTTATACCTTATTCAAAAGCGTATTTCCATTTTTAGATTTCATTCCCGCGGGCCTGGTTTTGACCTACTAAAATCTTTTTGTGATTTAATGATTCCTGGTTTAATGGGGAATCTGTGTGCCGACGGGTACGAACAGACACAGAAACTACATATGAAAACCACTGCAGTGATTCATCGAGGAATCACAGAAATCACACAAAGGGTTCCCCTAGTAATGAATAAATTCCTCCAGTACTACAGTATGTACAGTCGTCTGCTTTGTACACCAGTGAACAGAAAGGGAAATCATTTTTGTTTTCTTTATCCCATGAAAAGGTTACAGTTTTAGAGATATATGGCTCCACAAAAGTATAACGATGTAATAGAATACGATGCATTAGATTCAGCATTGTATAAAATAGTTCATATGAGCTCAACCATAAACATCTGCAGCAATAAAATGTAATATACACATTAATGCAGCTGTAAAAGGAATCCAAAACATCATATATAACACTGACATGGACCATTTAACTGCACAATAGCTGCTTTGACTTTTCTTCCTTTTAGTACATTGTGATAATACTTGCACGCTGTACTTTTGTTTGCAGAACTTATTTAGTGGTGTGGTATTAGGAAAGAATCTGATGTATTTTATATGCAATTGATGAACTAATCTTTAGTATCCAAACTAAAGATTAGTTCATAGGGTTAGTATTAATTCACTTCAAACACTGAGGAGCTCTTCTCTCAACAGTTGCAGATGATATTTGGTGTCTAAAAGTGGAGCAGAGGCCTTGAAAATCACAAACAACGGAAATGTTCTGTAGATGACAGACAGAAGCAACTGAGCTTATTGTAACTGTGTGACAGGTTTGACTAAAAGAACAATGAACTGAAGACACTCTGATGTAAAAGTGAAGCACATTTGAAAGATTGTGCAATCACTGAACCTAATGTTAACAAACAACCTAATCCACACTGAAGTGGACAGAGACAACCACACATTCCAATAATAATCACAGCAGCTGCATGATATTTCATCACTAGTTCCACACAATTTGATATTTGACTGGTCTTCTTTTCACAACATCTTGTAGCTACAGCCACCTCTTCTTCTACAAGTGTATATCAGTATCAGAAATCTCAGATTGTTAACATTAAAAAGTTTTGTGCATTCATGTTAAATCTTCCCTGAACAATTTTTGTTTGCAAAGCTCCAATTTAAAACTGCAAAACAAAATTTATTTTTGTGCATCCAAGGGTCCAAAGTCAATAAACGCCTCCTCTTCTTCAATATGTGTACTGTTGGTGAATAAATAAACTACTGCTAGTCTTATAGTCCACTAAAATGTAGAAAGAGACAAATAAAGTGTTCATTTTAATTATTTATGTGATAATTAAGAGTCAGTTAAAATGTCATTATGTCTGCTAATGAATACAATAAAACTCACTAAAATGAGCTGAACAGAATAACTCTAGGAACAGTAAAGTATTTACATTAAAGTAACTTGTAGAATTGACATGAAAACTCAATAACTGTCCAACTGTATCAATCACATTCCACACAGTTGAACTGGCAGCTCTAATAATACAATAAATTAAGTCACAGCTAAGCCAACATGTTTCCATTCCTTTCTTGAGTCTCCAAACAGGCATAAAACATAATGCAGACAGGTGCTTCATGGTAAAACTCATCAATCTGTTATATGATGTAGACATAAGTCCTGACACATTAATTTAATCACTAACAACTGCGTTCAAAGTATGTAAACAAGATGGTAACGCAAATATAATCGATTAGCTCAAATGCATAAAAAGGATGCGATGTTAAAACCTAAATTCTTTAGATTCTTCCTGAGTAAATCATTGTTTTTTCATGTTGGTTTGGCTTCAGCCTGTCCTTGACAGACACCTGATTTTTTTTTTTTTTTTACTTCAACACTGTTTAATGTTTTTGGCCTACTGCTGCACTTCCCTCTATTTTTTCTTAAAAGTCATTTGTAGTTTCCTCTCATGCTGCACAGAGTAACCTCACTTTGTGCACTCGGTGACCCTGAAGCATTGGAGTGAAGCTGTACAGCATAAGGGGAAAAAAAAGATTTATTTTAGTTGCTGGAGATATAGGTCAACATTCTGCCCCAAGGTGCATTTGTACTGCGTGGTGTTGCAGACACAGCTGACGGAGCATGCATCTTCCTATGGGAGACCAGAACTGCAACAACACTCAAGGTGCCTTCTGTTGCGCCCTTTTTTCCACCATTTTAATCACAATCTTTTCCCCTTTTTCTCTCACCCACTCTCACCCTCCCACTCCTCCTTCCTCTGCCACAGCAGTATTTTTGGCATCGTGCCCGGTCCCTGCAGGTATCGATGCATCTATTATTAGGCCAATCACAGATATTGAAGCGGCTGGGCTGACAGCCATTGTTTCAACTTCTGGAGCAACATTATACAGTAGGTGCACATTGCAGAGCTTCATTACTGATTAAATGAAAAAAAAAGGAGGCCAAGCATCCCAGAGGAAAGAAAAAGGAAGAATAATAAATTAATCATTACAACAAAGTATGAGTGCACGCTGTAGCTTTCAGCCATCCAGAGCCTCCCACCGCCACCGCTGCTGCTTCCCTGCTTCATGTCAGAGCCTCTGCAGTTAGATCTAGGCTAACAAAGCCTCAAATAAAGTATACACACTGTTAAAGTAGTATACACAGACACAACATAAATTAATCCCTCTGTGAATTCATGCTCCTGCATCTCTTACACTCGTCATCTGCTTCACATCAGCCTGAATGCTTGTGTCTGGACGGTGACTAAATAATACGCTCAAGCAATCAATACTTTTTTCCTCATTTAGCCTTCTTCGTCTATTTGAGATACAGACAGCAGCTGATCTGTTTTATCATCAGCTATATTAAGAAGAGCAGCCATTCATGCAGGTTTTTATATCATCAGACCTTTTCAGCCTGCTGAGAGGAATCCAACTGCTGCTATTAGCATTCAAAGTATTACCAGCCAATTTGTCATATGCTCAGACTCTGCAGAATAAAACTGCCCCTGCTGCTTTGGCCACATTTCCCTTGCAAAGACTGTTCTGGTCTCAGTGCAAGTGAACTGGATACATACAAATAGGGTGAATTAATTGCTAAAATGCAGACAAACAGATCTGGCAAACACCTTGAACACTCCTCTCATTTATGTGAATTCAGATCTACTTAAAGGTACAATATGTAAAATTCAGGAAATGCTTAAAGTTGCAGTATTTCACTGTTTTTTTTTTATGTTACTGGGCAATTTTTCAGCATATTAATGATATGAGACTGCGTTTCTGCATTGAGTCTTTGCCTGTGTTTTCAGGCTGTAGAACATCTACCCTGTGATGCAGATTTCTAGCTGATCAGTTGTTTTCAGACAGGTAGGGGGTTTCAATAAATAAATCAGAATCTACTGCTCTATTCCATGTCTCAGCAAAGAAGTTTGGAAAAATGGCATCACTTTTCCACAACATTAGGTCATCAACATTTATATTTCATCTTTTGATTTGGACTGAGAGGGATGAGCTGCAAAACGAAAGTGTGCACTTTCACATACTGGTGTTTTGTTTTTTTTTTTCCTTAATTTCAGTTTCTTGGGCTGTAAAAACTGTTTCTCATCTCTACCACTATCTTTCTAATACTTGTAGACGATACTGTGAAAGACCATGGAATCATGGGATTTTTCTTCATCATCACTGCTGATGAAACTCTATGAAGTGACTCATGTTTAGATAAAGGTTAAAGGTGAACTCACTTTAATATCCCATAGGTAAATCTGATTTCTGCATTTTACCCATCCTAATAACACACAGCATTTACCATTAGCACTCAGACGGTTAAAGATGCAACTCTAGACCTTTCTTCACCAGCACATAACTAAGGACAGTGATAGGAAAATTAAATATTTTATTTCAGTATAATTCTGTTGTAAAGTGTGCTGTCTAAATTTGCATACTTAGACTATTGTAAATGCATAACTGTGTTGACACTGTCAGTTAACATGGAGCACAGTTGTATCTGGATGGTGTTCTGATAACAGTCAAACAGCTGAAGGTGAAACACTGGACACACTTCATCCTTAATGATCACCACTTTAGCAAAGTAGGAGGCAACTGACCAACAAACATGTGGGTATAAACAGTTGAGGAACCTGTAACTTATCTATTCTTAGATTTCATACATAGCTGGGCTTGAACTGCAGATAATTTGATGGACAAAACTAGCCTCTTGAACTTAGTAGTGCAGAGTGCTGCCTGGAACCACTAATACAAGTATAAGAACTAAAACATGGTGTTAAAGTTTATGTTCGCAAATGCTAAAGGTTAAGGTTAAATAATAACTCACTTTATTACAAATGTAGGTAAATCCAGTCTATACATTTTGCCCATCCTAATACCTAGCACCTAGCATTAGCATTATTAGCATTGAAATACCACCGAAAGGCTGAAGTGAAACCAGCTGTTGCATTAATTTGATTCAAGAATTGTGCTGAATTTGAAGATTTTTGGAAATGTGATATATAGTCGTTTTTAGATATTTTAATGTAGCAGTATTTCATATTATATGTATCTTGAATTACGCCGGTGGTCATAAAGTGAACTGCAGTTTGTTGCTCACACTGGCACATTTGATCATGTGTTTACATACAGTTTGTGTTTTTGACACACTCAGCAGTGAGCGCACATTTGATTTTCCTGGAAATTGCAATCCACATCTTCTACACAGAAATAAATCTACAGGCTGATGTCATGCAAGTAGGCAGAGAAGGTTCCTCTTTTTTTAAGATGCGTCACAATCCATTCACCCAGTGCATATAAAAAAAGCGATTAATAGATTAGTAGTAGATTTCTTGTTACTGATAAACTAATGCACCGTACACTGCGTCGTAAACATAGACAGTCTATCCTGCATTATGGTTGTTTTTTTTTTAACACGCTTAATGCTCTTCCTTTTACTTGAGTTGAGTTTATTTCTCTGCTCTAGTTTACAAAATAATAGCCTTGTTTAAGAAGCTCACAGTTTGCCAGCCCTCTGTTCTTCAGCCCTGAACAAAGCGGTGCTGTTGTCACGGAAACAGCTCCGTGGACTTAGAAATTGTCATGTTTACATCCAAGCCAAGCATGTTTATCTTTCCAGCCATGTGAAGCCATGCTGCTTGTTGGCACATTAAAGACCCATTCCCAAAAAAATGTACTTAATAATGACTGTGCGCCAACTACAAGAACCATAATGCACTTATTTCAGTGTCTTAAAGTCTTATTTTAACACCACACAAGGTAAATAAAGATACATATATTGGGTCACTAAGAGACAGTGTTGTGAGGAAATGAAATGAGACTGTGCTGTTTGACTTTTCAAAGGTCACAGTTAATTTGTATAAAGACAGTGTGAAACTTAAACCAACTACATTCATGATGATTCAGACCAACTGTAACCAGTTGGCCCATTTTCTGCTATGGGAGAGTTCAGAGTGTTCTTTGGAGTTATTATTCTTGATCATTCTGTTCTTTTTTTTTTTTTTTAATCAGTTTATATATATATATATATATCTTACCTCCTTGAGTATTAAGCTCATTTGTTTGCGCTTAACGCTTAAAATTAATTCTGAGCTATGATTTATAGTTATATGAGTGCGTAAGTACTTTTATTTTGATTTATACTTTTGAACTGGCTTTGGCTCAGTTTTTATATTTAGTTTTAGCTTGGGTTTAATATTTTGTTTTGGTGTCCATCTTTCAGATACGTGAGGGAAAGCCATAATTTATAAAAACTGAAAAGGGAAGATAGAAAGACTCATGATGCTGATTCCAATATGATTCACAAAACCAAGAAAAACTTAAGATTACATCATTTGTGTCTGTAGTTTTTAATTTCACTATATTTTAATAATAATTGTTCTTATTTTAGCCCATTCAAATGATATACTGTATATTTTAACTAGTTTAACATGTTTTATTGAACTGTCACTTGTTTGTTTCTGCTGTTATCACCAGTAAATAACCAGATCTCAGTGTAAGAGGTGAGCGTCTTTACATGAAGATGATGCACTTACGTCCTCATTGGTGGTCTGGTTCAGAGAGATGAGGTAGGTGTGGAAGCCGGTCAGTCCCACCACTGACCACAGGGTGAAGAAACACACCAACACCTCCAGCACAGTGAGCATGAGTTAAGAAAACAGCAACAGATGCTTTCTGCCTGACACGTGGTTCCTACTCAAACAGTGAACAGAAGGCGACGACGTGATTATATAACATCATTAAAGTCATGGACAAACAGTAAAAGGAGCTAATACAGAGTATCAGGACAGAGACAGAAGGTTCGTATCAATTTTACTTCACGAATGATGTGCTCGAGGTTTTACTTGAACTCTAGATGTCTGATCGCAGCCAATAAGAAAGTGTCTATGATGTGTTCAGTTTTACACTTGCGAAAGGATATGTTCCAGGAGTTTCTTTTAAAGTGTTCAGAAAGCCGTTATCCACCGAGCCTGTGAACAGACACACAAAGAGAGACAGGGTTGAGAACAAAGACAAGGATTTTTTTATAAATATCCTGCTGTTTCCTTAATCATTTTCACTCTAGTGAAAAGACACAACTCTTGCACATTACAGCAGAATTAAGATAACACGTCTGGAGTTAATAGTTCTGACTAGAAACACAGCTCGTCCTCCAGTCCTTCTACCCACTGTGTTGTAGAACAAGGAGGTAAGAGTAGGAAAAACTGAAATTAAATAGAACATGTCAAATACTTGGGCACCATAATCCAGTATAAGCTTTGATTATAATACAAATGCACTGAACACTCGATCACTTTCTGAAACTTCGTATTCATAGTTGTAGCCAGTGTACGTCTACATTCCTATATTTCTAAATAAATCACTCATCACTAGTCAATCATGCTTGCTGCGATGAGGATTATGACTCATACGTATGGTAGTCCTTAATTTAACTCCTTACTAGTAAGATATCTGAGGTATTTCTATGTGCATATATACATTTACACAGTTCTACTCTCTTGGTTATGGCCTGCATGATCACTTTTTTCAAAATAAAATAATTTTAACCCTCTGGTGCAATTATATGGTTTCCATCTGTTTAACACACCTAGTTCACCTGTGGGCGAGGTCAAGGGCATCACAGATGGACCGCCCACTACTTTGTGATTCAGAACTTTTGAACCAGACAAGTTTAAGACAAATATTACACATAATTGAAAAATATCAAAAACTACTGCATCACAGATGGACAAAAAAAAATTAACGTCTGTTTTTTTGCAAGAATTACAAAGTTCTCAAAAGTGAAGTTCCTCTGACGTTTTCATCCTAAAACATATTCAGTGTATACCTTAAACCCTCTATTGTACAACCTAAGAATTGGTTAGAGGAAAATTTTATTTATTTTATCGTACCTAATAAATAGCAAGTGTTTTGAAAAATGGCAGCGTCACAGATGGAAAGCAAAAGTAAATATCAAATGTTTTATTTCAATTATCAATATCGTATACATTTTTTCAAAAATATTTACAACATACAAATAATATTAACATTATATTCAAATGTATTTTGCATAGATATTTGCATTTATTAATCTTAAACACTGTTTGTTTAGAATATGACATAAATAATAGAATAGTCAAATATCCATGTATTTGGAATACATTTTGTTTATTTATGAGAGTTTATAAAATGAACCCAGAATGACGGCACAAAACTTTGTCACTTTCCAAACATTCACTCTCATAAAAGTCCTCAAATTTTTTTTTTTTCACAAATTTTTTCTCATTTCAAAATACATTACCCTGAAAATATAATTACCTATCCAAAAATATACGTATGGTGCAGATTATTGTAACTACATTTTTTTTGACCAGATGTTACCCTTCCCTTGACTTTGCCCATGTCACATATGACCTTTCCTGGGTTTTCATGTTTTCTGTGGATTTACATGTTGCTGACGTGATGCTGTGGTACTTACGCATGGCCACGTGGACGATGTCGAAGGTGAAGATATAGATGGTGAGCAGAGACAGCGACAGGGTGAACAGGTAGAAGTATCGGTAGTTTCTTTTGCCCACACAGTTGCCCACCCATGGACAGTGGTGATCGAAGCGGTCTGAGGACGAGAGAAACGTGAAAATCTGTCAAATGGGCTGAAAGCTAGACAGCAATATCTTTAGAAAACAGCCATTATGAATCTGAAAATCAAACGAATGTTAAAAATACACCACCGATGCATCAGCTTCAGCCTTTTCCTCAAAGGCAGCTCTCAACTGGAGTCTAAATATAGACACTATGATTTTTCCATCGTCTCTTCTACCATTGAAGCAGAGGCTGATGAAAGGCAGGCAGGTTCAAATGGACAACAGAAATAAACATTTTATACTTTACGCTTTTCTCTGCACCAGACACTGCTGCACCCAGATAATGAAGGTTTACAGGAATGCAAATGTGTTTCCATTGACTCTCAGTGTATTTCTAATTAGAAAATAGTTTTTCCATGGGTTTTATGAAGAGCTGGTGTAGGTGTAAAGTTTCATTGAAGTGAATTGAAACCATCTGGATGCTCATGACTAAAACAATATTACTCAGTCACCTAATTCAAGTTTCTTGAACACAGTTTACTGTTTCACATTTATTAACAAGTCCAAAATATTGTTTACTGCGTTTTCTTGTACCTTAGCATTTTTTTTACTGTTTCTAACATAAAGATTTAGTGTAAATATAGAAAATAATATCCATAATTATGTTGTAATATGTGCATAATAACCCAAAAATTTAATTTATTGAGTTTTTGTTTCTTCAGACTGACAAACTGAGCCCATAAGTGTCCTCTCCTTCTCCTTTATCATCTCCTCCTCCTTTTCCTTCATTTTCTACTCCTCTTCTTTCTTCCTTTTCATCTCCTTCTTCTTTCTGCTTTAAACCATCAAAGACTTATAGTTATTTAGCTGTGACTGTAAAAGGGGTGAAGTGAGGAGTATTAACATCTTACACAACAAACCTTTAAAACAAGTCGACAAATTAACAGAAAATAGCAGATAATTAAACTCATAAAACTTATATCAGTTGTGAGTTGTGTTGTTACGTGCATAAGACTGTTCCTTCGAACACTGAAGTTGAGGAAGGTAAGGCATGCTGCTGTGTCACGCTTTGACTATGTGTGTGTGTTTCTACAGTAGATGAACAAAGAGAAACCAGTGTTCACAGTGACTGAGCGTTTATTCCCTCAGTGAGCCTCCATAGTCTCCTCTCATATCACCTATGAGTCTGCGCTGCCTTCAAAAGCATTCTTCAATCATCATGCACCGTAACAGACTCACACAAGCCCTCAAAGTTCAAAGCCTGAAGAAAAAAAAACATCGCCTGTGATGTTTTCAGGCCATTAGTTTCAGATTTTCACCAATTCTGCATCTTGTCTCCTTAGTCTAATGTTTATTTATAAAGCTATGATGTTGAAATAATTTCATCACTCTGACAAATGAGCGTAGAGAGCAAAATGAGGTTGTGACTTCAGCGATAAACATCACATCAGCGAGCTATTTTTCCCATTTATGAAAACATAACTCACCTTTCTATTTCTGAAAAATTGAACGTTTTCAGTGGGCTGTCTCTCTAGTTTAGATCACAAAATGTTTCCTTACCGACGCAGTTGTCACAGATGCTGCAGTGAGATGCTCGAGGCGGTCGGAAGATCTTGCAGGTGTAGCAGTACTTCAGTTTGACGATCTGGTTGTTGATCTGGACGTTGCGGATCCGAGGCGGAGGTCGCTGCCCTGCGGGGACATTCCCATTGGCAGCCTCTGCAGAAGCAAAGCATATTGGTGATGTTAAGAGACCCTCTGTTAGACAACAAACCAAACAACATCACATACCACCCTGACACTATCCTTACAATTTTTTAAAAAGTACAATAGCATTGGAGTATGAACGTATTCTCTATGTTTTCCTTCAGACAGTACAAAATATGTGATGCTGATAAACACCAGACAAAAACGAGACATAAATCTGAGCTGCTCAACCCTATGAAAGTCAGTCAATGACACCGTCGGCTCAATACACTATTTACGATGGCATTTTTTCACTACTGAGCTGTTGAACAAAATTTAAAGCATCACTATAACGCAGTGCATCTTCCTCTGTTAAAACCTGAACTCACCCCCACAGTCACATCCAGTGTTTTTCTGCACTGCAGTCACATTTTGTTACATTCACACTTTTCTAGGCTGTTTGGATCTTTCCGATTATGTTTCACAGCAGGAGTTAAGAGATTAGAGCAGCAGGCTAATGAGGAGACTGCTGCCTGGAAATGTACCATTAATGTGCTGCAGTGGATGAATGTGGACTTTAATGGAAAAGAACAGCTTTGCTCATATGACTTTCTCTGTGTGGACATTAGAGGTGGTGATATGGTCAAAGTCCTCATCATGGTTTAAAGGGGTCATATTTCACTAAACCCACTTTTATTAGTCTTTGGTTCATTTATTTGTGTATTTGGACTCTAATAGTTCACAAAGTTTGTATTTGAACCCTCCAGGTGCTGCAAAGCTATCTTTATAGTCATTTTGGATTGGATTTCTACAACCTGTTTTAATTCCTGCTTAATTTGTTACATCTATAACTAGTTACGTCACAAAATTTTCACATATAAGGTCAAGACTTTCAACAAACATTTCTCAGAGTACGCCATAATTATTTGTCAGCAGCAGCGGTTGTATTCCATACTGAAAATAAATTTTTGAGCAGATTACTGAAAATGTTCAGTTGTTGGTTGAACGGGACAGAGCAACACAGTCAACAACCTAGAGGGGGTGGGGTGTGAAGTGGCTCATTTGCACTTAAAGGGCCAGCGCTCAAAATGACCATTCTGGTGTCATTACTCAGAAATAGAATTCAGACCCAAGTATAGCATTTACAGTTTATGTCGACCGCAGGGAAATGTTTTAAAATGCATAATTCGATTTAAAAAAGCAAAAAATCACTCCTTTAAGTAATTTTATATCACAGTTCTGGTTTATGTCAGTAACAGTAACTATTCTGTTTATTCAGTTAAGAAATGGTTTTAATAACAAAACAAAAAAAAAAAACAAATAAAAAACACATTTTCTGCAGAATTTCCTTGCATTTCATCTTGAAAAGACAAAATACTGTCGATATATGAAGTACCACATCCACAGATTTGGTTAATCAAGCAATTTAAGTACAAATGACAATATTTTCAACCTTTTCAATGATTCCTAAATCATGTTGTTGTAAAGCAGATGTATTTATGACATCGCTGGAGATTTTATCCCTGAGCTGCAACGTATATGACCATAAATACATAACAGAGACACTAAGGTACAGCTCCTACAGTGGTACTGGTGTTGCCTAATCTCTACTGGTCTATCATCTAAATGGTTTAAACGCAGAAAACATCTCTGATATGTTTATATAAACTGATTAGCGCTCAGGATTCGGGTCAGATAAGTAGAGCTTCAGCTTTAGTTCTGCTACATCATGGAACAAACTACCACTGGAGCTTCATTTGTCCAACATGTCTTTAATTTCAGTTTCAAAGCATTTCTCCTTTCATGATTGAGCTCCATTCTTACTGTGCCAAGTGTTGAATCTCATTGTACTAACTTGTGCACTATAAATTATGGTACTTTGATTTAATCACATTTACAATACTTAAATTATTCTTTCATCCCCATTTATTATTCTATGACCTCTGCACTTGTTTTAATTATATTTAAAATATGACTATGTTTTACTGTTGAAGCACTTTGTTATATATGCCACTGAATTTTCCTTTTGTTTATGTAACTCAGAATAAATTACCTCTGCAAATTAAATGCACATTATATATGATCCTACTCTGCCTGGTGTAAAACATCAAATCACCCAACCTTAATAGATAATAGAAAAATGCTGGTAAATTAAATTACCTGGGTTTGTAGAAAATTTTTTGAAAAGGGAAGAGGTAAAATTCTACATTAACTGAATTGCACTTAAATCATTTGTTTAAAAAAGTCTCCAGTGGTTTCATTTGCAAACTAGTTTTTGCATTTGCTGTGTTCACTGTATAATGAATGTGGTGCACATTTATTAGTGTGTATTAAAGATTTCAATCTAAAAGTGAAATGTATTTGATCTGACAACATCATGATTCACATGATGTTGTGAATCCACAAAATATTGGAATAGAGGCTTTCAGGAAAAGCAAGCAGGGAATATATTAATGAGTCATCACTTCCAGGGAATAAAGCCAATCCCTTGGGTCGCCCACTCTGCCTGCTGGAGGTATTATATATTCCAAGAGGATGCCTCTCCTCGTATTAGCATTCCCCTGTGGGACTAGTCGCTAAAGGAAGGGATCGAGCACCGAGGCTGCTGCAGCTTCATCATCCGTCTTCCACAGCTTCACAATGAATCTCTCACATCCATACCTGCCTCCTGCTAACACGCCCACATTCATATCAACACACAGCGCCTCGACACATGAACGCCACATTGCAGAACAGCTCCCAGTGCTGGAAATGGGTTGTTAAATAAATGTTTTTTATTTCAGCTGCTGCAGTGCATGTGACCCATTTTAAGCCCTTGAGTGATGGATGTCTTGCTATTTTCGGAGAACTGCTCACAGTTGTCAGGTGGAATGTAAAAAATGCAACCAAAAAGGGAAGTATATGACCAAAAGTAGCTCAGTTATCAGTCAAGTTTTGTGAAAGCTTCATACCGAAAAAGGTTAGGGCAAGTAAAACATTTGTGATAGATTGTGACAGTGTGTGAGCAGTAAAATATGTTCACATTCAACTGAACAGATCGACTGTGACGGCTGAAAAACTACAGTATACAGAATGTAAAATTACAGGTTTGAATACATGCATTACAGACACAAACCAGGAAGGGATTTTATAAGCAAGAAGGTCAAATATTTCCTGGTTCTCACTGCTTTTTTTTTTTTTTTTTAGACTAATGTGAAAGTCAGTGAAGTATCTTTAGATTTTTTAGACTTTGTTAGTGAAAACAAGCGATTTTCTTGCTATTTAAATCAATTTTATGATCAATATCATAAAAAAAACCTATATATCATTGCAAGTAATTGGCAGATAAATCAATAACCAGCTGAAGTGAAGGTGCAAAGCTATTAGAAAAACAAAGATATGTGGAAATAATGGACAGCTGCACATAGTCAAATGTCACTATTATTTGGAGTAGGATTCAACAATATATTCAAAATGCAAATAATCATTACATGTTCAGTTTTTTCATTGTTTACGAAAATAGAGTTTGTATGAATAAAAAATTTAAACTGATTTGGAAGTGACGTGCATTTAACAGATAGAGTTAAGACTATATATGGTATAATTACAGTTATATATTGTCCCTTGCCTTTAAATCTTACTAGTTCATTACAAATAAGCATTAAAGGATATGGTATAATGCTGGCATCCTCAGCACTATTTATGGACTTTGTATGTGCTACGCATTTGTGACAGAAATTAATAAGTAATTAACTTGTTTTACTGGCATAAAACAATGATCTGTGAGAAGTAAATACTTCTAAGAATGTTTTCTGTCAAATATCAGGAAAATAATATCCTGGTTTCAGCTTCTCACTTGTGTCAACCTTTTATCTGTTTCATTTTGGCAGACTTGTCAATAATGAAATACTCTTTAATTGCAGGTGTAATCACATGGATAATGTATAATTAATCTTCCTCATTTGGCTGAAATGTACAAGCTGTGCAACCTCCATGAGGGTCATTACAGTGACACCAGAGGGTTTGTCATCGAGTGAGAGCATGAGTCAGAGTCCTGATGAGAGAAGCGCTGGCTGCCAGTTAAAGCATTCTCAGAGGACCACGCGCCGCAGCCTGGCTTTTACTGCTTTCCTCTGCCATGAGCCTCCACCCAACGCCTCTTGTTGGGAGTGAGAGAGCACAAGTGACGGCTGAAGGACGCTGAATCTTTAACAGAGACAAAGAGTGAAAACAGCGAACAGGCCGAGGCTAAGGCAGAGGGAAGGACCACATCAGAAACACTGCAGAGTGGCTTATTACCTCAGATGCAAAAGACAGAGCATGGACAGCACATAAGTAAAAACACAAAAATCCACTACTTAGCAAGACAAGACTGTTTGTTCTTATCCGCAAAGCTGTGTTTATCATTTCTAATATGTAATACGGAGTGTGTTTCGTGTGGTAAAACAATGAGAGAGTGTGTGGGATTGAGTTCTGAAACCACAGATGAACAGACCAAATCTTCAGCAACCGAAAACATAACAAACATAAATAAACCAACAGGGCTGCAGCTGTTCACTGCCTATCTAGCATATGCACTGAAGTATTAATGCCTCCAAAATACTTTCACTTCACGTACTGTACATCACAGGCGTCGTCACATGTAGGTCTGAAAATGCAGAGCAAAGACTCAACACAGACTGAAACAGTCAAATACAGGCTTTTTCCGCTGACAATATGATTTGTTTTCTGGTACAATGTAAAAAAAATAATCACAAATATTAATATAGGCATTTTAGGAAGAACACAGTTTATAGGGAGGTCCACAGAACAATAGAAAAGGTAAATTAAAACAAAAAAAGAATAAAATGAAATATTCCACAATGTTTAGACACATTGTAGACTTAAACCTGACTGAGCTCAAATCAGGATGAGCTAGAGTCAAAGTAGTGCATTTTTCAGTTCTTGACATCCTACACATTTATATAATTCATATTTCATATCAGAGCAGAAATCGGACAAGGAGTACAACTACTTTCAGCAGCAGCTACATGACTTTAAGACACAGTCAGTCTCTGCAAGCTGGCATTTCTATAGTAACAGCACTATAGTATCATACTGTTAAAATGTATTTGAGACAAGGAACAAGTGTTTTTGTGCTGTTTTAATCAGCACATTGGAAATCTCTAATAATTGATTAGGTAGTCCTATCTATAAATTTAATCTATACATTTTTCTTCAGGTCAAATAATGTTGAAGTTGAAACCTTCTTTAGAAATTATTAAATTATTATTATTAAATGTAAAAATTTATTATTATTATTATTATTATTATTATTGTGTTATCCTTAATGGGTCAATATGCTAGTGCTTAGCATTAGCTGACCTTTGACACCCCCCCACCCCACCCCACCCCACCCCGGGCTTCTGCAGTTCCACCCCTTTTATCCAAATACGGTCACTTCTGATTCCAAAAGACCAAGATCTAGGTCTGTGATGTTTCCAATGGGTAACATCACAGTTCCTCTGTCCGCTAATTAAACATAGTCTATGGTTGGGTTTCTCAAGGAATGGGTCGTGACCCAAAAGTGGGTCGCAGACTCTTTCCAAGTGGGATGTGGATTGTGTTGTTGAATAAATAAATAATCTTGGATAAAAATACACTTTTTATTTCTTTTTCTTTTGCTTTAAATTCAGTCTGATGTTTGACTTTTTTTGATAGACATGCAGTAGCTGGCTGACATTTGAATGACAGATCACAGACTAAGTTTATGTTGCAGCACCCATATGACCCTGAGTGTGTTAAATATGGATTTACAAAAACTGAAAATAAAAATGGATTAAAACCCAAATGTGTGACATGTCAGAATTAAAATATCAATCTGGTTTTGTTAGTTTTGTTTGTCTTATAAGTAAACACAGCTGTGTAGATGTGATTTTGACTCATTTTAATGGCGTTTATTGGCATCAGTTTTAATTCTGTAAAAGTACGTTGCAACTTGATAACCGAGTATGTCCCAAGGCAGACCCATTTAAGAACCACAGGTCTGTGTTTTCAGATCCCATACTGGACATCACACACTCCATACTACACACATATATACTGTATACAACATGATACTTCCTATAGTAATACACAGTACATCACTATCCGATCTCCAGTTACCATGGAAACAATCAACTGACAAATATTGACAGAAGAAACGTCTGTGAAATCATCTGATTTACTGTAAATCATTGTTGATATCACATGCCAGTGTCAGATGCTCATATGGATAAGCTGTGTCTGTTACAAATCATCATTTATGTAAAAATATCATAGCAAACCATAACAGAGAAGCGTTACATACTTGGAAATACACATGCAATTGCTCAACTCCCCTGTTGCACTTGTCGGTTTCTGCATAAATTTCCATGCTATATATTCATATTTAATAGGGAATTCCTATTAATATATAATTCCAGCATAGAAGGTGCTGTTAATGTACCATAAATGATAATCTCCGCATTAGACAAAAAAGAAGATGATGTAATGCATTGTGGGATGCACTATATGCAGATAACTCATTTTTAGGACAGTATATATCTCACATCTTTGGCAAATTGTAGATTTTAAGAAGTGTCACACACACAGACAGTATCTGAAAACATGTGATGATGACTTAATATTGATTCAAAATAAACCTCACTGTACTTTTAATTGTTCTGAAATGGATGGATATGGAAAATGAAAACTTAAGGACCACAATAGCCAGACTAAAGGAAAATAAAGTTGAACAGGACTGAGAATACAGATGGTGGAACTGAACAGCATGTGAACTTTAATAAGCATTGGTCTTGTTGACCTAACATTTGAATGGATGAAGATAAGGGATTTGTTGCCTGGTTCCATTATCAGTACTGATTGTACATAATAGCGCTGCATACTTCAAGGTGAAGAGTTGGACTGAAGCCCTGCAGTACTTCAAACCTACAACAGTCTGCTGTACATCTGAGCATCTTCACTGAAGACTCTGCAAAATGAGATGATACTGTGCTGTGCTCTTCTCCAAACTAATCGCAAATATACACTTTCAATGAGTCAAATTATAAATATGTGTAATTTCAACATTTTCAAACCAAGACTATGTTTCACATCAACATTTCTGGATGTGTGGGTGTTAAAGTTATGTTTTAACTGCTTATTGCATGTGTTTATCACTTTGCGGTTTCAGTTTTTATCCACCAGAATGACTCAGTTTAGAGAATTTTTAAACCATGTTATGGTTAGGCACTGAAAGTAGTTGACTAGAACTAAGGAAAGATCCCAGTGATGTGATAAAAACAGCCACATGTGACCACTGCTGTACCTGCCTCCTACTGCTTTACTGCCATAGGATTTCTTTTTATTTTTTTGATCTAGTACTAGAATTGTTAGACGTAATATGGATTGGCCCCTGTTACATATTGCATTGCATGCATTGTATTACATTTTAAATGTACTTTTTATACTTTTTTATTAATGTTTTTGGATTATTTGTGTATTTATTTAGATTATTTTTCTTGCTTTTCTAGACTGTTTCCATTTGTAGACTGCCTTTTAACATCTGGTCAGGAGCAACAGATGAAAATTAGCCCTAACTCTGGTTCATTTATACTTTCTTATGTTTTGTGTGCACAGTGTCTGTCAAATAAAGCAATAAATACAGAATAAAATACAAAAAGTTACATTCAATGTATTTATGTATATTAAAACCAAAGCACTGTCTTTTCTTAATGGTACACAAAACACTTTTATACATGCTTAAGTATCTGTGGTTTGCAGAAATGTATTGAAGCAAAATGTTATTATCAAGCAAATCAGTATCTGACAAATTCAGATCACAATCAACGAACGTCCTGCAGATTCATAGAATTAGGGCTGGTTATTCTGAACACTGCAGAGGACAGACTCATAAAAAGATGAGAAAAAGAACAGAAAATCTTCCAGTTGCTCACCTATCTCCATCTCGATGAAGGTGGCTTCCTCTGGCAGCGCTCGTGGGAGAACCCCCGGGTCGCTGAAGCTGGTCCTCAGTAACATGGCCATGACGAAGACGAAGAGCACGGCGGCAAAAACTGGGATGGCAGGAGACAGATGGACGGCCAGGTACGGACATCTGGACACGGGGGGTAAAGGAGACACATGATCAGAGGAAGGAGATGAAAGCAGGGCCAGGTGATGAAATGATAATTTACTGCAATACACATTTTTTTTGTCCTCGGGGTTTATTTTGCTTATGTTTGTTTAAACACTTATAAAATGTTCCAATGTTTTGTCGTTGTACTTGATTTTACTATTTTACTAATTTGTCATGTTTGTAGTTCTGAATGTTCTTCCTTTTGCAAAACATTCTGCTGGTTCCTGGGTGTTGTTACCTGTGTTGTCATTGTTCAATAACAGTTCAGATTGTGCCCATTTTCTATTCTGATTTACTGTTGTGAAAACCACTAAATAAAATTCATACTGAATCCCAAAATCAAGGCAAAATCTGTGTTTTTGCTTTGATATGTCTTGTTGTATCTTTTGTTGTTGCACTATGTTGTCTCTAAATCATAATCATCCTGTTTCAGCTTTCTTTTGTTTTGTTATAGCGATTATATCACTTGCATTTTGCTTCATATTTTTTCATATTTGTTATGTTACAGCTTTCATGTTGTATTTATCTCATTGTGTCTTTTACCATTTAAAGCTACAAATAACCATCTAGTCTCTTCGACAAAATAAACTTTTATACTTGAAATGAATAATAATTACACATTTATCATGATAACTATCAATACTGAGTTAATGATGGCATTTTTGTCATATCACCCAGCTTTAAAAGACATTAGCATTCGGGCCACAGTTTTTGTCTGCAGTTTATCACAGCAAAGGTGGTACAACTCTGTTAAAGAATATGCAAACAGGCCGTGACATGACAACATCACACATATTTTGGTTTGTTGTCCTGAGTTTTAGGTCGTGAACTGTGGTAGTGGCCTTTCCTCTGGTCAGTGCTAATGTTATGGCAGTGAATACACAACATGATGCCACACTCCCCTCACCTTCTGGATGAGCAAAGAAACATTAGCATAACTCAGCGAGCCAGGCCATAGCGATTAGAGCCAGCCCATCTCCTGCAAAAGGCCACGATAACAGATGTGAGCTGCAGAGCAAAGTGCTGCGACAGAACAGAGCAGCAGCTTCAGCATCGCATTATTAATAGTTAAACTACACAGCCTCCTGTCCCTCCCATGTGGACTGGATCTTATATTCATAATGCAACACTAATGTTGCACTACAGGACTTCAAGGCACTGGGCCACATCCTGTACAAGAATAACGTTTGTGCTGCTTGTCTGAGCATACAGCTGAAATACAGTCGTCTTCATTATATGAAACAGATGGACATTTGGAGCCATGAAACATTATGTACAAATCACCTTTCGCTTGCATGTGTAAACCTCTACCTGAAAGTGGCTCGGGTGTGTGGTATGTGATCTACATTTTTGACACAGAACAGGGTTTCCCAGACTTTTTCAGTTTGACACTCAGAATAGAAATGTATTGTCTTGTCACTGGTGTATCTTCTGAGTCTTGTTACATCACTTCATTGTATTGGATTGTAGAGATATGAGCTGAATCTAATTATGCAGATGGATTTATCTGACCACTAGAGGGAGTAGTGAGTCACTGCCGGTCTCCCATGGTGAGGAAAACTAACACCAAAGGGACTTCGACCAAAGCATCAGAAAGTGACGAGATGGTCTGAGAAACAACTTTGAGTCAAAGATAATGACTCTGAAATGAGAAAAGAAAGTGATAAAAGCTAGTGTTTTCACCACTGGACAGAGGTCTGAATAAAAACAATGGAGTTTGAGCGGAAATGGCAACATTTCCTCTACATTGGGTGAGTTTGATTGAGACTTAAGACTATAAAGTTATTATGTGATGTTATCTTTACTAAGCTGGCCATTTGTTGAGCCACAGTTCAAACTAAACTGTAGTCGCTTTTCCATTGATGATCAAATTGCACGAATATGACTTGCGTATAAAAATTTGCCGAATGGAAAAATAAACAATTTTGCCAAAACTCTCGTTTTTCAAAGAAAAGTTTTTGCGCTGGCCAGGGGTGATTTTTCAGGTGTAGCAAAATTGGTATATCACACAAAACTGCAATGGAAAGACCTTTTTCTGCAACTAGAGTCACTTGAATAAAAAAACAGATGTTAAAACAAGCAAAGAAGAGTTTTAAAAGAAACATGCCATGGTATGTGTGGACACACCAGGAAACGGAATCATTTTTTAAATTTAGTAGAGGGTAGAGGGGTAATATATTATAATAATAATGAATTTATCTGTAAATCAACATATTTATGTTCATCGCCATGTTTATGAAATGACTTATTGTGTTATCTTGCAATAATAAATAAACAAACAAATCATCGCATTTGTGATTTAATGAAAAAAAAAAACCATTACACAGCTCTGCTTTTTCAACATTTAGCAAATATCAGTACAGTTTTGCACAGATGTCCAATGGAAAAGCCACTTGTGACAGTTCTGACCTCGTTTGGCTGTTCTTCTGTCTCTATCTAAGCTAACAGAGCTGTAATGTAAACTATCAGCTGCATTTGAAAACAGTGTTATTTTGACCGACTGTTGAAGTAACTGCTTATGAGTTTTCCTTTGAAGAAGAAATCTTGATGATACGATAATACAGATGTGTTTAACAATCAGCTTTATACTGTATTCAGTGAGTGATACAGTCTGTGGATACATCGCGTTGGCTTGTTGGTGATTTTAGTTGCCATAAACATGTTGTGGTGTACGCCTTCCCCCTGCTGTTGAGTTTGGAACATCAATTCAACACAGAACCCCTTTAATATGTGACTCTTACAGTAAACTCTAACAGCTAATACAATACAAATAATGATGATTAACCAGAATTCCACATTATAATCTTCTGTATGATAGCTTGATGTCCACTAAATACGCATCAACATCAAAGATAGTCTCTAAATCTGAAACGGAAAAAACTGATTGTAAAAAAAAACAAAAAAAAACTGATTGGCAACTCTTATTTTCCCTTAAAGTCAGCAGCGATAGAGGTTTTGCAGTACCAGTCATTTCTGCTCTGATTAATTGGTTTTCTATCTCTTAAAATTTTGACTGTGAGACATTTTTGTCCTTATCACCCAGCACTAGTCTGATCCTTCATTTCATCATCATCTCTTTAATGTAACACTGCTAACCACAGCGTTGATCTTGAGAGGCTCATGAATTTATCATTTAATAATTATCCCATCGTTTCTCTTAAGTGTAAGTGCAATATTTAGTGCCATGTATAGTGAATGCTTAAAATAACTGTATGGATATGGATATGTTGGGAATTATATATATATGTTTTTATCTTTTTTGCTGCTTTTTGCTACCGTTGCATTTCCCCTGATGGAGTTAATACGGTTTCTCTCATATTAATAATGACATAAACATAATCATTCGATGCAGCCTCAAGTAAAAATAGCTCTGAAAAGCATTTTGAAACACAACTATATAGGATGCATTCATATGAAATTTAATCTCCCACATGGACTACAGCCATTTACCTGTATCACATATCAGCAAAAACTCTGCAGATACTGTTACATAAACAAGAAGCTAGGAATTATATGAGCGCTCAAGCCTTCGAAAGGATCCCGATAACATTTTTTGTTATGCCGGCGATTTTTCTAGTTTGTTTTTTCTTTGGATTTTCTCCTTGTTCTGATTCCTACATTGTCATCACACACAAACATCTGACAGGACGTTTAACAAGGAAAGTAAATGACTGTCAGCGGGGACACATGCCAGAGAACAAAGTCCTCCTGTTCGAGCTCACGGTGCAGATGGGTCGAGTATGTCAGCATACCTGAGCCGTGAGCAGACACACAACACCTGCAGGACTGGTCAGAGCAGTTTTCCTGCAGTGCCTTTTGCCCACTAATGGAAACAATGAGCAGAGATCAAATCAATAGAAATTTCCAAGGCTGTGAAGTATGTTTGCACTACTAGGGCAGAGAATCCAGATGGAGGGGAGGCGGCCTGTCGATGAAGTGTAATTCCCATAATGATGACTGGTAGGTATTTGAGGCACACTATCATCGCTTCCCATCAGGCCTCCACGTCCTTCCTGGATGTGACCATTTCCTCTGTTGCCGAGGAGCAGGGAGGCGCTGGCACTGTGACGCTGTGTGTTCATCAGTCACCACAGGCCGAGCACAAAACTCAACTCAATCAGCCACTTGGACTGTGTGGGCAATATTTTCATCCACACGGTTTAAAAATGAGGCTCAAACTTCCATTCGTACTGTTTTCCTTACTCAGCTTTCTGCCTCCATGTGACTGAAGTAGATCAGTCACAAATGTTGCATAATCGACTTATCACAGTTATATCAGTTTACAGCAGTTACTTTGCATCATCATGATAATCATATCTGTTCAGCTGTTTAATAACAGCTTTTACCACGTAACTTTCTGACGTCATGTTTGTGTTTCAAGATGCTTTTCTACTCTACTCTTTGCACCCGTCATCTCTCCTTTCTTTGTACATTTGGTAACAGACTTTATACAACTGAAGTTAAGGCAGTGTGTACAGGGTATAGCACTGCTCCTTTATATAGACCTTTGCAGCTTATTTTTGTGTAAGTTATATTTCTTCCCACCCCTTTTCGGGCATGTAAATGAAACTATTGTGCTGTTCTTCTGTCTAAGAATGCCTGCATTCTTGATTTTTGTATAATATTTATGTTTTACTTGTTCACATATGGTAAACTTCATTGCATGTTCAGAATAAATCCCTAAAATCAAATCAAATATCAGAAAAGTATAGAATATAACCCATTTTAATGCAGTGTTAGTAATAGCCAGACCAACCCCCACTCTTCACCAACTATATGCAAATGTTATACTGTCCATAGGTTTAACAGCCTCCACACTTGGTTGTTTGGCCAGTTCCTGGGTGGTTCTGTGCACAGGGAGTTGCAACAATGTATTTGCAAAATAGCATCAGGTGAGAAGTTGTTTTGGTAGAACATGTGCTCATGAGGAAGTACACTGCAGTACTAAAACAATGACAGAAGTCTCTAAAAAAGGGGAAACAGCTGAAAAACTTGAGAATTCGTAATCAAAAGTTGCTATTTTCAGGGTGTATTTGTGGCTCTGAGGTTTTTGTTTTTTCACATAGCAAAGGGAACTTTCAAAGCATTAAAACACAAATACAAGAATGAAGCAGAATGATAACCCTGCCACTGAAAGACTGAACTATTCACCCTTATTCCAGCAGAATGCTTCCAGAGAACCAGACTAATGCAGAGTCACATATGGTAACAGATCCATTCTCAAAGACTCAGGTTCCACAGATGGGCCTCAAGAGGTTTTACAATGGTCACCCAAAAAATTGCATTTCAAGACAGAATGATATTTCTGATAGTATTGACTGGTCAATAATTGTGCTTGCAACATTCTTCTTGTTGCACAAATTCACTATAGTCCACAGAAGTTAACAGTTCAGTGGTGTCACTTTTTACAATGAAACAAAATTACACCACTGTTATAAATTGTCTATGTATTACACGCTGTTTGGTTCTGTGATGTTTTGTCCAATTATAGAATGTAAGTTGTAGTTGATTATCTTATAATTTTAGACAATTATAACTGCCAGTGAGAAAGGTAAGCAATCCAGTTTCCTGCTTGCTGAGGTATTGTTTCAGTGATGCTACTGTATGACAATACATGATGAGTTCATACTAAGTCCAGAACGCTGGTTGATCCGATATATTGCCCTTAACTAATTTATGTCATTTGGGTCAAATTTGCTCTGTTCTTTTTTGTTGATAGTTCCAGTGTTCAGTGATCATAACAAGTACAGAAACTATTGTTCAGATTAAATTGCATTAGTGAAATAAAATGATCAGAAAAAGACTTAAATTATTTGTATGAAATCTCCATGAATTTAAAATAATAATCATAATAATCAACTAAAACTACAGATATGTTTGGGATAGATGTTTGTCCCAAAGTGATAATGCTGAGAAAAGAGGCAAACACAGAACAAAAATAGTCTTTTCTTCTATACACTTGGTATAACATGACAGATAAAAGGGAGTTCATTATCTATACTGTATGTGTATATTAAAGCCACACAGTGCATATTTTACTATTCATACACTGTATCTCTAGAGTTTAGTGTTTTCTGTTTTTTTGTCTTCAGATGTGTCTTCTTTTGTTGCCTGGGCTTTGAAAGTAGCTGTCATACTGAACTAAATCCACTTTAAATTGAGGATTTGCAATTATCTACCTATTATATCACTTATTTCAGTCTACTGTACCTCAGACTTGGTATTCAGATTAGATTATTTTATTTACTGGCCCCCCAACAGCATCTATCAGTTAACCATAAGACAGTGGATGTTGGGCCCCGAGTTCTTTAATTCACAGGAAAGGTTTATTGCTTCCTAAAACATGCAAACAGCCATAAAAGAAATAATCACATTGTCCATGTAAAGTAATCATACAGAATCACATAAGTGTTAGAGATAAGACAGCTACTGCTTTTTCTGCTCTGAAAGTATGAAGTTCACTTCACTTCACTGTGTGTGTTTATATGTGTGGTGTTTGTGAATTACTTCCACTTATGGATTTCCCCTCTTAACACATGAACTCAAAGACGAGGAGTGTCTACAGTTGAGATACCGTCAAATTAAAATCACGTCGACCTTTATGAGCTCAGGATTAATCTGCCAACTGTGTCAGGTTTTAGTGACTCATGACAGTAAACTTTTGTTGAACATTTCAAACCCTCACTTTATTAATACTTAACACTGTAAGCTGTTGCAGACCTGCATGAATCATTCTGCAAATGAATAATGCACCTTTAAAATGTGAGGCAGATCCACAGTGGGCGTCTGTCACAACCCTCTGTCACACACACACATCTGTAGACTCTGACTCACTGTGTTTATGGGACAAAAAAAAGAAACAAACTCTATTTGACCTGTTTTCCCAGATGCAAAAATCTGCAAACTGTGTAAATGTCAATTCAAGTCAATTCAAGGTTTCCTCATTTATGTTTGTATTTCAATATGACAATAAAAAAAATGATTTAAAAAAAAGTCAATTCAGTTATAGTTTTATAACTCAATAACACATACTGTATTAAAGGTTAAAGGCTGATATAACAAAAAAAATTATGAATCAACTTGACTACTTGCCTTAGAAACTGTAAAACTACTGATCATTTCAGTTAAACATAAAAATATATGAATAAACAAGTGACTAAACATTAAACCCAAAGTAACTCATCAATGAACCTGTAACAAAAGTTGTTTTTTTTTTTTTTAAATCTAGGATATTCTTGGTTTAATTAGATTTTTTAAGCTTTCAGAGTCTGTAAATCTGGGTTTGAAGCCTAATATTTGCCATCAGCCACTATTAGTTTTCACCAATATTTTTTGTAAATCATACTACCATTACAGATTAATCATGTCAGTATTAAAATATTCAACACCCTCTGCCCTTTGACCCATATTCTGAATAACGAAACAGAAACCTACAGAGGATCCACAGAGGCAGGATCCCACAGCCAGACGGACTCTAATCTCACATCATGTTCCACTGTCATGTTCAGACTAATATCTGGTGTTTTATAACTTTAATCCTCATCTGTTATGTGGACTCTTTAAAAGAAGCACAACCTGTGGTCCGCTTCCTCATTATGTAACACTTAAATACCATATGAGAGATAAAACATTAGAGCCAGGGTTATCGACCTTTTTGCTGGATTTAAGATGGGATTATAGATTGCATCATAGAATATATTCATATCACAAATTGAAACGAACAGTATCAGAAAATCTGATTATGAAAAACAATGGCCGTGGATGACATACAATAAGAGACTAACAGGATCCGTCTGACACGATAGAGACATGAGCTGATGATTAAATGTCAAACAAGTAACTATTAAAGACATTTTTGTCAATTATGTTGACTTTATTTTACCATCTTAACATAAATCTAGTGATTAATTATATATTAGCAATGTTGGAGCATATACAATTAATTATAATGGTTTGTCTTTTGTTAATAAGATATGATGTGTTACATCCCATTACATAAATATTTAGCCAAGGCACAAACTCAAAATAAACCATGTTTTGTGGAGAAAAAAATTGGCATGATATGATGTAATGTAAAGATGACAGCCCATTATTAAAATATTAAAAGGTATTAAAATCATAATAAACCACATGCTGAGGCCATGAAAAGATTAGTAAAGTACTTAAAGTAAATCTGCAGATATGATAAAACATAAAAATACAAGTCCATTATTAAACTATAGTGCTTAATCTACATAAAAGAGGAGGAAGGAGCCAGATTTAGAAATAATGACAAAATATGTAATTTCTGTTCCTACAGCTGTTTGGAGGTGAATGGAGATGATTATCATGATTATGGAAAATAATCACAGCTATTTCAAATGATTGTGATATTTATGTGTCATAGTTGTATCTTTCCTGTCGCACTCATTACAAAACAGATGAGGACAAAAAGAATAGAAGACAGGGGTAAAAAGCAGCTCGTCGTCTTCCACAGAAAACCAGCCCTCATCTGTCCTTCCAGAGAGGCTTTCAGGGAACAAAGCCTGTGGATCACAGTTACTGTAAATGGAGCATCTACTCTGAATAGGGCATAAATCATGTTATTGCTCATTTAGCTAGGGCCGGCTAAGACGCTGGGATTGGCTGAGGGAGAGACGGGGTGGGGTTGGATGCTGAGGGGAGCTGAGGGGTCTGTTACCAGATCTCTGACTGCAGCTGCTCTGCAAGATCAACGCGTCTATACACCCTCACATCACGGGAAGCCGACTGGAGCACGAACAGTTGACGCTTCCACCTTCATGAATGTACTTAAGCTGACAGCTCAGTCTAATACATGCACATATGCTTCTCAGTGTCCTGGGGTGGACACACAGATGACACACTGTCCTTGTGTTCCTGTTTCTTTATCCAAGTCAATAGGTGGCCATCCACATGCACATATGCACGCAAAAACACACCTACAGGGAACCAAACCAGAAAAAAAACCCCACTGTGGACAAGAAGTAGGAGACATACATAGAGTAGATTGCAAATATCAGCCACTGAATTATAAAAAGCTCGCAGTGAAGCAAATAACAGCCAAGTTAGTGTGTAAAGGATGAGTAGGTACAAATGATTCCAGAAAGAAAATGAGAAAACAAGCCAGGTTCGCCTCTTCACTGAATGATTTGTTTATTTGTGCCTAATGGGTCTCTCCATTTATGTATTCGCCTGCTCGTTTCCGCAGTTTAGCACAAATTAAGGCACAAAGAAGTCGCCCTGCACGGGGTGCCGATGGCTGGTGATAAAAATGAGATGTCTGCGAGGCTGGGGTTGGATTTGAGCCAACCCACGCCAGGACACTGCCCTCTCTGTTCTCCCATCTCTCAGCACAGTGCAGCTCACAGATCAACCTGCAGTTGTACGCAATGAAACCTCCAAAACAAGAAACACTACATGACACAGACAGCACGTGTGATGAAAATAAAGATCACACTATGGTATTAACATCAAGAAATAGCTTTAACACTTTACTTAGTGAAATTACATTGGAATGATTCAGTGCCATGCATGTTTGTAGGCTGTGTTTTAGTGTTTAATCAAAGTCAAACCTCTTGTGAATTGAGTTTTTGATAAATTATGGGCTTTGTATTGTGCTCTGGAGCAAAGACCGCGCTCTCAATTATACAAGATGAGGATTTTTGCCTCTGCAGCACCCCTGATGCTGTTTTAGCTCAAGTAAGACTCAAATTATAGTTTTAATGTGACTGATAGTTGCAAATTGGCAGTTTGTGCATGCATCAAATCCCAGAGTCTTTTTGCTGATTCCTCTGTCAGATATTTATCACTGTGCCGTGTAATGGCCGAGTTTGAAAATGACCCCCATGTTGCCAGGCCTAATCTCAACATTAATATCCACCCCCTTCTTCGCCGCAAGGAGATAATTATGTTCTGCTGTAATATGAACATAGTATGCTAACAACCCAGCAGCCATTAGTCACCACAAAGCCTCCTCTGGGCTCTGGAGCTGAATGTGAGCACCATCATCTTGCTTTTTTTTTTTTTTTTTTTTTCTCTTTCGCTCCAAGTCGGACAACAGCTACTTCTGTCCAGATTCAAAGAAAGAAAGCAGGAGGCCATTAATAGTGCAGTGCAGAAAGAGCTGGGAAGGGCTTGGCAGGGGCAGCTACTTCTCTTTGCTGCTGCTCCAAATCCATTTGGCCTGGGATCTGCTCACACACCCACAGTCAAGAGGGATTACTGTGTTGCAGTGTGAAGTTTTGTGCTAAATCATCATACCTTTAGTTGTCTGTAAAAATGATAAAGTGTGTGCCAGCTAAATGAGAAGTAGTCATCAGTAAAAGGTATGGTATTTATGTTATAAATACAGCTTCCCTGATAGGATTTGCATTCTCACGGTGCATTTGAAATAGCTAACGGTGCTTCCAAGTCCACTGGGTTGTTCTGGTCGTAACAGGACGGCTACGGCAACGAAAAGGCAGCTTTCTTTTAACCCATAAAGACCCAGTGCGACTTTTGTGGCAGTTTGCAAATAAATTTTTCTCTATATTAACCCTTTCTTAAGTGATTTATCGCCATTTATTATAATATTATCCTGTTTATTTTGCGTTTCTTCAGTAAAAACAAGGTATTTTTCAATATTTAAAGCACTGATCATGTAAATGTTCACAAAATCTCAGAGTAAAATTCAAAGGTTATTATATCAGAAAGAGAGAAAACTGAAGTTGAGGTGACTTTTTCAGTCAAATCTCTCATTAACTGAACATTAAACAAGTGTCTCCATCCACTGTCATTGATCCAACTCCATGGGTTTTACTGGTGAATCAATGTTGTAGAAGATGGCGGTGTTTCCACAGTAACTACAGAGCCTCTGAATGTCCAAATGGGTCATATCTGGTGACCATGAAAAGATGACAAACTGCATTTTACACTAATTACTGACATGGATTGATAGGATTAGTGGATCAACAGGTATGAAACATTTTGATCAGTAGATGGTTTTGGATGCCTGTGGATATTTGGGTCTTTATGGGTTAACAACCCAGCGAGGTATTAAATATTTAACACTTAAATATGTGAGCAGTCATAAACATTTTCCCAGGCATGGAGTGACTTTTTAGTATCTAAACACAAACCCAGCAGTCATACAGAAATGGAGGCCGTACAGTAGGTTACAGGTCAGCTCAGAGTGAGGCTGCACCAGGAAGCACTGATTCCAGCAAACACATTAACCTTTAAACACTTTAGAAAAGCTATTAAACATCCAATAACCCAGTAAAGAGCATATTATAAGGATAAGAGGTCAAATGCATACACAGAATGGCAAAAATGGGACCAAACATTAGAACAAGCAAGTCATAATAGCACAATTTAAAGTTCATTTGTTTATTTCTTTCCCACATTTTCTGCTTGCAACTCATTTTGTTTATCTATATTGCTATAATTTCATGCATCCACTGCAATAAGGATGACTTTTCATAGTACACCTATCATGGGACAGGGAAATATTGTAAGGAGCCACGTGAGACTTAAACAGACTTGAGGACAAAGTTTTTAGTCTAAAAGTCACATGAATGAGTCTGGAATAAGGAAAAACTTACTCAAAAGCGAAGAAGAGGGAGCAGGTTCCGATGATGAGGAACAGGGTCAGGTAGAAGACTCCCTTCTGCCGGGCCATCATCACCCTCCCATCGCAGCAGAAAGTGTTTTTACCCGGGAGCTTCTCCCATTTTCGCACCTTTCTTGTTATCATTACAGCCGACATGATGTCCAGAGTCCTCTATTTGGATGAATGTAAAGTGGATTCACACAATAAGAGGTGATGATGAAGAAGAGGAGGAGGAGGAGGAGGAGGGGGTCTTGCGCGCATATATTGGTATTAAACAATAAATCAGTCAATGAGATCCAGCATCCATGTGCAGAAAACAGCAGACTTCCTCAATAATGTTAGATATTTGCGCACAGGGTTAAAGCCGGGGATCATTATCTTTTCCAAGTGTCGCAGTCACATCATCAATATTTTCCAATCCATATTATTCCTGTTGTACCGCAGCATGTCATGTCCACTGTGAGGCTCCCACGCTGCTCAAACCACACAAATACACAACCAAACAATCCCAATCCTTTTGTTTTTGTCCGGTGGAATCAGGAGGAGATCATCCGAACGCTTGCGGCAGATGTTTCCCAGCGGACGCAGAGGAATCCAGCCGCGGCTGTTGCGTCGGGAGCGCGGACCTTGACCGGGTGACATTCATATCATCTCGATAAATCATAAACGCCCTCCGTGATCACCAAACCCGGACTATGACCACAAAGCTGGACGTGGACAACAAGCCTACATGTGCAGGAAAAAAATCAGACCAAAACCAGGCCGAAGGGAGCCGAGCGCGTAAATGTTTGATGCGCGTTTTTCCCGCAGATAGCAGCTCCTGGTTTTAGTCAATGGCAGCAGGAAACACGCCTAGATTGAAATGTCTAATCTTAAAGGGGCAGGACAGGTGGAATAAAAACGGAACAAAGAAACAGAGACTCCTCTGTGGATCACATTCATATGACAAATGCCTCTTGTGTAGTAAAACCCCAGGGAAATAGAATAATGACGGTAAATGATCATCCAACTATTTATCCACATGTAGCTTAATAATAAAGGATCCAGAATCAGACTGCAGAGGTGGAACCTAATATGTGTGCCATCCACAGTTGTGTATTTGAATATGGTTTATTTATTGCTTCAGATCTAGTCAGTATCAACAGGGGTGCCTCCAGGGGTCTGGGGCCCCATGATAATAATTAAAAATAATGATAATAATAATAACAAAAATACAACTTGCCCCATTATTTCAATGCTGCAAACTCTAAAAATGTCAAATCAAATTTATTTCTGTAGCATCACACCATAACAAAAGTTATCTCATGACACGTTACATTTAGAGCTGGTCTGAGCCAGACTCTCATAAATATGAATATAAATGAATAAATAAAACACTGTGCAGGCATGGTTGGATAGATTTCATAATTTTATTCAAGACTGATGACAAACGTGCAAGCCATCTTTTACATTTTAACATTTTTAACATTTTTTTATGATAACAGTATTAAATTTTTACACTGATTTACAAATAGCTATGAAATATACTTTTTGGATGAAAATAAATGCGTCTTCATCCTCATCTGTGTTGCTGTTACTGTCAGTTTGCGTCCTGCTGTCTCCTCCCTGACCCTGTCACTTCATCTACAACACTGGTTTCACCTGGGACTCCCTGCTGCTCTCCTCCCCCTCACCACGCCTGTATGAAACCAGCCAAACCCATTCCACCTGTCTGCTTCCTCTCACTCATCCTGCCAGCCACACCCACCTCATCAGACCAGCTGTCCTCACCTGCAGCTCATCCCCTCTCAGCCCAGCACATAAGCCTCACTGCCTCTCCAGTCTTTATCAGATTGTTTTCAGAATCCTGCCAAACTCCTCAGCGTTACCTGAACCCACTCTCCTGTTTCTGACCCCTGCCTGGTTTAGACCACGTCTTTTCGCCTCAGTCTGTTCCTTGACCTGTTTCTTGCCTGTGACTCTGAGTTTGGTAATTTTGGCTTTTTCTGCCCCAGACCACATCTCTTCACCTGCTCCCCATTATTCCCACTTTGCTTTTCCTATTTGTGTGTCTTCAATAAAGACATTTCTGAACTGATTCTGAGCTCTGCTGCATTTGGGTCCAAACCACACATTGTGACAGTTATTGGTGCTTTCAGTTCTCCCTCCACTTTTACACTTACTCCAGTTTCAATGTATTTATTTGAATGGGACAGTGAGGATTAACCCATAAAGATCTAGTGCTACTTTTGTGGTAGTTCCCAAATGAATTTTTTTCTATAGATTCCACCTTTCTTAAGGGATGTATCACCATTTATCATAATATTATTCTCTGTATTTTATGTTTTTTGAATGAAAATCATGTATTTTCCTATATTTAATTTACTGATCATGTAGATGTTCAAAAAAGGTCAGGGTAAAGTTGAAGGTTATTGTATCAAAAACAGAGAAAACTCAGGAAAAGGTGACTTTCAGCAAAAAATATCAATAACTGAATGCAAAAACAAGTGTGTCCATCCACTGTCACTGATCCAACTCCGTGAGTTTTACTGGTGAATCAATGTTGTAGAAGATGACAGTGTTTCCACGTTCACTACGGAGCCTCTGAACATCCAAATGG
>JAPQRP010000002.1:18943716-18957222 GCA_037367295.1 Apogon hyalosoma
TTAAGTGGCTGGGATAGGCTCCAGCAACCCCCGTGACCCTAGTGAGGATAAAGCGGGCTCAGAAAATGGATGGATGGCTGGTCATAAATCACTTAGAAAATATTTGATGTAAAGAAGAATTTATTTGAAAGACTAAAACATCAAAGTTCAGCTTTGAAAGACTTAGCTAAAACATTAAATGTAAAATTTGGACTTTTTGATGAACCAAATGAAACTTGTGTGACACCTGATGCTGAAAGAATGTGTTAGAAAAACAAAAAACAAGAAGCAGAAGCAGACAACACAAAGTTTGTTTTAGGTCTTTGAGGTTAATATAGAGAATTAAATCTTTATACAATCACCACAAGCTACAACTGTTAATATTTGACCTAAAATGTGTACATTGCGCCTCCAATAGAAATGCCACATCTTTAATTCTATCGTAAAAATGTCCAAAGTAGTAACATCCTTTTAACAGTAGGTTGTATTTTGACCTCACCACCCAAAGGGGAGGCAAGGGGTATTGTTTTTTGTTTGGTTTGTTTGTTTGTTTGTTTGTTAACACTTAAGCAGCAAAACTATTGGTTGAATTCTTACCAAATTTGGTTTATAAATTGCCAGTAACCAAGAATAGATCTCACTACATTTTGGGAATAGTAGGTCAAAGTTCAAATTTTTTATGAATTTAAAAAAAAAAAAAATGTTTTCCCCATTTACTTATAATAGGTGAAATTTCAAATGTCTGTAAAACAAAACTATTGGTTGAATTCATACCAGATTGGGTTTATAGATTGCCAGTAACCCAGAGTAGATGTCATTACATTTTGGGAAAAGTAGGTCAAAGCTAAATTTTTTTATGAAGTTTTAAAATCTTTTTTTCTCCCATTTATTTGTAATGGGTGAAATTTCACATGTTCATAAAAGCATGAATTTTGTTTCAATTTACTTTAAACTCGGCACATATATAGAGGCAATTGGCATGCTGACATCAGCACACGCATAGACATGATGACATCAGCTGGATCCATGCCAAACTAAGATACAATACATGCGAGGGGCGGGATTTGTTGTGCCTGGAACCACTTACACTGAATATAACTGCATGTTTTTGAGTTCATCACTAAAGAACAGGCCTACATTACCACTGTTTATCTCCACCTTCAGCTTAAAGTCTGTGTGTTCCGCTGTGTAATTGTCCATTCTGACTCTGTTTAAGTGCAGACATAAAAAGTGATACATATGATGGTTCAATATTGGCTCAGTTCAGTCATACACCTTTAATAGCCTCCTTGTTTTTACACAGCAGCAAAGACACAGCGCTTTATCAGACACATCAGACTAAACCTCGACCATAAACGCCCCACGAGTAAATCAGCCATCCTTCACTTTCAGTCTGTCCTTAAGTCAAAGAACAGAGGTAGAAAAGCTTCTGCTCATCCCCGTCAGTCAGACTCTCCTCCAGCAGAGGACATTATTAATAAATGACCTGTCTGATGCTGCTTTGACCAACCTGCCATTAAATATTCTCATGGCTGCAGACAGATTAAAGCCTGAATTTTAATCCTGGAGCCACTTCTCATCACAGAAAGAGACATTAGAGGGAGAAGAGGTGGGTTGATTTTAATGCCAGAAGAAAGAACAGAAAGACAGATGTGGTTAAAATAGATGAACAGATAACTTTAACCCCGAGAGAGAAAGGTATAAAACAGTCAAAAGTAGTCAAAACAGAGGTCTATCACATCAACACCATCACTAAAACACAAGTTAATTATTAGTCTCCTTTTACAGTCACTTCATGATATTCTAAAAATAATTACACTAAATGTAAATTACCACCTGCAATCAAATAAAATGAACCCGATGGCAGAAAAGGAGCAGGGACATCATACATGACCATAGCTTCATGTATGTGTAGAATCTTCCTTTATCAATGTCTCTTTTGTACTTTTGTAAGATTATTTTCATTATAAAACATCGAAGTGTCTTTGCACAACAACAAATTCAATCACACAAATTCGTGAACCAACACAACAGACAGTGCCATCTTTTTTGCTGATGGTGATTGTCAGTCATCGAAGCTACTGCTGGTTGATACTGATATTTATTTGATATACCTGTGCACCTTTACTTTAAAAACACATCTGAAGTCTATGAGAAAATGTTGGGATCCATATGTTACATTACAGAAAACTAAGGATAGGTCACGCTTTTCCTCAACAACTGTACATAATCACCAATTTGAGATACCCTGCCTTTACTGGAGTATTTTTAAGAGTACTGTATCCTCATACTCCAATACATCTGAGTAGAACATATTGCAGTTTTTCTCCATCACATTTGTCTGACAGCTTTAGTCACGTCTCATATTACAAACATTCATCCCCTTCTTGTTTAGTTTAAAAAAAAAAACATGTATAGAAGGTTTTAATTCAAAAATAATAATAAAAATGCAAGGTTTCTGTTGAAAAACATGTATCTCCAAATATGTTCATTTTGAATGTTTGTGATAAACTGACGAGTGATTTATTTATCATTTCAGAAATGTCTCCTGTTTCTTCAATCAAATAAACTCTTTAAAACCCCTCTTGCATTTACTGTAAAACACAGAGGTACCATCTTATACAACAATTACTACTCAGATATTTATATTTTAAGTATATGTACAATGCAGATCTTTTGCTTCCCATGGAGGATTTTCAGAGAGTAGTATTTGGATTTAGTTAATTTAGCAGATTTAAGAAAGACTTTTTAAACCCTCCTGTTTCTTCAACTCTAACACTTTTAACATTTAATTAAAAACAAAATAGAAAATCTTTAAAGTGTAGGTACATATAGGTGATTTTAAAACAAAAAGGGAAACAATACTGAAACTATAGGCCAGATGTTTCAGTTGAAAATATATAAGGACCACAGTGAAATAAATAACAATTATTTATGAACATTTTCCTATTACTTTAAATCCAAAATTTTCACCGCATAAAATGCGCAGTATATACACAGAATAAAAACTTTAAATAAAAACTTTTTTAAACATGTAATCCATTATAATGAATGTATATCTTACATTACAGTGTATAGATTCAGAATTCCATAAATGCACCAGTCATTTCTTATTTTAATGGAAATTCAAGGATAAAACACCAAATAATCATAAATAGACTGCCATATGATAATCAATGGTAAAATGTAGCGGGCACTTGGAGAAAAACCAACAGACTCTTTTTCTTTTTCTAATTATATATTTAATTTTTTTTCGGCTTTTTTTTTATTTATTTTTTTTTTACTATTATTAATTTAAGTCGTTTGAGTCTTTTTGGGCTCTTTAGCGCCATCTGTCGGTACCGGTGAGTACCGTATCTAAACTGTCAGTTACTCTGTCACTCATAAAACAGCACTTCCTTAATAAAACCCCAAAATTAAGGCGATTCAATCCATTGTTACTGTAAAATGCTATTACTTATGGATAAATACGGAAATATAATGTAAATGTACGAGGACACTGCTGTGCAATAAAGTTTTGTTGTCAATTGTCCGTCCGCTTCAATAGTCCGACTGGAAACATAAACACGATTTCGTCAAATTGACACCTTTGGAACTCAAAAGTTGTAGCCGTGTGATTGTTTTTTACTTTTATAAATGGATAGTGTGCCGTGTCTTCGGGTATCACAGTGCCATACACAACAGTTCAGGTAATTTAAGATGAAGTGTGTGAATAGGAATAAGATCAAGTTAGCTAACTGTTAGCGTAGCAACTGATGAACTAACGAATAGTGGGACAGAAATGACTGAAATCTATTTATGTCTGTCTCCTTACGGTACTGTTACAATGTCATTTTACGTAATAGGAAACGTCTACAGTCTGAAGGAGTTCTGGACCTGAGTTTGTGTTTAGTAAAGGACTCGGATGGAACTGTTCTTCTTCCCATCTTACCCTCTGGTTTATCACATCTGGACCTGCAGCAGCTCAGCACCATGGTCCCTGATGACAGAACCTGTGAACTAGTTTGGACTCAGGTAATGAAAGCTGAAGGTAGAGGAAAACACCAATTAGGAAGTGTTCCCAGTGCACTACAGGGTCTTTACAAATCATAAACACACTTGATCTGATTTCATGTTTTGATCATGCTGCATATTTTGTCCTAATCACAAAAACACCCTTTCATGATACACAGCATGTTGAGAAATTTGAGCTTTTAAATGTATAACTATTGTATAACTACTTTTAATAAATCTTTTTTGTTTTGTAATTAAACGTGTATTGTTATCCAGATGAAAATTGGCACAGAGTTAAAACATTTAATATGTTGCTCAATGACACAAAAAGAAACACATTTCTGATTTAGATATTATCTATCTTAGAATCTTTTAAAGGGTATTTGTAAAACAAAATGATGATTTAAATCTGCTCCCTCAGCTACTCATTTTGCTGACAAAATTTAAATACATTTCTCATTCTATTTGGGTTACACCACTTGACATTTTCATGGACAGTAAGTTTTAAACCTAGGGGAAAAAAGTATAAGTCCCCTTTCAAAATGTATAACATAAGCAAAACTGAAAAATCAACTCACTATTAAACTTGATTTAAGCATTGAAATCAAATTTTCAAAAGATTTTTAAGTTGGTAACCTTGTCACCTATGTTTTGTCGCTGACCCATGTACAGTTAATATTGATCATTAAATTATCATATGTTTGTAACAAGCTAAATCCCAGGACACGGCTTCTCATATTTGATCTCAAACATATCCACTGAGGTTCCAATAGAAATGTGAAACCTTTAATTTAGTGTCCTATCAGAGCGGCAACAGCATAAACAGCAGATGTTGGACCAAAAAGCTTGATTAAATAAAATTTCTTAGGGCTTTAGTTTGCACTAATGTTATATTATATAAACCATGTCATTTACGACCTATAGGGCCATGTTTATGCTGTATCACAGTAAGTTTTTGAAATATGGTTTCTTCAGAATTGGCTTTTTTGTCCTTATTTGTCAGAATATGATTAATAGACAAATAAATGACAACAGACAGGCCCATCAAAAGTAGTGTGTTTTGACATATAGAGACAATTTAAAAGGAATTAATTTTTTTAATCAGCATGTCTTTGCTATTCATAATTGACCTTTATTTTCATAGACATCTTTGGATGACTCTACTCAGGCAAGGTCAGGGTAGTTTAAAACTAATGGAGCTTTCCACTTATGTAGATAGAACTCAAGTTTGCCGTGTATTCTTCTGTATCTGAAGTTGATCTGACAGAGATTTGATGTTATTTCTGAGCTTCTTTCTGAGCAAATATTAAGTATTTGCTGAATTATTTCCATAATGTTATTTTAAAAAAAGATGTAGACGTAATATTTATCTATAATGTTTAGTTTAGGAGCAGAAACGGAGTGACTCCTTAAGTTCTCATGTCTGTCCTGTTTTCATCACAGGCTCCTCTGCAGTCCAAGAAGAGAAAAGGACAGAGAAGTTGTATTGAACTAGAGGAAGCTCTTCAGGAGCTGTTGGAGTCTCATGGAGAAAGATGGACGGAGGAGTTAAAGCGGGACATCCCTCGCAGCTTCCAGAGGCATGGAGACCTGGTCCTGCTTGGAGACAACTGTTTGTCTTTGCCGCTGTGGAAGAAAATGGGTATTTTCCTCAAATTTTACCTCACTTGAAATTTGTGCAAAGAGGCCCCAGTCTGCATTTCTTTTTAACCTTTATTTTACTAAGAAGGACTCGTTGAGATTTTTAAAAAGCAGCACAGTTAAGAGTTAGACAAGGTTACAGTGAAACATTTACACTCACATGTCATATAAATTACATGACAATAAATAAATCACAGAACCACGATACAGTAAATACAGCTGAATAAATGTACATCATAAAACTGTCAATACTGTAAGTAAATCAAATAAAATAATTACAGTGAGAGGCTTTTTCTTTCAAGTTTATTTAAAATCACCTTTAAAGTGTCCAAACAGTCCAGTTCCTTAAATTTCAGGTATTTTTGCAGATTATAACAAGCAGTGTAATTATAATATTTGTCAGATTAATTGGGATCTGATTGTTTTTTTATGCCATTCTGTCTTAATGTAAAGTGAGCAGTTGGATTTTGTTGATTAATTGATTACTTGCTTTTGTGATGCTCTAGATAATCAGCTTTGGACTGCTGTGGCCAAAGGACTGGGGGCAAAGCGCCTTGCTAAAATTAGTCGAATATCCAGTGATGGGTTTCGGTCTCCTGTTGTGACAATGCTGCTGGGGGAGCACAGCTGGGTCACACATGTGGACAACGGCATCAGGTCAGTATTGGTTTATGTTAATCAGCTTTATTTACTTGTGGAAAAAGTGTTTAGCAGATGAGTTGTAACTTTAGCTCAACTGAAAACATTTTCCTGTTTCATGTTTTCATCTCAGGTATGAGTTTGATGTTACCAAGTGCATGTTCTCATCTGGAAACATTACAGAGAAGCTCAGAGTGGCTGGATTCGACTGCAGAGGGGAGACCGTGGTGGATTTATATGCAGGTAATAAAACCCTGGCAATGCGAGGACAGTTTTCCCCCTGAAGAAACGCGTAGAAACCCAGTTTCAGCACCCTGTCACAGAGGTCAGCTAATCAAAAAGATTAAATGCCATTTTGAGATGAATGGATGCAGACACATCTGCAGTGCAGGCAGCCTTGTCAGAATCAGTCAAAACAAAGAGAAGCACAAACACCGGGCCTCGAGCAGGAACCACTTATTCTGACAACACATTTTAACCATTTTATGAATTTAGAATTTTCTCATATGCGTAATTAGTTTGGTTACTAAACACTTGTATGTTTAATTACAATTTAGAGTATGAAAATCATTCCTCATCATATTTTGACATTCTATTTAACATAGCTGGTGATACATCATGTTCAAGAGAATCATATGTGCAGTTTTCTGTATTAGGACCTTTTCCTGAATTTGATGTTACAATCATACTAAAAAGTAACAGAAAAGATTCAGATAACAATACAAAAATATTCTTGCATGAGACCCATTTTTTAATTACTTATATGTAAGTTTACAAATTTATGTTCTAATCACGATGACATTGCTATCTACTGATGAAAGCTGTTGTGAAATGTGCTAAACCTTTGATTTTCATTCATGATTTGTTTTTTCTTTTGTCAGTCATCAGTCTTGTTTTTGATTATATGACAGCTTTTATGTGGTTGATACATTACAGGCATAATGCACCATATATTTAATAAAGCAAATAGTGTAATTTGTCTCATTTGTTGATAATGATGGATTCCACAGTTTGTACTTCATCATATGCAAAAATATATATATATTTGGTAATGGCCACCCTGCTCTACATAATCAGCATAAGCCACTGAAAAGTCCCTAGTGGTTGACCATTACCCTGTCATGTATAGCTGTCTTTTAGGGTTAAAACATAATTATTGGGGATTTTTTTTTTCTTTTTTTGAAATCGTTATGAGAATTCCTCCTCTGTCACTTTTACTGCACTCTTCTATTATGTTTCAGTATAATACAAATGATGGTATTTGCTGCAGGAATTGGATACTTTACTCTACCGTATCTGGTCCATGCGGGGGCCGCTCATGTTCACGCTTGTGAGTGGAACCCGGACGCTGTTGAAGCTCTGCAGAAAAACCTCAAAGCAAACAGAGTGTCTGAACGCTGCACTATTCACCAAGGAGACAATCGACAAGTAAGATGTTTACATATGTATTCTTTAGTGTTTAAGTGGTAAATGTCATTAGCACAAAACAACAATATAAGCTTTGTCTCATCTAGTTTCCCTTAATTTAATACAGGGTTGAAAAGATGATGAGTTACGCCCTCTAGTGGCTGTAATGGTAGTCATTGCTGCACCTTTACATTACAGCCGGTGGTGGAAAAAGTATTCAGATCCTTTACATCAGTAAAAGTACTGATAACATACTGTAAAAATACTCCACTACTAGTAACTATCCTGCATTTAAATCCCTACTTATGTAGAAATATTTAAGCATTATCAGAAAAATGTACAAGTCCATGTAAGAAGTAGTTGGCACAGTTGGGAAAATACAAGTTAAAAAACAAAACAGCGATATTAAAGTTTATATTGACTCATATTTTATTGTAGACAGTATATAACTACACATCCAACGCACTCAAGAAAAAGACTTGAGTATTTTCCACTGTGTAATGTTTCTTTTCACAACATATACATTCTGGTGAAATTTTGTCCTATTCTTCCCGCAAACTTGAGGTGTGAAACCGTGCAGAGACTTCATGGTCACATTGTGTGTATCAATATGAGCCACACAACCTCTTCTGTGGACAAGTGGGGCTGCATCAGGCTAGTGTAGTGCTGACACCGTTCTTCTTCACCTCTGGCTTTGTAATCGCTGCAGAATGTGGTTTTGCAATGTCTTGTAGAAATATGCATGGGTGATTCACTTTACTGTTGCGTTAATGTGTGTTACACTTGACTGCTGTAGATGTTATGTCAACACTTCATGAGCCTAGAAAAATAGACCTGTTCTCAGCTTTGTGGCAGTGTCTTTTCCAGATGATCCAAGAGGGTTTGTCTATAGTTTATGTAGTTTAAGAGGGAGGAAAGGAACATTACATCCTTCCCTCATGACAAACATCAGAATGCACATTTGGAGATTAGTGGTTTTCACTGGACAGGAGGGAGATGGAAACTAATCCGAAAAGAAATTTAAGTAGTCAGACAAATGTACTGAAGTAAAAACTAGAATATTTACCTCTGAGAAGTAGTGACGTTGATGTATAAAGTTGTAGAGAATGAAAAAATACTCAAGCGAAGAAAATTTGTGCCTAGACTACAGCAATCAATTTTGCAATCAGATATTTTTTGTCATAAATGCAATAAACTTGAACCACCCATGTTTCAACATTCTTTTTATTTTTTATCTGTAACTGCACAATGTTTTTATGTAACTTTTGAACAGTGTAAGACAGATATTGAGACAGATGTGTGGTTCTTCTCAGCTCCAGCTGGGTGACGTCGCAGACAGAGTCAACCTGGGCCTCATCCCGAGCTCTGAGGACGGCTGGCCTGTTGCTTGTCGACTGCTGAGGAGATCGACCGGTGGCATTTTACACATTCACCAAAACGTCACATCACCGTTATCGAATTCATCCGTCATCCCACAAGTCAGTGATGCCACCCAAAGGGTTTCTGGGAAGACGGCAGACAGAGACGCATGGCAGGCCTGGGCTGATGACACAGCACAGCATTTCACCTCTTTGTTAAAGGACATCACTGGTTCACCGTGGAGAACCGAAATCCGACACATAGAGCCTGTGAAGTCCTATGCACCTCATGTTCACCATGTTGTCCTGGACTTAGAATGCAGACCATCATGAACACAGACAGTGGGCGCTGATTTCGTAGATTATCACCACAACCAAACAAGAAAGAAATGAATTTCTGAGTTTTGCCTCCTTTTCTACTTATTTTATCAGTCTGTGAAATCAGCTGCTGCAATGATTTTTGTTCCTTTTGCTTTAAATGTTGTTTAAAAAAAAAGAAACCCACCCTACCTTATTCAAACTTCATCACCTTTGTCAGTGCCCCAATTTTGTTTCAACATGTATTTAAAACTCAGAAACCACAACTCTTTGACAGTGACATCACTTTACTATGATTAATTAAAATGATCAATTTCTATAATATTCATTAATTTTAGGCTTCAAATATGTGGTTCAGCTGTAATGGTCAACCTAGATGACATGGATAAAAGCTTTTTTTTGTACAAACATACACTCAAACTTAAAGAAAGAACCAAAATAAGTAACAGAAAAAACTTCTGAAATGCTCGTACTTCTTTACAGTGAGTTGGAATTTACTGTTTGTGTAGTGTCAAAAATATACCTTGGCTTTCATCAAAATCTCATCTCAGCCTATCATCCAAACACCACATAAGGAAAATATAACACTTCAAATATGTTGTCTGCAATCATCTCTATCTGTAGTGTAGAAGACATTACTTTTTTCCACAAATATATTTATGGTTTTTTAAATGTTATACAAAAACAACATAACACACACTTAAACATTACAGCAATCCCTATAAATCCCCCATTCCCCCAATAGCATCATACTGTATCTGTCAGTTACAACTTAATTGTCTATACAGATGAGTCTGTTATAGAGGTAGAACGACATATCGGCTGGCTGATACATCGATTTTTTTTTTCAATATCAGTCATCTGCCTTAATTTTTTTTTTTTTTTGAAAGCTGATATTTGATCAGTAGTAAAAATGTTAAAAGATATTTGATCAGGCACCTGTGTGGGCAGCACTTGAAGTTCAATAAATGGTAAAAGAGTACTGTATGTATGTGTATTAATAATTTCATTTATACTGCTGCATAAAAATTGTAATTATCTGAGTGTTTCAATTGTATTTTATGGTCAATGTGATTAAAAAAAAAAAAAAAAAAAGGCCTTAAATATCAGCCTCAGAAATCGGCTGTAGATATTGACCATCGGCTGGCCAACTTTTAAAAAATAAAAGAACCCATACCGGTCAACCTCCAGTCTGTTATAAATTGTAAAAAGAGTGTCCATATTTTATAAAAGTCCTCAATCTTTCCTCAAGCCTGATATGTCAGTTTGTCCAGTGCAAGGTTACAAGGCATTTCTTGAATCCTATAATTTAGGTGTAGGTCCTTGACTGTCCATCTGTTTCTGTTTTTAAAAATAACACACTTGACAAGTCAAAATTCAAGTTGTCTTTTTCTTCTGATTTCTTGAAAATGCTCTGGGAAGATAAAATACACAATTTCACATCCACAAGAATAATCAGAATCAGAGATACTTCTTTAATCTCTGAATGGGAAATTATTTTTGTTGCAGCATACAGAGACCAAAGAGAGGACAAAGTGCATAACAATAGTCATACTATTAATGTAGAAATTAACATAAGAGGGCCTTTCCAGAAGTTCTCAAGGTCTCACAGTCCCACATACAATGAAATAAAGTGACTATTTCTCTGTTACCCTTAATACAAATATCAGAAAGATGGAGTGATAGATTTCCATTTGTACTATAACAACATGTTATAACAACACCCTCCCAATCCTTTACACAGATTTCTGTTTACAGATCGCTTTTCCACGCAGACAAATTAGAAAGACAGTTCTCTTAAGAACCTGCCAGTAGCTCTTGATCAAACCTTGATGGGAGTCCAGGAAGGTGGATCATAGTGATACTGTCAATAGTGGACAGTAAAGGTTCTGATATAGATGCTTCTTGAGTTGATGATCCAAAAATTTTGCAGAAATAAGCACAATTTATGATTTTATTAAGATTAGATTTAGAAGAAGTACAGTAAAATACTTTTGTTCAGTCCATTTTGTTCCATAGTGTCCTAAATACCAGAAATTTGACCCTTGTTATGAAAATGGTTAATTGAGACACTGTCAGTTGTGGACATTAAAGATTATGATGTAACTCTAATAAGTAGAATTAATGATAAATATGAGTTGCTTCAGTTGATGATGCCAACGTTTAGCAGAAATAAGCACAAATTGCTATCATATTGAGGTTAGATTCAGAGGAAGCACAACAAAAGGACTCCGGTTTGGTCCATATTGCACTGTAGCATCCTAAATACCAGAGATTTGTGAATGTGACCCTTGTTATCAAGGATGGGTCATTGTGAAACTGTCAGTAGAGGATGGTAAAATGTTACGATGTAGACTTAATGATAAATGTAAGCTGCCTCGGTGATGCAAAAATTTTGCAGAAATAAGCACAAATTACCTTATTGAGGTTAGATTTAGTGGAAGCATAATGAAAAGACTCCTGTTTAAGCCATTTGCATAATAACTTTGTAAATACCAGAGATTTGTTGTAAATGTGACCTTTGTTATGATAATGGTTCATTGTGATACTACAGACATTACTTAATGATAATACAGTGGGTCATGCAAAAAAAAAAAAAAAAAGCAGAATAAGAGCAAATTCTTACTTTATTGAGGTCAGATTTAGAGGAGGCATAATAAAAAGACTCCTGTTTAAGCCATTTGCATAATAACTTTGTAAATACCAGAGATTTGTTGTAAATGTGACCTTTGTTATGATAATGGTTCATTGTGATACTATAGACATTACTTAATGATAATACAGTGGGTCATGCAAAAAAAAAAAAAGAAGTCAGAAATAAGTGCAAATTCTTACTTTATTGAGGTCAGATTTAGAGGAGGCATAATAAAAAGACTCCTGTAACTACCTAAATACCAGAGGGTTATTCCTCAGTGGGACTGCCTCTTGGTTTAGTGTTTTATAGGTCTGATGTGTTGTCTTAGTGTCACTTTTTCCAATTTAAATGAATTATTGACTCATTGAGAGTATTTTACACATAGCAGGAAACTGGATAAACACCATATTCGCAGCAACATAAATGTCTGGTTTTACTAGTTGAGATATCGCATTGTGTATATTTAGGGTCAACAAATAAGAAATAAAACCCACGCACTTCCCGTTGTTCTGGGTTTTCCTCCCTCTCTCAGTAAAATGCAACTTTACTTTTAATGCGCAAAAAAAAAAAAAAAAAAAAAAAAAAAGGAGCAGGGGAAGAAAAAAAAAGTGTATTCAGCGGTGCAGGTTTTCCTTATCCAGCCCTTCTGTGGTAAATAGAGCAAAGGAAATGCACCTGTCATGGAAAATGTGGAGAGGCGCTCGTGCCTGTCTGCTGCAAACTTTCCTTATCTTCCGGTACTTGGGACTGCACCGGCACAAAGTCAACAGTTTTGGAGACGGGAGGCAAGAAGAACGAGAAAGACGAGGAGGGAATGGTTGTCGTCACAAAGGAAGGTACATACATCCGGCTTTGGAGCTGCTTTCTAAGATATAATTATATTAAAGGCGGTGCTATTGTGTGCGCTAATTTAATAACGTGGTTTGTTGTGTTTTTTGTCAGGAATCAGTCGGAGCCCGTAGTGACAAGGGGAGACACCGACTACTAACAGGTGCGCCGAATCTTCTTGATTTTTTTTTTTTTTTTTAACTACTTTAATATTAATGACACCTGATTTTAGTTAGCTTATTATCTGGGGAAAGTCGGCAGTACTTATCCAGATAACAGTAAATTACGCTAGATATATATTGTTTTCTTTTCAGACGTAATGCGCAAACGAGTAACGTCAGTGCTAAACTTGGCGTTACTTTGACTTTACGTAAGTTACGTGAACGTTTGACCGTTAGACTGCGTAGGCATCACAATTTACTTAAATTAATCCAGTCAGTCACAAATTACTCTGTTAAATCTTTAAAGTTTAAGATTTATCCTAATTTACACAAAGTTTAGAATCTGTTACAAGTTGAAAATGCAATATTAAAACTAGAACTTGCTAGTTAATGTTTCTGTGTGATTAGCTTTAATATTCATACACTTTATTTGTTTAGTTGTATGTAAATATAGAGGTGAATGTATAGGCTAACGCCCCTGTGATCATCCTATGTCTATTTGTTTCTTTGTTTCTTTGTTTGTTTTGATGATGTCTATGTCATCATT
>JAPQRP010000002.1:18957322-18971979 GCA_037367295.1 Apogon hyalosoma
ATTTATAGCAAACGAGTGATGTATTAACATTGGCTGTTTTATGTCTTGTTTCTGTCACCTGCCTTGGGACTGCAGATGATAAGTAGTTATTTATTTTTACGAATTCTGGCATATTTACATGGGTGTATTTTTTTTATACAGCAGTGCTCATAAATATGCATGGTCCCTACTAAATAAACCAGTAAAATAAAATAAATATCCTCCTGAAACCCAGGGTTATGTTTTTGGTCTGTAGTAGACAAGAGTTTCACAGTTTTATTAAAAAATAACCACACACACACAGACAGACACACATTGACAGGATCTTCATAAAAATAAATTCAACATATGTGTGGAAAAAAAAACCTGCTGTGGCATGTTTTCATCAAAGACAATTATTTAACGTAAGAAAGTAAAAAGTTAGCCTATTCTTTCCTGTGTCTCAGGAGGATATTCACAGAGTATGTGTAAACGATCATGACAGCCTCTGTGTCATCTGGTACAGACGCATGCGCCACTTCCTTGAAGGTTTAGTTTTATCACACATGCTGCCCTGCAGGTATTAAACTACACTGGACTGGGTTGGCCCTGGTATTCAGACAATGAGGAAAAGTCGGACAATGAGGAAAAGAAAGACTTTAGCATGCAGTGTCAGATTGCAGGTTTTCCACAAATTAACCACAAAAGAGAATCATTTTCCCCTGGCTTAATTTATTCCTTTGAAGCAGATCAAATGGAGCATAAAGTCTGAGATGGGAACATGACAGATGAGAAGCTTAAAGTTGGAAGTAGAATACATGGCAGAGCTGGTGAACTCCACCCGACTCTCTGTGTCCTTAGAGGGTGGGAACCTCACATGAGAGCCAAGCTTATGTTGTTTTTGCTTGGTCTGCTCAAAACAACCTTTCACCCGGGCACAGGCTTTCTGTGGGATAAATCCTTCACTATCCTGGTTCCCTTTAGTCAGTTTTCATCAGTAGAAAAGCTGGTTGGCTAATTCCTTTCACCAGATGAAATGGAAAATATGCCTAATGGTCAGTCAGTGGCTTTGAAGTTATCTAGATTCCATGGTCAGTCATTTGTGACTGATGGACTAAATGGTTTTACAAAAACAGTTCAGGAGGCAATATTTGCACACTCCAGAGCAATATATTATTAAGTATCTGTAGTTGGATCCAAATAATATAATGAGACAAAATGTTTGTTTTATGTTTTCTTTTTTATTAATGATCAACCACAGTAGAGTTATAGGGTTTCACTGCATGGAAGCTGACATAAGGTCACCTACCAGTCATTTGATCAGTATTTCTACCATATCTACCTGTTTGTATCTTAATCATATCAAGTCCCATTTTTTTCAACAGCAGAGCCCTCTTTAGTTTTCTTTAGAAGTTGTAATAAAAAAGACAAGCTGCCTAATAACTGATACTCACAAATGTTTCTTTTCACTAATAAGTGTAGAGATTATATCTTTCAGTCACTTCCTGATCTTCTGCTTTACCTCCTAGATTCATTTCCAATGTGACAGCTGCTGCTTTTGACCAGTTAAGCCGTGCTGAGGCCTCTGAATTAAAGGTAACAATGCCTCAGGCCACTAACACAATCAACCTGGGCTTTCTGTCCGATTCTGAGCGGGAGCTGATCCTGGAGGTGCTGCGACGGGATGAGGACCTGAGGCTGGTGGAGGAGCAGCGAGTACGGTGAGAAGTACTGTCAGTTATGGAGGATTTTTCCTGGTTCAAAGTGAAGCAGAAGTTGTCGTACTATCATGAGTGTGTATACTGTGGTTTGATGTGGCTCCAGCTTCTTACAAACATTGTGTTTTAGGAGCCCTAATAATGATAAAAATGACTAGTTTAACTGTTACTTCAACAAACACTTCTTCAGCTAAGTAAATTCAGAAGATACAAATTGAAGTTACCACAGATTTACTGATTATGTGTTATCCTATGTTATATCTAGTGATTATTTCCACATCTGTGTGCAGTTTAGACACATAGCAACAATGTTTGGAGACCTTGGATTTAAAAAAAAAAAAAAGTCCCTGCCATAGAGTAAGAATGTTTAAAAACATCCTTTCTGCTCCAGGCAAATAATGTTTGTAGTTGTGAAAACCTTGTATCTGAACCACATTACTGTAGTTTTTTTTTGTTACAAATGACAGAAATCCAGTAACTGCAGCACTTTTTAGAAATAGTTTTCTCTACAAGGACCCATCAGAGTTTTGTCCAGAGTTGGATTTGGCACAAAATTTAACAGAGGAAGCACCTTTTAACACTGTATGAAGGAAAACCCTGCACCAGAAGATAAACACCAACTGATTCATCATGAGAGCCTCTCCTTGTCTTTATTGTTAATAAGCCTGTACTTTTAAATAATTTACCATCTGTTCTTTAGTTTTTTTTCTGCTGTCTACAATTCATTGAAATTATTCGTTTGTTGTTAACTGTCATTGCAGTTATTTCTTCTGTTGTGTATTGACAACACTCCTGTTACTACTGGTGGTGGACTTTGAAACTGTACAAACCAACCCTGATATATTTGTTTAATCAAAGTGTTTAAATTAAGGGAAGTAAGTATTATTGTGGTATCAACACTGAAACTTGATATCTTGTTGGAATTGGCATTTTAAACAAAACCCTGCCCTAGCTGCTTGGTGCCAAAAACATATTTACACTTGAGGCTGTGTAGTGGACAACAAACAAGTCCTACATCTTATCTACATATAGAGTTTTATGTGTTGCAGTGTGTGGTATTTCACTACACAGTATTTCAATGTCATGTCATGTGATTATATTGTGTTTTTAGTTTTCTGAAAGTATGATTTCGAACATTGTTGAAAGAGGGTTGTAACTATAGTTTTAGGCTTTTTTTAGCAGTGCATAAAACTTATAAATATTAACCTAGGATGTATGATTTAAAGCATTTGTTCTATAATCTCTAGAAATTATTAAAACAATTGTTTGACTATAATTAACTGTAATTTTATAACTCCTGCAGATACTTGCCATTTGCATCCTGTACATTTATGTGAAACCAAGTCTCAATAGGTTTATGCACTAATGCAACTTATTTTGTCTCAGGAAGCTGAAGACAGAGCTTCTGGATGTGAAGAGGAAAGGAGCCAAACGTAGCAGTGGAAAATACAGTCAGCGTGTTTGTGGTCGATGCCTAGAGCCCCTCAGTTCACTGACTGTGTTCTCCAGCCAGTGTAAGATGTGCAGTCACTATGTGTGCCGCAACTGCAGAACAGTCTTATCCAAAGGGTCCTGGTTATGCAGTGTGTGCGCCAAAGAGTCGTAAGAGACTACATTTTACATACCCCTCAATAACTTGAGTAATTGCGTTTTAGTCGTTTTTATGCATCTTGATGAAAACATTTCAACATTTTTGAAATCTGTAGTGTATGTTATCACACTAATAGGACTTGTTACTATTTTTAATCTATATTTGTTATAGTATCATGAGCTGTTCTGATAAAACTGAATTAAATTTGCAACCTGATAATTTGGTTAGCTTAGAATAGTGGTATGTATATATTTTTAAGAGATTTCCATTAACAATTAACTGCTACAAAGAATGCCAGTGTATAGAAAAATATTGTTAACTGCAATAAATTGAGTTCACTTTATTTTAATGACACAGCATGATGGCTTATTATTTTTAAATTCTAACGTTCCTGCTGTAAATTAAAGTATTAGGCTTGTTCAAAACATATTTCTATTGAATTTCAGGGACATTAAGAAAAGAACTGGTGACTGGTTCTACAACCAAAGGGTAAACCGCTTCTGTGCAAATCCTGGACATGACTTAGTGAGAAGCTCGCTCAAAAAGAGGCCACCACCATGTGAGTACAGGAAGAGGAAGTGGGTATCAACTTTTTAACTAGGAATGTAAACATCTCTCAGCCTCTGCCTAAAATGCCCATGGCCAATGGAATGTTTTCACAAGACAAAGAAAGGAGAAATATTTTAAAAAGACAGTAACACAATATCCTTTTCTTTTGTGTAATAGTAAAGAAGCGTGAGACGACAGCAGAAGTGCTATTAAGAAATGCTGAGTTAAATCCAGACACTCCTGCTCCTCGAACCAGACAGAAAAACCTGACGACTAATAAAGGGTGCATCGTCTATCTCATATATTCTTAGCAATGTTGATGCAAAGTTTTTTTAAAATACAGCTTCAGTACATTTTAAGTACTTTTTCTTTTTCTCTCACAGTCCTTCAAGAGAGAATTCAGGATCTATTGCTTCAAGGGAATCCGTAGAATCAAAGGACAAAGTTTCTTCAAAGCCAACACCCAGTGACACAGAGTCCGTAGAAATTGCCAGCATAAGTAGTAGTAAAACTGAAACGGAGTCTGGTCATGCGACCCCTGAAGCACCAAGGTATTCTCACCTATTAACCTAAAAAGTCCAAACAACCATGCTGTTAAAATAGAGCTTAAAAATTATATAAAAGGCCTGCAGAAATATCCAAATAGTAGCCTCAGAGTAATGGGGATAGAAAGAGTAATAATATTTTAACAATATGAATGCAAACAGTTAATTTGTAGCTGAAATTAGTGTCGGTTAATTTGTGTTCTAGAAAAGTGAATCCACCAACTCGGTCCAGCCCAGCAGGATCCAGTGTTTCCAGTTTGACTCTCCCAGTCAAAACTGACAATATCAACATTAAAAGCTCAGACTCGGGGGCTAACACCGTAAGATGTTTTGTGCCTCCAAAAGTCCTACCATCATTTATTTTCTCTGAGTGTAACTGTCTGTTTCTATCACTAAAGGTCCAGGAAGTGAAAGAGGTCAATCCAAGTCCAGAAATGGATGTGGATAAACTGTTCAAGAAGAGTGTTAGACGAGCCCCAAAGTCTTCTGGTTAATATTTTTGTCGACTGCACTCATTTTTTGCTGTCTGTGGAGGAATGTGCTTCATGTTTTGTCCTGGTATGTGTGTCCGTAATAGAATGTGTTTCAACATTGGATCTCCGTGAAGATGAGAGGGATACATCATCTGCCTCACTGGGCAAAAGAAGCAAGTCTGTCCCAGGCCTTGATGCTCAGGTATGTAGTTTAAGAAAACCAACTGCAAAGTCATGCCTGCTGTGTCTAATGCTTAAAGAAGTTTTCTTTTTAGATGGAATTTGGAATCTTCTGTCACTGTAGAACCACATTTTCTCCTCTGGTGGCAGCATTAGTGTAAAGCCTGGCTGTAGTCATCCTGCTACCATTTTGTTTCCTTTCTAATATTTTTCAGCATCCTCATTCCATTAGGTGGAGACTTTCTTTAAGTCCAACAAACAGCAGTCATAAACTAGTTGTAGTAGGAGCAGAATGTTTTCTGCCAATGGTCATGCCTCAGTTGCCCTTTAAAGGTTTTTGGTGCTATCAAGCTGTAACCTCTTTTCCTTTGCCATTACACAAACATCCAGTTTTGATAACCCAGATCTGTGTCATTTATTTTTCAAATAACATCATTATTAAGGACAACTTCAGGTCATTTTATTGTGTGGTTTTATATGATGAGCTTCCCAAGTGTTTTTTCTCATGCCACAGGAAGAAGAGGAGGAGGAGGAAGATATTGACAGCTTGGTTAGCTTTCATAAAAGAACAATGGCTTCAAGCTCCTCTAGTCTGCACAGCACAAAGGTAAAAAGTATTGACATGTTTTTACAGCTCACATTAGTCCTCTAAAGGCTCTTTGAAGTGTTGCTCATTTTGCCTTTCAGTGCAGAACTGATGTTCAGTAATCTCACTGAGCATCTATAACCTCAGGATATCCTCCAGCAAGTTAGGAAGTGTGAAGTCTGTGTCTGCACTAAATGTTTCTGTAGTTACTGAAGCCTCAGAAAGCAAAGACAAGTTATTTGATACTTTTGATACTGTCACAGGATTTAGATATTGACTTTTTGCTTCTTTGCCTTGACTCATAGTCTCTGTTTATTTTAACTTCTGTTAAAGTACATTTGGTTTACGGTTTCTTTGTTGCCATGTTTATTATGTCTGTTTTTTTTTTTTAATTGTGAAATGATCTTAAGCAAGAACTGTTGCTGACAGTTTGTTCAAGCCAGGTGTATGTATGTTTCCTCAGAGCACACTGGGCAGCATGATGAGCATTTACAGTGAGGCAGGAGATTATGACACAGTGGAGGCGAGTGGAGACATTATCTTCTCTGTGAGCTATGACGAAAACTCCAAGAGCCTCCAGGTCTTCATTAAGGAGTGCCATGGGCTGGCCTACGGCAATGCCTCCCGGCAGAGTTCAAACCCGTAAATATAAAAACTTGTTTCTTTTAAAATAGTTGGAGCTTTGGCCTTCAACTTTCAGTCTTAGATAATGAAGGCACAGCTTGGTTGAGACTTAAACTGACACATTTTTCTGCTGCACACACCCCTCATGATGTTAACACATCTTTGATCAGTGAAGATAAGAGGTTACTGTGTTTACACAGTGTTGATAATCACATCCCAGAGGTGATTACTTGAGCTTCACAGGAAATTGAATGTCAACAGATATTTTTCACAGCACATAGGCGGGAAAAGCAGAAAAAGACATGCAGCATAATTTGTACTATTACACAAAAAAAACAATATCTCTGTCTTTCTTTTATAGTTATGTCAAATGTTATCTTCTACCTGACAAATCGCGCCAGAGCAAAAGGAAAACCACCATCAAGAGTAACACAGTGAACCCTGTCTACAACGAAACACTGAAGGTGATGCTTTATAAGTGGCACGTCTGCAGTTGTTGACAAGTGTTGACTTAATGACACTCCCTGATTAGTGACCTTGCGCCATGCCTGCTGCAAATATTGACCACACCCACAGAGACCTTTAAGATCGATGTTGACATTGTGGATTAGAATAGCTGTGGTCAAATATTGATTCAGGTCCCAGCTTCTAGAATACAGTCCATTTAAATACAATGACAGACCAAACTATGGAGAATAAAATAGCTGAATGAATCACATTGTGCCACATTAGTATTCTGTGCTTGAGCTGAATTTGAAGATTGTATATAAAGGAATGCAACTTAAAATAAAATCCAGTTAATTTCTGTTTTATCTAGAATCTGTTTTATTTACAGCTCCCTCAGCACCTCAGTATGCAAGTCATGACCTCTTTGTACAGCCCTTTGATGTTTTATGTTGTCTCCTCTTCATCTTTCACTAGTACTCCATCAATCGTTCTCAGCTTTTCACCAGATCCATGCTTATATCAGTGTGGCATCATGGTCGCCTCAGCCGCAACACTTTCCTGGGAGAAGTTGAGATTGCTCTGGACTGCAGAAACCTGGACTCTCCTCAGGAAGAACGGGTGTCTTTCATGTCAAAGGTAAATCGGAGTAATAAAGGGTATTTTTGGTAAATATAAAAATAAATAATATGCCATTTCATGCTGATATGGCTCCTGTGAAGAGTGAGTACAGCAGTAGAGTCCCATCTGACACCACCATTTTATTTTTGTTAAAAGTCTATTGTTGATAAAGAGTGAAAAAGAGCTGAAAATGTTGCAGTCTGAGGTTGAGTTGTTGCTGTCAGTTCTTGTTAGCCAATTAATTTCTGTCATCTGTCCAGTTACATGCTGTACATGAAGTGACAGTTTTTACACCAACAGAGATCCTAATGGAATTAATGTTTGGGAGGAGGAATTGTTTCTGGTCATCAAAAAATTGTTTCCATGTACTGGTTCCAAGTGAATAAAATAGGCTACATCATTATCATAAGAGCAGAGTTACATAGGTTAGATTTCACGTGACTAATAAACAGAGAAGTAGAGCAGTACTGGAAAATGCCACAGCCAGTCAGATGGTCATTCACATGGGAAAAATATTCACTAAATCAAAATTTTCTTGCAAAAAAGGCTCACCTCAAGTGAACTTTGAAGGATTTCTTCAAATTTTATTTTCAAATTTTGATGTTTCCACAAACATTTTCTAACTATTAAAAATATATCATATTTTAAGGAAGCACACCTAGTGTGTATTACTTACTCTGTCATGGTTTCTCTATGTGCCCATGTATAATGTATTTTTCCTCGACAGGCGCCCTCTTCTGTACCGGCTTCAGCTTTTGCTCAGTATAAAGGAGACTTGGTGATTTCATTGAAGTATATCACACCTCAAAAGTCATTATCTGATAAAACCAAAGGTAAGACTATGATAGAAGTGAAAATATGTCTCTATGTATTTGTGCCTCCACATTATGATTGCTTTTGTCTTTTCCTCCCCAGGCAAGAAGGCAGCGAGTGACGAAGGGGGAGAGTTGCATGTCCTCGTTAAAGAGGCAAAGAATTTGATGGCCATGAAAGTAGGAGGCACATCAGACAGCTTTGTAAAAGGGTCAGTCAGAAACTGTTACTCTATTCTTTCCTCTAAGAGCCTCTGTATTTTCTGTTCTCATTCTGCATTTGTGATTCTGCAGGTATTTGTTCCCATCAAAGGCAAAGTCCACCAAGAGAAAAACTCCAGTTGTGAAGAAAAATCTGAACCCTCACTATGACCATATATTTGTGTACAAGGATCTGTCCCTGGATCAGTTAAAGGGGATGTGTCTGGAGCTCACTGTGTGGGACAGAGAGGCCATGTCGAGCAATGAATTCCTTGGAGGAGTACGCCTTAGCTCTGGAAAAGGTACAAGAAAACAATATATATAATGTTTAGTTGTCATGGCTCATATTAGAGATATAGTCTGGAAGAATTCAGACATTTGTTACACAAAAGGATTAGTGAAATTCACTTTTATAAGAATATAACAAGTAGTAATAGCTGGTCTGTTCCTTACTGGTTAATTGGTTTTAGTGTCAAAGCATAATGATTTTTGTCTAGTTTAAATTACTTTAAACAAGGTTTGTGTTGGTCTTTCAAAAGTTAAAAATCCAATAATCTGAATTTTACATCTTAAAATTGCATTAACTCATCTTGAGACTGTCTTGTGGGAAGAATTAGTATTGATCACACAGGAAGAAAACAAAACCAAACTTATGCAAACTGTGCTGCCTGTTAACTGATTGCAGCAAACCCAATTACTGTGTAACAATGTGGTGTTTTAAAAAACTGCAACTCTTATTAAGTAATGAGCTGAAATGGGTTTTGTCAATATTACTTGGATCTAACGTGTGTGTAAATTTAAGTAATTTAACTAAACTAAACATTGTTTTAATGCCTTTAATGTTTTCATGTGTTTCCACAGTGTAAAAGTTAAACAAGTGTAAGTATTTCAGCTTTACTATTAATGACAGGCTCTATTATCTTCACCTTCCAGGTTGTGTGAAAATAGGGAAGGAGGAAGTGGAGATGGACTCTGTTGGGGAGGAGGTCAGTCTGTGGCAGAAAATGATGCAGTACCCTGACTCATGGGCAGAGGGCACTCTTCCACTGCGCTCCACTATGGGGAAGGACAAGGGCAAGTAAGGACAGAGTCAGCAGCCTTCCAGCTGTAGGACAAGCTGTGCAGACTCACAGTAGCTCCAGAACACACCCACTATAGAATACACACTCAAGATGGTTAGATTTACACGGGTGGATTTGGAGGAAAAGTCAGGGTAGGGGTGTCATGACCACGAATGTCCGCAAAGCTTTTATCTTTAGCCCCACCTCCCCTCACTGCAGGCTGATGTTACTTTTCAATATGTGCCAAAGCATCTTAACACTAAATTTTATTTCAGGTAGGAATTATATTAGAGCAATGACACAGTCTAAAATGTATTTCTAAAATTATATTATGTATTTATTACAATTCAGATCATGCACAGCACTTATTATAGAAATGGAGTCATTGTATTTCAACACTTCCTTTGTATTTATGTACAGCTGAGTTGTGCTTGGACAGGGCAGTAATCCATTATTAACTTCCATGAAATGTCTGGTGTTGCATCTCTGAAAAAATTGGTCATTTTATTCTACACTATTACATTTCCAGTGACATAAATATGTACAAATATTTATGTAAAACTGCACAGAACACATTGTTTTATGTTTTAAATTTGCATGTGTGTGTGTGTGTGTGTGTGTGTTGAAGTTTAACTTAACTTCCTCATTGGAGAGTGATCAGAGCTATGTTTACCTCAAGGTTGCCTTGAATATTCTGTTCACCCAATAAAATCTGATTTTAACCAAATCTTGCTTTATCATCTCACCTGTTTTAGCCACATGTTCCATAGTAGAGCCTTCTCAAACAATGAATCTCAGCTTTTGTTACGACTATTCTATTTTATTAGTTTTTGGTAGGTATATAAAAAGTGGCAAAAATAATCTACAATACATTGTGTTTTTCCTCAGTTTTCTGTATTTATAGTTCATACTATGTACAGTATTTGTATTCTTCACGGATGTCTGCTGTTTTTCTTCAGTTGATGACTTAGAGGAAACAGTGCTACACTTCAGTGTTATGTAGTGATGATGACATTGTAACATGAAGAACTGCTTTTTTCATCTGGACTTGCTAAGCAGTTGTTTGTCCTTTCTCGTCGTTGTTACTGATGAGTTTATCACTATGGAAACCGGAGAGCTTAACTACATTATTCACAGAAGTCCCTGTGGAGCTCCAGTCGCTCTCGTTCCTCTTCATCCAGCATGAAGCTGTCGATGTAGGAGAACAGCTCATCCGATGCTATGGGGGTAATGAAGCGCTCTCGATCCATTCCGAGCTTGTCGAGCAGCACCATGCTGAAGTAGTATCTGGAGATTCTGAAGACCTGTCTGCAAAAACAACGCATACAGTGAGGAAACAGTCCACTTTATTTGATAATAGAGCAGAATTCCCTGCACCTTTGGTCAGCTGTGGGGAGTCGAGCAACATGAAAACACAAATACGATCCATGATAATATTAATGCAGAAAGATTATATGGAAAGTTGCCGGGTAGAGCAACACTTATAGGCTCCAACAGGTGGTTCTGAAAACCTGACAAAAGGATATTATACTTTCTCTGTTTGCTTTCCTTAACGACACGTCTGGTTCTTTTGGTAAATGTTCTCTTATAACCAATTCATGTAATTCACCAGAGATTTTATTTAGGGAACCAAACAAATTTCAAGGATCATTTTATTTTTTTATTAGAGACTGCGTAGAGGGACAAGAGATGACATGGAGTACAGGCCACTGGGGGAACCAAAAAAGCATGTTTTTGATAGTATTGCACATGCTTATTGTGTATAAGATATTGTCCATTTATAAAATGCATAAACAGCTTTCATTACTTACCTAAAATAGAAGCTGTAAAAATTAACCAGTCATGTATGTCTTCGAAATGGCTATTTTATATTTTAAAGATAATACAATATGATACAAAAAATTGCACTAAAAATGGTCAGAGGCTTTAAACTTATGCACATTCGCTCTGGGCATGATTTATACTTCAAACTTGTCATGAACTTCTTATTTTTATAATGTGGGTCAACATAAGACATTTGGGAAACGCTGTTTTAACTCTGTTCAACCTTTCTTCAGTTAAGGAAACAAAGCTGATGTGGTGGTATTTTGGATACAAGGAAGGATTAAAAGTTACCCTACAAATGTTGATTCTTTTACAACAAAATTAAAGACTTTTCTATATAACTGCTTTACAACTGTTGCTTCTTTATTTCTTTATTTCTTACATATATTTTTTTTATATTATTTTAATCTGATCCAATAATTTGTTATTTTATGTTTAATTGCCATTAATTTTATGCTTTGTAAAGTCCTTGTCATGAAATATGCTCTGCTTGAGCATCAAGTGACTCAAAAGGCAAATGTCATAAAACAATGAGCTGAGTGAGAAACATGTTACATTTAGAGCTCCGACTTTTTTTTTTTTTTTTTTTTTACAAAATAATCCTTAAGTCTCTATTTTTATCCATTTCCTTTATTTAATGTACGTCTACTTCAGTGACTCCGTTGTCCTACAATTCCCATGGTGCATTTTTACTACCAAGTGACTGTCTGAACACGCTGCAATTTTCCAGACTGGAAAAAGTGAGTGGTTTCCCCCTACTCAGATTGCACAGTGTGTGGAAAAAATGTATATCTGTGCCTCTTCTTTGCCCTACATACTGTACGTGTGAATATGTGAACTGTGCTGTGTGTAACAGTGGACTTAAAAGAACCTCAGTGATTGCAGCTTATTTTGTTTTAGGTGATTATGCACATTAAATGCCACATTAGCACTGCACTGGAATAACAGCCTTCTATTTTTAGTGGTGTTAATGTTTAGGGTGCATTTTTTCCTTTTAAAGTCAACCTAACAGAGGCTCCCTTTTTATGAGGAGGCTCCTGACATTAGAGTGAAGTGAGAGGGAACAGTTTAATGAGACTGTTTTGTGAGTCCATTCACTGACTGCAATTTAACCACATGTTCTGTGGAATAACTGCGTAATGATACATCCCACTCTTACCTCAAGCCTTCGATGACTTCAGAGTTCAACAGACTTTCTTTGATGCGACCCGTCTCACGAGGAGGGGATCCCAGGAGCTCAATCACCGTCACATGTCGAAGGTCTAATCCACAGTCTGCTTTCTGACAAAAACAGACAAGACAGAATTTTACACGTCTCAGATACGTGACTTTTATTTGAAGTCTGGAGTTTCCTCACTTGTATCATGATGTTCTGCATCTGGTAGTCGGAGTCAGATATGTTTGGTGCAGATACGATGAGCAGTCTCCTCTTTTCATAAAACTGATCCAGGAACGCAGATGTGGTCTTTACGTCTGATTTAAACTCCATAGCTGCAGACACACAACATGACCAGTACATGATACATCTATATATAACAGTACATACAATATAAATACATACATATAACAGGTCCTAGTGACCCAACCCCCCATATCACACCATGTACAACCATGATGTGTTTAATTTTATTTATATAAATACCAAATTTCTATTTTTTACTCATTTGTGGTTTTTATACCTGTCTTTGTCTCTTTTGCTTGTATGTGAAATTTCCCAACAGTGAGATTCTCTCTCTCTCACACACATATATATATATACACACACACACACACTGTTATTACTGAAGTAAAAGTATGCAGTAAAATGGTTCCTGTCAGTCTTTTGCTATTACATGTAATGTTCTTGGATTAATTTTACTGCTACATTAATGCATATGTTGTATTTTCCTGGTATAGATTTTTAAGAATGAGCCAACTCATGTTTGTAGCTTAATCTACAGTAATGCATCAAATTCTATAAACTCATATATATGTAGTATCACTGTACTGTGAAAATTACATATAGTACTGTGCAAAGGTTTTAGTTTGCCATCAGGTTTGTTGTTTTATCGAGGTTATGATGATGTTATATGTGCAGCTCTTAATCCCTGTAGCAATATAGTGTATGTGGAAAAAATAGGAAATGCAGTACTGTGCAAAAGTTGTAGGTCACAGGTAGGTTTGTTGTTTAAGCAAAAGTAGAATGCTATATTTGAATGTTACTATTCATTTCTTAGTTTCTGTAACAACTTACTGAAGTATCCAGTATTTAGTGTGATTAGTCTTTGTACTTTACATGTCTTAAACTCTTCTGTGCAGACATAATGACATACACTTTATTATTCAAGAGGATGTAATTTGCAGCTTCACCACTAAATATTACACATTAAACCTTCTCAATCCATAAAGGAACACTTAATCATTCAGTTTACTGCACAAATTCAAGTGATATGCGGATGTTGACAGGAAGGGGATGAGAAATTGTGGAGTAAAGAAGTGAAATAAACCATACAGTATTTGTAGTGGTTGAATAAAAGTAATCTCATGAAGCCAGACTTATCTCGACAGCTTATTAACACTGTGCCAACACTGGAGATACATGTGACAACCCTGATTATAGTTCTAGTATATAGTTGTAGTTCTGGAATAGGATTGAAAGGTCTATGGGTTATTTGACTAGTTCTTTAAACATATCGCAAATGTCTTTGGAGGATGCAGTAGGGTTAGCCAAATAATACCAGGAGAGAAAATGTGGCTCCAGAAAAGAGAAAAATGCATGTAGAATGAGGAGTGTCTTTGTCAAAACATGCCATGTTTAGTATGTAGTTGCAGCTGAGAGTTTGTTGTGAATGGGATTTTCTCACACAGAGATAACAAGGTGAAGGAGAATGCCAATCCAACAATGTGCAACTGAAAAACTAGTATATATTCTGGCAGAGTACATCCTATAAACCAGACTGAAGTAGATGTAGGCTGCTAAAAAAAAATAATAATAAAAATATTCATGTAGCTCAAATTTGTGCTCAAGTTCAACGCTTTAGTACTTGGTTACATTCTGCTGCATTCACACTGCAGATTTTAATGCTTTATTCTTGCATGGTTGTTGTTGACGTAATTCAGATGTGACTGCCATCAGACTTGTATCTCTACGGTCCTGCAGTGAACCACATGCACAGAAGACGACATGACGTCACATGTTGCACAATGTGTTTATGGAAGTATACACAGATCTTGCCAGGTCCCACCTCTTCCAGTGCAGAATAGTGACATCTGTTGCATTTCAGTGATGTAAAAGTCGGATAAAATGCAACACGACTGTTGAGACTGAAATGATATTGTAAATTTGTGTATCTGATTTAGGCCAACGTACAGTCGTGGAAAAAATTATCTTATCCTCCACCTAAAACCACCCTTGTTTTCTTCAGTTTCTTGTTCATTTTAATGCCTGGTACAACTAAAGGTACATTTGTTTGGACAAATACAATGATAAC
>JAPQRP010000002.1:18981649-19014891 GCA_037367295.1 Apogon hyalosoma
ACCTGATGTGATCGAGTTGTTTTTGTTTTTTTGTTGTTTTTTTTTTTTATTTAAGGGGTTGCAAAAATGTCCACTCAGCTGGACACCATGCATTTAATTTCTGAAGCAAAGAAACATGTAAAACCTAATATCAGAAAGTGATGTGGAAAAATATGCAGTAAAAAACATTTTTAATGCTGCTAATCAGATGTTTTCTCACATTTGAATATACTCTAATACAAGTTAGTATTCACTTCATGGAAATGATTTGAAAAAAGTTTTTTTTTTTGTTTAAAAAAAAAAACCCTGTTAATTACGATCTAATAACAATTAGCAATTGCTTTACACTAAAACATCTTACTGCAGATCAGATTTATCAAGAACAGCAAAGCTACAGTAATGAATTGCACTGTATGGGATGATCCATAAGTGTCCACTGTGTTGCCTGATATGCAAATAAAACAACAAAACCCATGAATATAAAACAGAATAGCTTTGAATAACTGTCCACTGCATGAAAGGGTTAAAGACTCAAAGTGCCTCTGGAAAAACTAAGTCAACCCTTTGGCTAAGGACTCTAAAAAAGAGATAACTGGAGTCAGGAATTTGCAAACCTGAATAAGATGCAGATCAGATACATTTTATGAGCAGTTCGTGCAGAAAACTATACAATTTCAAAGGGTTCACATACTTTTTCTTGCCACTGTAGATCGTCTTAAACCAGTAAATTATACTGTTAAAAAGCTTGTTGATTTCAACAAATATGCCTGGTCATTATTACTAGCTGCTGTTGATGTGTTATAAATTCTTTTCTATTTTAACACACCTCTTTAGTTATGGCAAAGTCAATTTAGCAATTGTTCACTTAACAGAAGAAAGATATAAGGAATCGTGTAATGTTTGCCATTTGGTTGTAAACATGCTGAGTGCAAAACAAGATCTCAGTAAATAGTTCCACCTTCTAAACACGAAAAGGCTGAATTGGATGCTTAAAAAAAACAAATTATATTATGCCATGAGGTCATTAGAAAGAGACTGATTGACAAAGCCATGAAAAATGATGTCAGAATAAAGCACATGTAAAATATGACACAAAATTAATGAAGAGTCCAGTCAGTAGGATGAGGATTAAGACTGAAAAGTCTATTGCCAAACACATTTTGTATTATTTGTAACCCATAAAGACCCAAACAACCACAGTCAACCAAAACATCTACTGATCTAAACTGTTTAATACCTGTTCCATTAATCCTATCAATACAAGTAAATGATTGGTGTAAAATGTAGTTTGACATCTTTTCATAGTCATCAGATATGACCCATTTGGACGTTCAGAGGCTCCATAGTGAACGTGGAAACACTGTCATCTTCTACAACACTGATTCACCAATAAAACCCACTGAGTTGGATCAATGACAGTGGATGGAGATGTTTGTTTTTCCATTCAGTCATTGATATCTTTGCTGAAACAATCACTTTTTCTTCAGTTTTCTCTGTTTTTGTTATAACTCTCAACTTTAGTCTGAACTTTTATGATCATATACACTTTATTGAATTTAACATAGGAAAATAGATTAGTTACACTGAAAAAACACACAAAACTGAGGATAAATTATAATAAATGGTGATAAATCACTTAAGAAAAGTCAAATGTGGAGGGAAAAAAACATTTTGGAAGTGCCACAAAAGTAGCACTGGGTCTTTATGGGTTAATTAAAAATGTATCTTTTAGATCCACACCTCCTTTTGCAAGGGGAAGTCTTATTTTGCAGTCTGTGTTCTTCAATGTTTAGACAAGCAGATTATATCTATAAATACACAATCAGCATGAAGTATTAAATTATGACCATATATGATTAATAATTAACCATTTTATGGACTTCTCTGACTGTAACTGATATATATATATATATATATATATATATATAGACCAAAGAAAAGATTCAAGATGATTCAAGAAGATCAAAAGCCAAAAGTTAGAAAACTGGACATACTTTGTAAAATATGGAAAAATGTTATCAATGTGTGGGCAAAAGCCTTCAAATGGAGTCATTGTATCAACAAAATGACTTTATGTGGATGTAAATAGATTTTTATTTTGTCCGTGACTTTTCAAGTGCTGCTTAAGTTCTTCTGTACAGTGAAATACTAGATTTAGTCTACATCTTGCACTTTTTATCACTACTTTATTATTATTTATTCTGTAAGCAGTCATTTTGTGGTTTGAAAGTAAATCCGTTAACACGCACAAATATGCACCATGACAGATATTGGATTCCATCTTTATTTTTTCAAGTATTTCACATGCATCTACAAAAAATAACAATTTAACACTGAGACTTGAATATGAAGTTGGCAGAGATGCTGTAAAAGGCACATATGATGGCAGGCGTCCAGAATACCGGGCCTACACGATCAGTAAGGCTCATTTTCAACACAACTTCTAAATACTTACATACTGGCTTGAAGTGCTCACCTCATACCTGCCGTTTCACACAGAAGTTCACTTAGTGTTACAGAGAAGTTTAACATCTATCAGCTTATCTAAATTTCACCTGCTCAGCTACAGACTAAATTTAGCAAAATTACAAAATAAGGCAGCTGCATCATAGAAACATATTGAAAATAGAGCTAATTTGGTACGTTTCCAAAAAGGAAGAAAAATCACAATATCTATGCATCAACATCCAAGTGAGTACTGAATGATCCCCAAAATATCCAGGTCCCTTTTTTGTTAATCTACGCTGCAGATATCAGCTCTTTAACATTTCCTTTTTAACATTCCCTTATGCTGGCTTGATGAGCTTAAATAAAAGAAGTGTCTGAAGAGTGTTCTTCTTCCCTCTCTAAAATAATATGAACAGACACACACGCACAATATTAAAAATCACAGGACGTTCACAGGACTGGTTTGCATCAGGAGTCCCCCATCAGTATCCTGCAAAGACAGAAAACATAATAAAACACATCTCATACGTGCATTTACACATTCACACCATAAACGGCTGCTCTAGATGAGTAGTCCACTATCCTGACGGAATATTCCCACCTGTGGAGGGTCATGGTTACACCATCTCGTACTGGTTGTTGGTTATGTATCGAGACAAGCAGCAGGCCAAGAATATTCCAATGAGCTGAAAGGGAACATTTGTAAAAAAGACAGATCAAAACACTGTCGTGATTGAATTCCACCAGTCTTTAAACTATCTTTCATTTGTGATCACCTTTGTATGGGCTGAAATATGTGCAACCAGAAACTCATATATGTACCAAAGGCTACATTCCACCAATGGAAATTTCATCTTCATTTAAATCAAATCTGTTCCAGCTTCTGATCTAAACTGTAACTTTCAGCAAGTTTACAAACAGATTAAATAGTTCAAACCACCACACATCCCAGTCTGAGACACACAAAAAAGAAAAACATGTCATGTACCTGGAAGAATGCAATTCCAAAAGAGATTCCAGCGATGGTTCCCAGGTTGGATTCCATTGCATTGCTCACCTTTGTAAAACAGGCCTATGAAGAGGAAAAGTGTTTCACAAACACACCTGATCAGTTTTCAAGCTTTACTGACCTGATGAACATAAATGAATCAAAATCTAACTGACAAAACATCTCATGCTGTGGTGTTAACGGTGAAGTTGGGATCGTTTGGTCGATGTACCTTGTCATACACCACGGTCGCAGCCTTAGAAATGTCTTTCATGACTTCCGGTGAGCAGGAGGTCTTACAGCAGCTCATAGGGATGCCGTTATCCTTAAAGTAGTCTGTGGACGCCCAGTCAGTGTAGTTGTTTACACCACAGCATTGAAGCTACGAATGAAGAAAACAGCAAAGAGAATATTATATATATAATAATATCGATTAAAACATATGCAAAAATAACCAATAAGAACAAAAAGGTATCAAATCACCTAATCCCTCCACAAACTGATGAAAAAACTCTCACATCTACACTGTTTTTACAATGTCTTTTCATTGTCTCGTGTCCTGTCCACACTAAAGTGGATGTTTTGCAAAAGTGATATTTTTCTCTATGTTTCCACATGTATACAGTGTTTTACATCACAAAAAATATCCGTATTAGTGTGGAAAAGAAATAAATCTGACAAGTTTGCTCTCATTTTGTGAATTTAATTTACAGACACAATTCGAGGGTTTAATTTATTTATTAATTTTGAAAAAGGCAACAAAGGATCCAAATCCCCTAAGAATGCCATGGTCTTGTGCCCCCATGACAAAAATCTTTAGAGTGTGGGTTTAGTCAGGTTCTGCATCAGGACAGGGGAAAATCTATGGCCTATTTTGATCAGAAATTTCATATTTGAAATAATTTCATGACTCTTCTAGGCCTGGAAAATAACATTTTTAATTTACTATGACATTCCCTTTTTTTTTTTTTTTTTTGGTTTTTTTTTTTTTTTTTTAAAGATTATGGGAATGCTGCATTTTGTGACATCTAGCAATGAAGTTACAGATTACGCTGTTTTTCCCTAAACTCAGACTCTTGTACTGTGGTCACAGAAAACAGAAATCCCTCATTAAAACCAGTGGTTCATCCCTTCAGAACTTTCTCATTAAGGTAATATTAACTCTGGTCAACATTAACATAGTACGTGACAGTAATAATAATGTAACTTAATGACAAATAATACCTTAAAATGGGAAAAGTAAGACTAGAGGCTCTTAAAAGTTAAACCTGTCAAACTTTCTACAGTTATTTATTTCTAAGTGGTGAATCTGGCCTTGACATCAAATCTGAGGAATAACATCAGTAAATGTGTAAAAAAACAGACTTTACTTATCAAGTGTGAATGCACCACATAAAACACAGGTGTGGGGGGTTAATTTCCAAATCACACAAGGTCCACAGGTTACACTAGTCCCATGTGAATAAGGCTTATGCTAACTTTTCAGGTCACTATACCCTAATGAAAAAAAATTATGAGTATTAAATTCCATTTGTGTTATTTGACCCTTAAATCTTACACAGTGGACCTTTGCAGGGTGCAGCAATAGAACTAGAGGTCACATTAAGCAAATATATCTCATCAGAGACACATTTATTTTATAACTAATCTTTACTAAAATTCTAATAGTTATAATAATAATAATAATATCTACTAAGTCTAACAATAATATCTAACTGTAGTTTAGTAATTCAGCCTTTACACTACCAACATTAGGCTAATCTCCTATGCGAGTGCAGCCATCACATTGAAAGGCTACAGACTGTGGAACATGTCCATGACCACTGCAGGCCGTGGACAGTGAAAGCCTCTCAACATGTCACATACAGATGCCTGGTGAGGACCTCGACTTATCAGTTTTCACCTCCGTGGGTAAAACACACAGCAGACTATTCCACTTACAGAGTTGTTTTTCAGTGCTCGGGTAATCAAACATTCAGTCTCACCAAGTTCTGATCACTTCTTTACAGAAATGTTCAACAACTAATCTGAGGTTTCCTTTTTGGATTATCCCCAGTAATCAGTTTTTAATTTTAATTATCCCTAATCTGAGGTGATACTGGGGATTCTGCTCCAGTTTGGTCAAAGAGCACAGGTTAAGTATTTATAACATAACAAAGCATGTAGTCACCTAAGTCACTGGTCTGAAACCTGATGACATTTGATTGTTTAGTTCTATGATGCCACATGGTTCATATTTGTCTGTTTAGACATGGTAGCTGTTGTGTTTTAGTGTTTCCGCTGTCACTGTGGGACAAAAAATAATAAAAAATCACCCACTGCAACTGGTGTTAAACAGTGACAGCTTCTTTCCATGCTCTTATAAATACATAATCTGCAAATTTTCTGTGTATTTTAATTATTTTTATTTTGACTATACTACTCATGCTTCATTATTATAAATAATGACATTAATTATAGATTCTGATAATTTCATGCATGGCCAGATTAGTGGTATATTAATTTTCATTAGCCGTGTCTTTATTGGAATGATGGAAAAAAGTGTCATATTTTGTATAAACATAATCACTCCAACAAGTTTTTTAAGCAGCATAAAAATGGGTCATAAATGTTTAACGATATTCAAATAAGATCATGTTATATTTCTATAATAAGTTAACAATAATGGATGATTCACGGAACTGTAGATTCTCTGGATCCAACACCTGCTGTGATTCTGCATAAGAGACGTGCCTAAAAGCTTAAACGGTCTCTTCCGCTCTCTGGTTCAGTGTTCAGTTACCTTTTAAAAATCTTACATAACCACAAGTTTGTACAGTCAAACTCAAACAAAGATAAGACCAACACCATTAGTGTGATGGAAACCCTCCTTACTCACATTATGCTGGATGAAGTTCACAGCTTCGCTGGTGCCGTCGGTGTCGTTGTATTTGGCCAATGCAGCAATAAAGCCACCTCTTAATTTGTCCTTAATCTGGTAAAATTAAACATAGACAAGAACATTTTCCCAGCATGTTTCATAGGATTTTTGTTTGGAATACTGTTTTTTACTAGTCGCTGACCTCATGCCTGAAGATGAAACCTGAAATGCCAGCCACCAGCTCAGCCAGGAACACCAAGGTCAAGAACATGGCATACTGATAAAACAAGAAGGTGTGAAAAGCAGACCGGTTACACATACGGCATCACGTCTGACAGGGAGATTTCTTCAATAGTGCAGGTTCACTGACCAGTTTGAGCATCCATGGGCTGCCACGGCATGTAGCGAAACAACCAAACAGTCCAAAAATAACGATAGTGGCTCCTGTCCCAATGAGGACATATGGTGCATTGGTGTTCTCATCAACAACCAGGGAGAGATATTTTTCCAGGCTCACCTTCCCCCACACCCCGACAGCCAGTAAGATCACACCTGTGAACTGGAACAGCACAATGAGTCAGCTCCAACATCAAAGAACCAAACACAGAGATGACAAGGTTTTAGACCCGTGCTTTAACACTAAACTTAAGATTAAAGCCTCAAAACCATTTGCTTAATTACACATTGGACACGTTACGATTTAATAGCAGGTTATTACATTAAGTACATTTTAACGCCTTTACTTTCAGCGTTAAAAGACTAAAACTCTTCCACAAACTAAATCTCAAATCCTTTTCATGACTTTGCAAGAAGTAATAATATGGTTTCTAATATTGTTCATATAAAAGAATTAGACAGGAACCTTTTAAATTCTCTAAATGTGGATTATTTTCAGTCAGCCTCTGTCTGTACACTGCTTTGTTACAATAACAGCTTTAGAATCACTCTGGATTGTAAAGGCTTTCTGAAGGTTTCAGAAAGACTTTTTGAAACCACTTTGAATTTACTTTAAGACCTACTTCATTATTTGCCAAGACACAAAGAGTATGAGTGAATTATTGATTAAATGAAAGAGGAATTAGTTGCAAAGTAAATCAATTTATTCACATTTTCATAGTATTATTTATTCATTTTCTAACTCACTAATTTTGGCTTTTTTTCTCCATGGTTCAGCATTGGTTTGGTTTTGTAGTTTTGCATGTGATTAGAGCTCCATGAATCTACATTTATTCAGTGTCATCAACAATTCACAATCTTAATTCTATTTTTTTTACATTTTTTTTTTAAAATTCAAGACAAAAGATAATTTAAAACTTGTCTGCTTTGCTAAAATTATAGCATATATGTGCAATATCAACAAAGAACAATCACAAAAAGCAACACTTCCAAGGATGTCAATGCATTATTTGTTTAAAAATACATTTAAAATAAAATAAAGCACCGGTTTTAGGCAGTGACAAGAGAAACAGACAAACAATGAATATATAACAACAAACAGGACGCTGAATTTTAGTAGAGTGAGATCAATCTCCAAACGGAAGAGCTAATCTCAATTCATGTAATCATCATAATTTTCAAAACCAAAAATACACTTTGTCAAATGAATTCAAATTCTACACGTATTCATACATGTAAAAGAGATAGGGAAATTAACACATGAAGTAGTATTTTAAGTGTAATTATCATAATCCATACAATTTCAAAGCCTGTATCTTTCATTTAAGATGAAAAACACAAGCACATAATATCTTCAGTCATCTGAGCACAGCATGCTATAGTGTAGTTCAGTGATGCAATGTATTTGGACGGCTTTGCCCTGCAATTATTGTGAACCATTTGGCACATATTTAGAAAATGTGGAGCTCCAAGGACTAAAAAGTTACACCCATAAAAAACTGAAACAGCTGCATCTGAGCAAACTAACATTATTTGGTCACCATGGTTTGATTCTCAGATTTCTCTTCAGTCTTCTTGTCTGCCAGATTTGACCTCTTGTTTTTCTTAATGTCATTACAGAAAAACTTCTACAGCATATTTCCAGACATAAAAAAAGAGATTTTAAGAGATTTCTATTTTTTTCCCCAGTTTGTCGTGATCCTGGGAACCGTGGGGACATGCTCTAGATTTTAAAGGAGCTGTATGTAACATTTCTACTTAAAACAGTTCACATATGGCTTAAAATTAATGTTGAAGTGTTCAGAATAAAGAGTCCTGGAATTATGTAAAAGAGGTCAGTGTATTGGATTACAGATACATGCACTGAATCTATTTACCCTGATAGATTTATATGAGCACTAGAGGGAGTAGTGAGTCATTCTTTCCACCTAAAGCAGGGGTCACTAATGCTGGTATCCTGCATGTTTTAGATGTATCCCTCTCCCAACACACCTGATTCAAATGATAAGCCTATCATCAAGCTCTGCAGAAGCAGCAAAAAAAAAACAAACAAAAAACATCAGGTATGCTGATGTTGCAGGATACCGGCCCTCAAGGACCAGGATTCCTGATCCTTGGTCTAAAGCATCAGAAAGTATTAGATGTGATGAGACTTGTGAAGAAACCATTTTTAGAGTGAAATTAAGTAACAAAGTTTTTAAAGCTAGAAGCACTGTAGTTAATTTCACTTCTGGACACAGCTCTCAATGAAAAGAATGGAGATGGATGCTGAAATCACAGCATTTCTTCAACATTTGGCAGTTTGATTATGAAGCTTATGATGATACCACGTTATGAGAAGTCATGTTACAATGTTTCCTAAGTTTGGCCTTTGTTGATCTTTTATTGACCTACTTTGAACAATTCCAAACAGATCTTTAGTGCAGCTATCGACAACACAAACTATACACAAAAAAAGGTGATTTGAGGTTTTACTGTGGTTGATTTCTGTCTAAAAACAGAGCTAAGCTAACAGAGCTATAATGTAAACAATCAGCTGATGAAGCACATGATAGGACAGTGATATTTTGAGCAACTGTAAAAAATAAAGTGGCTGAATAGTTTTAGTTTAAAGGAGAAAACTTGCTGATCCCATAATACAGATGTGTGGAAACAATGAGCTTTATACTTTATTCAGAGAGTGATATAGACTGTGGATCCAAAGCATTGATTCATTGGTGGTTTTGGTAGTCGTAGGTGTGTTCTGGTAGGAGAGTTTAACTTTTACTATATTAAAGCTGCACATACCAAGCAGGAGGCCATTTTCATTTACATTCCCAATTAAGAGAGTCCAGAAAAGATCCCAATTTTATTTATCAAGTTATTTAACTAAACTGCATGTTTTCAGAAGATGAAGTTCAGAGGAAGGGAAGCACATCAGCTGGAGCAGGATGATGGCTTATATGCCTTGTATTTATCACAGTCAGTGCAGACAATAATTGAATAAACTCTGGTTCCACATGGATCATGAGATAATTCATTTTCCTGTCAAAATGTGGGTAAAAGCACACCTGGGACGAACCCTGGAACCCTCTGTTTATCACCTCAGCGTCTTGTTCTTTGACAGTGTCCTCTTTAGCCATTAGCCTGAAGGGAAGCATCAGCTCGACCGGTTCAGAGCCATAAATGACCAGATAAAAGCTGGCAGATGAACTTTGGCTGTTTGTTCGGTGCAAAGATTAATGGCAGCGAACGGGGACACGACAACTAACACATTTTCTGCTAATGACTAGTGCGGGGTATGTTTATGTTTCCGCTCTTTAATAATTAACCCAGAGGAATGTTTACTCTTGTGATTTTATATATTAAGTTACAAAATTGAGCTAAAATGTTTGTTAGTGGGTGACAGTGCTGCTTTTTACGAGCGCACTCAAACGCTGCTAAACATAAACGTTTTAAACGTCTGCGTTAACGTCTCCATCCGTCCGTAAATGCTACAGAAACAGTTATTTAACGCAAAACTAAACAAAACACCTCAACAAATGGGTATTTGTGTTACACATTTCAGTCAGTGCGTGTTTTTTTTTTTTTTTTTTTTTTTTGCAGAAGCGACTTGTTGGCATCGCCGCTTAGCCCATTGTTGCTTCTTTAGCTTGTTGTTTCCCGTTTCGAGTCCAACTCACCCAGAAAATGAGGCTGTAGGAGATGAGGAAGGTCTTCAGGCAGGTGATGACGGGCTTCGTCTGCAGCCGACGAGACGGCGAAGACATGGTGGCTTTTTCACTCCGGACAGAAAAAAAAACAGACAAAAGTTTACTTCACAGCGGTCTGCAGGGGAGAGAGGGAAGGAAAAAAACTTCAGAGGATGAATCCAAGGAAAAGGGGGAAGTGTCGTCACTAACCCAGATTGACTTTCCTGAAGCCGGCGGAGCTCAGTCACCGAGTCCGGATCTGAGGGGACCGTCTGCAAAGTGCAAAAACGAAAAGAGCCCAAGTCTGTGGGGACCGTCTGCAAAGTGCAAAAACGAAAAGAGGCCGGATCTGAGGGGACCGTCTGCAAAGTCCAATAACGAAAAGAGGCCGGATCTGAGGGGACCGTCTGCAAAGTGCAATAACGAAAAGAGTCCGGGTCTGTGGGGACTGTCTACAAAGTGCAAAAACGAAAAGACCCTGAAGGACTGAAAACACTACTCACATTCAGCACTGTTTATAAGCTGATACTGTGTTTTTGTGTATATTGTTATGATCCTGGGTTATAATGTCTGTTTTTGTGTGCTTCTGTGAGTGTATTTCTCCCCCAGCCCTGTAGGGGTGCTGTTTTGTTTCCTACAGGAAGCTGTTGATTGGTGGAACAAAATGAGCTGCCATTTAAAAAGGGCCCCGGATCCAACAGCTTGTTCTCTCTCGGCCAGCTTCCAACCATGATCCTGTGTGTTTCTGATGGCCAGCTTTGATAGATATGTTGTGTGTGTTAGCAGTAGCTTTTGTATATTGTAAATAGTTGTAAATAGAATTTTGGTTGAACAGTCTTTTGTTCTGGTAGGGGAGAGCGGCTCTTTTTGTTTTCATGATTTTCTCCTGTTTTGGGTAGGGAGTTTAAGTTAGTTATTGTATTTTAGTTTTGCCCATTAGTTTAGGAGATAAGACTTTTTGTTTGTTGTTAATATGTTAGAGTTAATATGTACGTAGAGTTTTTTTTCCTTATTTAACTTTTTTATATACAGTATTTATATCTCGGATTTATAATTTACTACAGAAACAACATCTCCTGGCAAATAATTCTTTGTAAAGCCCTGTATTTTTATCATGTCAGCCTACCAGGTTAAATAGCCTCAGGTGTACTGTAAACCCTATAACAAGTCCACCATTTTAAGAAGAAAAAAAAACCCAACAACCTCAAATTTTGGCATTATTTTGGTGATTTCCAGCTCTTGTATTTGGGTGCTTCTATGAGACTGGGTTCATTTTGGTACCTGGCACTTCGCCGGCTTTTTTTAGACCTAATAATAAAAGAGAAATTTATATATATATATATATATATATCCCCCCAGGATGTACCTAATGATGACCTCAGATAAATGCACAAAAAAAAAAAAAAAAAAAAAAAATACTCTTGCTCTGAGCCATCCCAAAATCAATGAGTTTCTAATAAAATATTGGGAACAAAAATAGGACCAAAATTGGGACAGGAAAAGCTACCGAGGTGTCAGTGCATTTGATCTGGAAAACATGGCTTGAAATGGTCTTATATTCCACTGTAAATAAAGACACTGTGTTATATTTGAGGATCCCAGTGGTTTTTCTAATCCAGATGTGGGTTTTTAATGAATCAGCAGTCTCATTCGAGGTTTCGTGAATAATCCATTGTGTCCACTGGTGTTACATGTGGAACCTGCCCATTTTAACACATATAAATTGCAAATGATTTTGTGACAGCAGTCATTTTTGTGAAACACTCTCCCTTGCATAATTAGTTGGATTCCCAAAATGTACCTGTTAGAGAGTAAAAAGATATTTGAAAAAATAGTAGTGCATAATTTTCATGTCCTTTTTACCATGTTACATGGAGATTTTTGTATAAAAATAACATAAAAATGTGTTTTATCTGAAAAATTGTTTCTCTTTTATCTCAGTAAATATTTATTTTTTAAAATAGATCTAAAGTGCTTCCAAACTTGCTTCATAACATTAGTCTACATCTGGTTTGAATTTTTAGCCCCTTTGTCCTGTTTTTAGGGGCCAGTTTCATAGAAGCACCCATCTGAATAAATGACTCTTAGAGACTTTGCCTGAGAAACTTTGAATTTGATCATTTGCATGGTCGTTGCCTAAAAAGTGACTCATTGCCCATAGACCCCCATAATAAAAAAATCAGTCAATCAGATTTTACCTATATAGCGCCAAATCATAACAAAAGTTATGTCATGACACTTTACATGTAGAGCTGTTAAAAAACCAGACTCTCAAGCCAAAATAGTCAACTTTACTTGTAAAACTAACATGTTTGTGGTCCTGGTGCAAAAAAAAAAAAAAAAAAAAAAAATCTTTGGTCTCTACAGTTCATGCATCTCTTTGTGTTTTATTTTTCACATTGTAGATTAATATTGAAGACACAAAAACTATGAAACACCACAGATGGAATTATGCAGTGAACAAAAGTGTTAAACAACCATAACATGTTTTGTAGTTTAGATTATTCAATGTAGACACCTTTTGCATATTTGTTTATTTTTTATTTGGCAGGGACAATGCACAATTTTATAATTGCACCAGCCTGTACTCCATGGGCAGGCAACCAGCAGTTAAGAGATAGAACCATAACAATATATACGAAGTCTATTACACAGGCAGACAATTAAGACAACATAAAAGCAATACATTAAAGTTATAAATACAATTGTGTTTGAAACAGTGGGTATGGGTGTCAAAGTACAAACTATTGAAGCAAGTGCAAGCTGATGATCCGATTCTTCGGAGACAACACTGAGTCTCGTGACTTTGGACTAGTATCGCATATGTCTTCAGACATTTGCGAAATAGATTTGCTAACTGACAGTGACATTTATAGTGACTTGGATGTCAGTGAATAAGGAGAAAATTCAATATCTATATGGAACCTTTTGGACACTCAAACACTGTTCAGCCAAACAAGACAGCCACGCTTTTTCAATCAATAAAGAAAGTGTCTATATGACTGTAAAAAGTGGATAAACATATTCCTCGACCCTGAAAACCTGTATCTAGTCCCTAGAATTGTTTTTATTACTGTTATACATGAGGAAACACTAACAAACAGATCACGGACATCACCACTGGCAGCCATCTTGAATTTACGTCATGAGCTACTGACCTAATTTTGAATCTGATGGTATATTTGGATTTTTCAGCCCTGAAAACCTACACCAAATTTGTAGCCATATCTCCACCAGACCAGGAGATATAGTTATTTTCCAAAAAGCATGGTGGGCTAGGTGGCCACATTGGATTCAACCACCAATGGCGTTCTGCTGAGGCATCCAGCAAATTGGGTCGTGTTTACTGGCTCTCATCATTAGAAATTAGTGGAAAAAAATTCAGCATTTCACATAATAGGCTTCTTCCAGATGACATTTTAGGTATTTTGACGGCCATATTGGAATTTTAATGGCCATATTGAATTTGAGGCAAAATTCAAGATCTTATTTTGCTTATTTTGAAGAGCATATCTCAAAGTACCAGAATCCAATGAGAAAACCTTGACTGGAAAAATTGGCAGTTTTTTTCCTGACCTGGACCTGTCTATCTGAGGAACTCATCCTCTACATCAGAGTTAACCCTTGGTTTTCCTTTCCTGGGGCAGTCCTCATTTGAGACAGTTTCATCATAGTGTCTGAAAGTGTTTTTGACTGCACTTGAAGATACATTAAAAGTCTTAATTTTCCAGACTTACTGATCTTTATGTCTTAAAGTAATGATAGAATGTTGTTTCTATAATATGACTTACAGTAGTCAAATAAGGGTGTTAACTGTACAGAACTGTATAGCCTACCAACCCTACTCCTGCACAACACAACTCTCAAACTCATTTAGAAGGCAGGTGGGGTACACCCATGGCATGCCACCTGTTGAAATAGTGATGATCAAACCATTCACTCTCATTCACACCTTCCTATATGGGGATCTATAGGGACTAATTTACTTTTGGTGCCAGTCCCCAGTGGCTATTTAGATCACACTAACAAGACCATCAGAGGATTGTGTCATGAAGTTTACCTGTGCTTGACTAAAACACTGCAGTACACAGCAGAACTTAGCTGCAGCAGCTGTTAGCATTAATGCAGGTAGCTGTAATGAGTGTGTTTATACCATTCACAACCTTGGCATTACTGTTAACAATAATAACAGTATGTGTTAACATTTATAAAGGAGTTGGACTTACTTGATGGCATTAATTATGACAGTTATTGGATATAATCTGTGTTTTCAGTGAGTCCAGGTTTCATCCCTCACTCTTCTCCAACTCCACCCCACTTGTTTCCATAAAACTAACACAGTCATGTTGTGTCTCTAAAGGCAACAGATCATGTCACACAGGGTTCGTGCACTATTTATACAGTATACTGTCAACAGGTTAGGCTCAGACTTGAAGACCAGACGTTAAACCTGCTTTCTGGAACAGGGCCAGGTGTAGAAAATAACATTAAACACGCCACTGTCCCAGCATGCACCACACCACTGGCCACACCCCCTAACTACTTAACTTTATTAGACAGAGCTGTTCTGCTGCATTATGATATGACTTACAATTGTTTTCACTGATACATAAAAACAAAATGACTGTCACTATTCTGGTATTCATAGCAAAGCCTCTCCTCAACATTTCCTGGTAAAATTAACAATTTCTTCTCAACAAACTAAGACTGTTGTGGGTTTAATGTACCTAGAAAGTGACCAGATGGGTCTGCACAAGCTTGAATTTGTCAGTGTTTTGGTTCTGCTAGTGGGTCCAGATTAAGGGTTATATCAAACTAATAGGTAGTTGTCAAGATGATCCTGTTGCACCAAGATGTTTGGTTCTTAACTGGGATTAGTCTACTTTGAATTATGGGTAAATCAAATCATTTTAATTTAAAGAATAGGGCTGCTACTTTTGCAAACCCTTTGGCTAATTTTATTCCAGCAAAAACTCCTGGTTTCAGGGGAAAAAATAATGGCTACAAGATGTATTATCTCCAAACCTCATGTACAGTATGTTTTAAAATGCTTTAAAAGTTACTGACACTTAATGAGGCTTGGCTTCAGCAGTCAGTGGGTTGTCTGCATGACCTTTTCAAGAAAAAAAATCCTGAATATGTATTTATGAAAAGAAAAAAAAAAAAATCTAATTTCATTTGTATAGCACCAAATCATAACAAAAGTTATCTCATGACACTTTACATATAGAGCCAGCTGAAACCAAACTCTCAAGTCAATTTAGAGAAACCCAACAGAATCCTCCAGGAGCAAACACTTGTGTCTGGTGGGAGTGGAAGGAAAAACTTCCTTTAACAGGCAGAAACCTCGAGCAGACCCCAACTCCTGGAGGATGGCCGTCTGCCTTGACCAGTTGGGGTCAAAGAGAAAGGGAAAAGGAAGAGAAAAAGAGAGAGGGAGAGAAAGGGGGAAGTAGGGGGAGACACATGGATGCAATTGATGCACAGATAACTGAACTTGAACTGTCCAAAAGTAGATCAGCTGGTGCTAGTATAATCATTAATAACCAGAGCAAATGTTCATGACTAGTAATACGACTACTAAAAATACAAGTATTAACAGTGGACGCACTATCACAATAAATACAAAAAAAAAATAAAAAATAGGCCTGAGAATTCATGATAGTCTTAACTTTGATTTTGAGAGCTCTTAACTGCAACATCTTAATTTTACCTGTTTTAAATTATATTTTCAATATAAGGCAAGAACTGAATGCTGTCTTTTACTTCATGTTTGGACTTGACTTCTGATACAACTGAAAACAAACCAAATACAGTGATTTTTAATGTTTTCACTGACCAATTCAATCACTACTTCACACAAATCTAGATTTCAATGCCTGTGATGCACACAAAGTCAGGACAAAGACAAAACACTGACTTACTTTACTAGCTAAGTTTATACAATACTGAAGTTGCACAGTTCTGTATGATTCTACAAATATAATAACATTAAATTGTAATGGGTAAATGAACATAATTGACCATACAGGAGCATCCGCCAAAGGTTTAGGACCAATCTTGTCATTAAATCCTGGTCATTAAACACTTAGACGTTACTGACGTCAGTGAAGTCTGTGGGCTCAAGTGTGAGGCTGTAAGGACGTGAAATGTCATGGCACTCGGCTTCATATCACGTGACATTACATGGACAATTCCAACACGTGAGCAATGACACATGAGATTAACTTAATCCTGTTAAAGTTCAACTGATGTAAAGCTCAAAAAGTACAACAGACTTCAATAAATTAGGCACAAAAAATAGTCCCATAAAATGTTTTGTGATTTTTGAAATCATGAAATCATCTTACTTGTTTTTGCAACTATCATAAATTGAAGATGACGAACTGGTGTGTAATAGTATACTTTCTTTCCTGTGATTTTAATCTGCTTTCATCAATAATGTTTTCTTGCTCTGTGAATTTTAATGCACCAGTGCACATGTTGTGTCTCTCCATGGTTTCCCAGTTACCCTGAGTTCATGGTCTTAACACTGAGTCATGGGTAATTCCCTGTATAGTCTGCAGGAGGTGCCGACTTGCAGAAAGTAGATGGTCTCAAAATGTCAGCAGTCAAGCCCTCAGTCACTTCATGATTTTTACATTGGAACAAACCAAAGCCTCAGGCACATACTGGGGGCACACCTCAAGAACCATGAGATATTCTAGGATAGTGGAGCTGGCCATTAATATTTGTGAGGTTGGATTGTGGTTCACAAACTTGATGTGAGAATTGTCAGTTCAGAAATGTAGCTCAATTCAAAACTGCAAAGAATTTCGCCAATGTCACCATCTACAGTACACAATGTTGTGAATAAAAACGGAGTCTGGCGAAATCAGTAAAGACAGAGAAATTCAAGGCATTGTATGCGAAACAGTCAAGCTACCATATTGAATAAAGCCACATGAGTGTCGGATAGAAAACTGTTATCACTTATCAATTCACTGCAGTGAAAATGTATTATAGGACAACCCTACATTAATTCTGTGTGGAAATACTATTCTAGGCTCAAGCTCATCTTAGATGGACTTAACAGATATAAGACTAGATTGTACATACATCTGCCCCAGTGTTTCAAGTGTGTCGCAGGCATCAATCTAAACTTTTTTTAGTAGTTTGGACAGCTAAAGCTTTAAGCAAACAAATACTGGGAGACTGTAGATAATATCCCTATTTTCCTGGAAATGGGGTTTTGTTTTTGATTCTCTTGTCATTCCACTTGATGCCTGCCTGTCATGGGACCATATATTATATTTACCTGCTACTCAAATAACCCCAGCCAAGGCTCAGGACAATTCTGTTTCTAAATAATTGTCACTTATTTTTGCACATTTCTAGAAGTTTACAATTCTTTCTAAAAAAAAAAAAAATGAGTGCTCATTGAACATACTCAAATTATGACCTTGTTTTCCTCTTTTTATCAGCTGGAGCCACTAGTTTGTGCACCTGGCTTACCATGGCAACAAAGGTTTCAGGTCTATCTATTTTTGAAGCAACATTAGAACTTCAAACTTAATTTTTAAAATAAGGATTAATTTAGAGAATTTCAGTTTTAGTTGCTTTAGATGTCAACAAAGCTGAGTCTACCTCTTGTCCTGCACACTTTAACCACCAGGGGGCGGTGCAGTGTCGCATAATGACCTGAAACGGACAACGGTACTGAATCCGAAGAAGTGAAGCGGAAGCGATAAATAGGCCTTTACATTTGACGCACACGAGGCCTTGAATATCTTAAGCTACATATACAGAATAATCAGTCCACGCACTTGGAAAATTTAAGGTACGACGCCATTTTTGTATATTACATCCGAACTATGGACAGACCGGAAAATCTGAGAGTCAACCGGGTGCAGCCGATTACAGACAAGCCCATAAACCCATCTATTTGACTGGCAGCAATTATCTGATCTGTGATTGGTCAGTTTTGGATCAGATGCTATTAGAGCCCGCCTATATGTCTTTTTGGCCAATCGGCTTGGCGGAGAATGTAAAAGAGGCGGTGTGGACGGGTCTAGAGTCGTCGCAAACCGGCTGTCCGGTATAAATAGCGGATTCACTTACAGTCATTTGGGGAAATTTTCTACTTTCCTTCCTGGCGGGTGGTGTGCGGAGCCGGAGAACAGCAGGGTTTTCATTCTAACAGCACGCCAAGAAACATTTTAATTCCGTCACCTCGTCGTTCAGGTCAGTCTACATTTTTTTGATTTAGAAATAAAATTATGTCGAGGCTTTTTGTAGCAGGAAGTCAGTGTCGTATTGATCTCTTTTGCACATTAATGCCGCAAAATGAAGGTCATATTTTATGTATAGGAATTAATTTGAACTCTATTTTGTTTCAATCTTGGAGTTCGGGTTATTATGAGACACGAAGCCCGGGCTGCTGGTGTTTCATCATCTACAGCAGCCGAGTACTGCCTGTACTGTAGTGTGTACGCGCGCGTGTGTGCGCGCATAGTTTGTGCACATCATTAAGTGGTTGCCTTTTGTCCGAGCTGAAATGATCCACTTGCATTGAACTGTACGTTGTCATGCTGCATTGCCTTTCCCAGTCAAGCTTGTGCAAGTACATTGAGGATTGTTGGCATATTATCCGTTTCAGTTGGAGATTGTTCTTGCAAACTGTGCAGCCTTTAATGCATCCTCACACTTGTCTCTTCCTCTTGCAGATCAGACACCTCTGAACACCAGTCAGCTCTGCCTTAACTTTACCTGCCAGCCCCACAAGCCAAACTAAAGCCTTCAAAATGATGCAGATCAACAGCGACTCAGCCAGCAACAAACACTCCCTCATCAACGTCATGCACCGCTTCATAGCCGCTGCCAATAACATGGATGAGACCATCATGGTGCCCAGCCTGCTGCGAGACATGCCTCTGGAGGAGCAGGTGGCGAGTGAAGTGGAGGCCAACAACAATGAACCACCGTGCCCTCAAAAGCAGAGAGACATGTACGAGCACTACCTGCTTCTAAAATCCATAAAGAACGACATGGAGTGGGGTCTTTTGAAGAGGGAGATGAGCAGTGGGGCCAGCTTCCTGGAGATGGCGGTGAAGCAGGAGGAGCAGCAGCCAGTGACCGTAGACCTACATATGGATGACAACACAGACCTGGAGCATCAGTTTCACTACCACCTCAGGGGACTGTTTGGAGTTCTCTCCAAGCTCACGGTGCAAGCAGACCACCTCACCAACAGATACAAGAGAGAGATCGGAGGAGGAAACTTCATGAGATAGAAGTAATATCTTTTCTTTTTCTCTCTCATTCCTCTGGACTGCTTGACTTACAACAATGGGATGTGTTTTGAGAAGGGCTCCATCTCTTCTAACATATCTCAGTGGACAGTGAACTGACCAGGGCAACCACTTTGTGACTTGTCTAACTTCTGAGTAGCACTCCACCCCCCCACCCCCCAACTCCCAGTAAACGCCTTTTTAAAACCGGTGATGCCTGCATGTGTCCCTCTGCATGCTTGTCATTGCAGCAGTCGACACTTAGTGCTTGGCAGAGGTTTACTGAATCTGTACCCAAGTCCAGATGAAGCACAGCTTTAGTTTATGCGGTTGATATTTCAAATTTGATGACAAATGTCACCAGAACAATGTGATGATGAATAAAAGGTTTGACTTTAGGAGAAAGATGAATGCTGGTTATTCTGTCCCTCCTTTTTAAAATAATTTAATGCTGAGCTGAAGGGCTCTTACCTGACAGTCCGTTAGTGTTTCCACTCGGTGTTACTGTAACATGGCGTGCCTTGACTTTTGTACGTCGTCCTCATGCCCTGTTCAGTTTTCTCCTACGTGGGTCCCGTTGTCTGACTGCTAAATCAAGGTATTATGATGAAATGACTCATCTGTTTGTCCTTGGATCTTTCAAATCCAATTTTTTATTGAGCAGAAATGCTGTAAAACTGAAATAAATAATTGGAAACTTTTAATTTCTGTCTTGTCATTTGTCACTGTTCACAGAATGAAAGTTAAAGGTTTGTCCCACTTCCTGTAGTTGCTTAAATCACAGAACCTGCTGACTGTGTAAAGGAGTTAAAGCCTAGATTCCACTATGCTCCAGGTTTACATCATTTAGCACTTAACTGTACCAGTTCCTCACTTTTAATGTAGGGTGGTTTTATGTAAGGCTGCTGAACGACTTGGTGCTTTACTGAGTAGGGATTTACCAAAAGGAGAAAAGACAGGTGTTAAGTGGTCACGACAGAATTTGTCATACTAAGCACCATTTGTTATTGCTGCTGTGTATGCAAATACACGGTTGTGCTGATGCAAAGCTTCTGCAGCAGTAATGTTTGCAGCACTTTAATGGAACATATTTTACACTGTCTTTTCAGGTGAAGTGGAGCCATTTTCCCACATTTAGTTTCATACAGCTACTGCTGGTTACTGATTTTTCTTTGGAGAATGGTTAATGATTACAAAAAGACTGAAGCTGATTTTTATGGCAGTGGAGGATTTTGTAGAGATAGCTTTTTATTTGGGGGGTGGGGAGGGTAAGGAAATACCTAATTGTCATCATTGTGAGCCATATGATCTTCAATTGACCTACAAAACAAACCCCATCACAACATGGTTAATGGTAGCGCTTCTCCTAATGGTGACAAAGGCTGCACTAATATGTCAAAACAACATATGTAACTACTGAAAGAGACCATTAAAAATCAATAAATTGGACCACCCCATCAGAAGTGACAGGAATTTATTTTGTTGAGATAATAAACTTGATAAAAGCACCCTGGTGGCTCAGTGAACACAATTCTCTGTTGCACTTTTGGAACAGATAAGTCACAGGTTCACAGAATTTTGTCACATCCAACATGATGGCAATGCAGTTTAGAGGAAACATTAAATTGATAAGTTAGTCAAACTGGTTGCCCCCTGTAGGTGATCCAACTATCCATCACCCTCTGAAACCCTCCCCTTAGCAACAGCTCCACCTAGAGCAGCCAATCCGGTCGCAAAGGCTTTTTTCTCCCCCCACTCTCTCTCTTTTTCAAAGGCACAGCAGTGATTAAGAGATCGCAGTGTGATGAAGGGCATCGAGGAAGCAAAAGGAGGGCAGACACGGTCAAAGAGGAAAAAACAAACTGCTCTGTCCAGCAGTGAACGAGTCAGGGTGAGGAGTTTGCATAAAAGTGCTGCATGTGCCTGCAGTCCTATTCTCTTCTCATTCACAATGGGCCTTAGAAATGGCTGCAAATCAAAATGGCTGTGTTGGTCAGTGTCCGCTGAAATAAAGTGGGTCAACAACACTGGTGACAGCTGGTCAGACGGTGAACGTGAAAAGAAATGAGGATTCTATTCTCCAGACATGATTGAGACCCACAAAACAACGCAAACTAATCCCCAATGTCATTATTTAACCTCCATTGTTCACTTAGGACAGAAAACTGTTTGGGTCTGAACAAAATATAAAGCAATATATAAAAAAAAAATCAACATCTTACTTGCTTTAGTGACCCTGTATTTTTGCATTGTGTTTTTCCTTGAGGCATCTTTGTTATATTTTCAACATATTCTCCCTCTATCTGTTTATATCTCTGTGGATATTTTCTTAGATTAGATGCTTGTCTGCTATAATATTTTTATGCTAACTTGCATCAGTGGTAGTTGGCTACATGCTGTTATATAGAAATGCACATTTGTTTTTGTTTCATCTTCAATTATTGAGGAAGACAAGTTTGTATGGAAACTACTTCAAGAATAAAAGTCTAAAAAATCTACTCTGCATAACCATGTACACATGTTTGTCTGTTATTACAATGAATATATTGCACAGAAAACAACTCAGATTTCATAAAATATACTTTAAAGTAGCCTAATTATCCAAGTATACTTTCACATTGTCCACTCCAGATACACTCTTTTTCTGCTGAACACTGACATTCTACAACAGGGATCAGTCTGCTTACATGTACAACTCTCCAAAGTCACATTTAACTTGAGAAATCTGAGAGCAAATAGTTGTAACCAGTCAGAGCTGGGCAAAATTGAAGTTTCTCTTGAGTCGTGTTGCATAATGCACAGCAGATACCTACAAAAGTGAGTGTGAAGAATTTTATGTGCAGCATTTGATCATTTGATGTAACTCACAGCGTGAAGTGAAACGTCACCAAAAGAGCTCAGATTGTGCAATGAAATAAAAGTACAAGGAGGGCAATGTCAAAGTACCCTTAAGTCACACTGCATTCAGAACCTTCAGCGCAACTATGATGTACTATCAGCTAAATATGCATAAAGTGTGAAATGTAAAATTAGTCACCGTGCAGTAAAGTGGTCCCTGCCAGTATTTGTGTAGTGTACTATCATCTATGTTTTTTTTTCATTAGTCTCACCCCTACATTAATTGCATTTCCATTCTAATTCTGCAGACGTTAAGACTCAGCCTCATTTGAGCTACTTTATACACAGTTGGTTATTTAATATACTGCAATGCATCATATCATGTAACATTAACATCCAGTTTCAAACTTAATTCTTTGCGAGCTCAGCCTTAGTTTAGTTTGTGATGATGCATTTTTCCACTTTTCTTAATTTGAGAAGGTTTTTAAGTCCCTCAGTTTATCACAAATTTAAAAAATCAACCCGTTTGCCTTAAATTGTTTGAAATACATTCAACATTACTGGGCCTTAAAATGAAAATCCTTGTTTACAAAGTTTGATATCTTGGCATGTTGTTGTTTGCAATGTGACCTGAAGAGCCTTAGGACATGGCAGGAAGGTCTTTGCACTAACCGGTCCATCAGCATGAGCCTGCGTGATCACAGACTTGGCAGACAATGGCAGCGTATGCTCTGGCAAAGCTTGCTTCACCTCTGCAGACTGTCAGTTGCTCAATGGCTATAAAATTCCTGCATTACAACCAGACAGTACAAGATAATTACTGTATAATACGGGTCAAGTTAGCCTGATATAAGTCCTGAAAGTTGATGACTAAGCTTCAATAATCTCAAAATAAGGCCCATAACTTTTTAACCGTTATATCACCTACTGACATTGGTGTCTGCCACACCTGCACTGTTTGCTCTTTTCGCCATTCTCTGCACTTTTCTATGGTAACAGCACTGCTCCCTGAACAAACACCTACAGCTCATTCACTTTGTGTTTACTTTTACATCTAGGCACGTTTCACTTACCCTTTAAGACAACAATGAAGTAAACGGAAGACCCAAGTAGACTTGAAGTCGTCCAAAACTATAAGACAATTAAACTAGGTTGTGCTAGTTATTAAAACAAGTTGTTGTGTAATGTGATATATTGTCTGCATCCAGTGGAATTAGTGTTGCTAGGCATTGCTATGCACCAAATCGTCTCATGTGAAAGATGGTGCAGTCCATGTCATTGTGCATGGCTTAGACGTACAATATGCTGCCTTGTGTTGCAGACGTAATGAGAAGCAGCGCACTCACTCAAGTCATTAGTGTTTCTATGTTTTCATTGTCTCCATAACGGCATAAGAGCAGCATGTTTGCAGAAAGCAGTCTTTCAGGAAGTATTCTCCATTTGGTAGCATCTGTTTTGGTAAATCTAAAGTGTCTTCAGGGTATGAATGATGTAAGACTTGAGACACAAATCTGATACAAGTGATAACATCAACATGTGCATTACTATGTTTTCAAGGATAAAGATAAATAGGCTGGAATCAAAATGCATACATTTGTAAAAGTACCAGAATGTTAACCATATACCAGGTACAAGGATGTCAAAATGGGTTTGTGTTTGCTTCTGTTTTATGTGGACATTGTACAGTGGTCTCCTATTGGCTTTGCAGTGAGGAAATGACCTGAAGTAGACCAGGGGTTTGATTGGATGAGAAGTTGCACAATATTGTGTTTACATGTTTTAGTTCGCTAAAGGAGATATTGCTATATGCTTTTTGCAGTGTTGATATTATGCAAATTGCAATATAAATGTTTATATGGTGAAATAATTGTGACAGTTTTTTTTGCTAGTCTAATAATCCTAGACATTCTACATGAATATTTTTACTTTTGTATGGTTAATCTATGTGAATTCTTACCTTTTCAAAAGACTGCAGCTTCAGACCATGTACATTAAAATCATTGTATCTGGTATCAGATAACAGTGTCTGTCTGCTCTCATCTCGTCAGACAGGAGACACAGCTGTGAAGACGGGAACACCGTGTTCTTTTTTAGATTGAGACTTTCCCAACGAACCCCGAAACACAGAGCCCCCACCCCCTCCCTCTTCCTTTATGATTAGATAAGTTTGATTTTATTTTGGTAAAAGGCTGAATCTGTTGAGAGGAAAACCCACCTCTTGTTTTTTTCTTTTGCAGCCTGGGAGTACGTTTGATTTGACCATGACGATCAGTATGTACCCTTTCTGTGCAGAGCGTATACTGTAGGGGAGGAATGTATGAGGTTATGTAAGAGCGAGTGGGCGTGTGGTCCAGCTGGAGCAGCTTACAGCCTGACACAGAGTGTCTCAGAGAGCGAACAATCCCCTCAGCGTGGCCTTGTCTGCTGCTCACACACACTTGTACTCTATCCCTTTATGTGCAGCTTACAATATATAGGTCAGTGTGATCTTCTGTCATGCATATTATGCGCATAAGGTATGAGGCTGCAGATGCCAAGAAAATAGATAGATTAGATCTGATATTTACTTTCATTAGATTTGCAAACAACTTGCTCAAGAAAAACAAACAAGATAAATATATATAACAGTCAAAAATGCAAACAAATATCAGTGTGCATATCCTCAAAAACTCTAATGCTCTTAATCTATGTTACAGTGCACACTAGAAGTAAAAGAATGTTACATATCAGTAAGTACGTTGACCTCAATATATAATAGGGTATTATAATATATGAGTCAAAAGGTTAGACTAAAAAATGGTTTATTAACCTGTTGTGTGTTAATGTCCAGCCGAAGGAAACAAAACAGAAATGTTTCATGTGGAAAATGCAAATTAAAAAAGAATGCAGTGACAATAAAATGTACTATATTTTGTGTAGACACTGAAAATAGTGTATGTCATGTTTTTTCATGTCTGCTCAACCTTATTTCATCTGTAAATACGCAACCATTCCTGATATTCAGCTAATAATGAGTTTTAAACTGTGCTTCTGACTCTGCCTGTGATGACGGTTTGCTATCAAAGCAGCATCCAATGAAGGGTCTAGTCTTTTAAGAGTGTAGATGGGCCAAAGATCTCCATTTTCTTAAATGTATGAAAAAATGATTTCAATGTTTAAGTCAATGTTCCTGAGTGAAAGATTAGAGGGAAAGTGTTTATTTAAAGAGATTTCCAAATTGACAAGTTTGACTATGGGCCATGTTTGTGCAGCGCATTGCTTGTGTAATGTCTTACCAAATGTCATATTGACTGTACTGATTTCGCTCTGATCTTGTATTGATGATGTGAGTCACATCACTGTGTGATGTCTTCTCAGGCATGTTTCAAAGATTCTCCATGGGGTTCAGGTCTGGACTCTGTGGTGTCCAATCTATATGTGAAAATTATGTCTCTCATACTACCTGGACCACTCTTTCACAGTTTAACTCTGATGAACCCTGGTATTGTCATCTTGGAATGTAGCCAATCTAACATTAACCCAGTATAAATCTGGTCATTCAGTTTATTCAGGTTCGGTTGACCTCATTTCTTGGACGCATAACATTACTGAACCTAGACCTGACCAACTGAATCAACCCCAGATCATAACACTGCCCCCACTGGCTTGTACTGTAGGCACTATGCATGATGGGTAAGCAGTTCATCCTTCTCCCTTCTCACCCTGATGTATCCATCACTCTGGGACATCATTATTATTATTATTATATATTTATTATTATTATTATTTCAGTCACTCATGGGCTAATTCCACATCTTGGATAATCTTAATGGGTGACATATAAAAATGCATCCCCTGGACAGTTGTATGGAGGTGGAAATTAACTAGAGACCAGGCTATAAATGTTTCTGGTATAAAGTTGGACAATGTAACAAAGGGGTCTATGGGGATTGACTCGGTCTTGAAACCAGATCCCATCACACATTCAATTTAATACGGATTCTGACACTTGCACATTGGCGTCATTTTCAACCCTGGAAGTTGCTGTTTGGGGTAAAGTTACACTTTAATTGTACAGGCGCACAGATCAGTGTAATGCTCACTGTAAAACACTAGTATTTGCAGAATAGGCAAATTCTGAAGGCATCATTATTTATTATTTTTACAGACACAAATTTAAAAGTCAAACAGATCAGAAAATTAGAGTTCATCACAATCTTGGTTTGTGAAATTTCCCAGCTATACTGAAAGGTAACCACAGACATTTCAGATCTTCTGAAAAATAGATGATAATACAGATTTCCATCAAAAACTGGGATTACATAGCCAAACTGAAAGGTAATTTTGCAGATTTTTTGACAGTACTAGAAAATCTGTCAAACATTGCAACTTTAGGTTATAATTTTAACTTGTACCAGTCTGACATACATGTATTTAATACTGACCAGCAGCTGCACAATGATTAGAGGAGTTTTTTGGAGCAGCTCTTTAGGTATTTTGACAGTCTGTATCTTGTCACTTATGCTTATTATGGCTTTCTTTATGTTTCTTTGAGCCTTGTATCTACACAACAGTGTCTGTGTGTTCTTTGGAGTTTAGTTTACTTTAATTATCAGGTGCGTGATAACAATCAGGGTCAGGCCTCAATGCTGAAATCCTCCGCTCTCAACGACTCCCACAGGATGATAAAGAGATGAGTCCTCCGCAGGTCAGTGCCTCTGTCCATCTCTGACTGCATTTAATCTAATCTGCACAGTGAGGGCGATACAATGGCACTGCTGTGTTTAATTACACAAGAGCCTGTTGTCTGCAGAGCTACTGGAAAGCTATATGAGCCACAGAAGAGCAACACAGATCATATTTCCCTAACCAGTGTGTTTACTGCACATAGGCCAAACCCAACTTCTAACATGGGGGGTGTTTTTCTTTTTTTTTTTTTGGCTAATAATTGTTTTTGTTTGATCTTGACCCCAACTGTGATGTGGTTATGTGTAGATTATGGACAATATTTGTTAATTTACTTAACCTTCGCTTCGTTTAAAAAAAAAAAAAAAAAAAAACTAAGTCCAGTGGTTTTGTTTGCTTGAATGTAGTGGAAACGTGACCGTGCACGTGTTTAACTACCAATACCTCAAAATATTTAAGTAAGTCTTAAATATTAAACTTTTGTAAGTATTTTGAAATCATGATTATATTTATTTTAAGGGTGACTTTCTTTGTGGCCAGATAGGATAGCAGTGAAAGAAAAAAAAATCACTCTATTGTATTATTATCACTCTATTGGCAGATTATTATTATTATTATTTATTTATTTTTTTTTGCTTGAATTAAGCAAAAAAATAAATAAATAACTTGAATTAAGCAAAAAATCTGCCAATGGAACAAGTGAAAATTATCTTGGTAAGATTTCTTGAGCTAAGATTTTCAAGATCTATTGTCTAAAAATAAGTTTTTATATCTCACTGAAAAGTTACTCTTTAGGTGATTATGTCTTATTTTATGTGTGATGAGATATTTTGACAAGAAATGAGAAAAATACACTTGGTAAGATTTTGATATTTGCAGTACATCAGTGACCGACAGTTGAGTCTGAAGGATCAGGCATCATGGTGTTCAGCTTAGGCCTGAACCTTTACCATTTACACCTTGAAATACATCCAGATTCCTTAAGACTAAGTAACATATCCAAATATCTTTTTCTCTTTACTTGAATAATGTTTTCTCATGTACTAGTGAATGATCCTCAGCCCATCTTTGCTCCTATAGGACAAGACATTTAATGGATTCTGCTTTTGCACCCGATCGTGTTGTTAGTCCCACTGATTTTAATCATTATTGCCCCAGTTCCAGCTTTTTCTTTAATGTGTTTCAGCCTGATTTACAAATTACAAATGCATAAAGTGTTCATTCAGTTCAGTGTCTACAGTTAAATAAAATAGAAGAGTAAATTAAATATCTCTGCATTATTATTTTTTTAAATATACACTTTTCATTCTGTCTTTTTTTTTTTTTTAATCTTTTCCCGGACACATATACAAATAGCACTATGTTTAATGTACTCTGTAAGTTCTTCAAACACATGTGTACTTCTCACCTCAGCTTTATCTCGCTCCTCGTTCTGTCTATATTCACATGCCTGATCCTTACAGCATTCACACCCATAATGTCCTGAGTGAGTAATCGAACTTGACCTCACATTTGGTCTTTTCTAGCTGTATCTCAGCAGACTGTACACAGTGCAAAGTTTGTTAATTCTAACTGATTTCATTGTTATGTCTGGGTCAGTGGGTTTCTCTTGTGAAATGCTGGCTGCAAACAGAGGCAGCATAACTCAGTGCTTGAACCAAATGAACTAAGAGCTTGACTGTCATCCGATATTAAGATGACAGTTTCATAGCTGTAAGGTATTATTATTTGGCAGTCTGTGGAGTGTCCTTATGCTCACCTAAACTGATATTTAAAACTGTTGCTGTGCATTGGCGTCCACTTTTCCAAGTACCTTAATGCATCAACAACTCCCCAGTAATATCCCACACTCAAGGAACAAACACTTTTGAGGGTTTACTTGGAATTTTCCCATACTGTTACCAGATTTAGCCTTGGGTGGCTTGATCAAAAATGTAATGATGTTAAAAAGCTGATGTTGATTATTATTTGATGAATGTCAAATCATTATTTCCTTCAAGTATAACGGCTGATGAAGTGAAAAATCAAAGAAGCCAGTCAGTTATTTGCGCTTGTATACTGTTTGTAAAAGACATTAAGTAAAAGAGATGATGATGAAAATGACCAGTTTCCCCAAATAGTGTCCCAAAGCTTTATTTACCACATCTGCAGGAGGCCTTTATCTGAAAGAGGCTTGTAATAAAGGGAGGACTTTATTTCTAATGTTCTCTGTTTAATTAGTGATAGTGGTTGTGCTTAGTAGAAAACATCATTTTGATCCGCTCATGTTTGTAAAAAGAACTGCAATGTGCTTTTAACACATGAAACCGTTACATAATAAAGCCCTCTAGTGTTTAACAGGATCATATCTCTCTACTGTAGCAGAGCTTTTATTTTTATGTAAATGTTTTCTCCAGTTTCTACACAGTTTCACTGAACAAGTACACACACCTGCAGTGACTGAAATTGGACAATGACCTTGCAGGTATTTGAGCACTGGCTTTTATTTGGCTTTTAATTGAGTTTTATTTGAGGAAACATGACAGGTAAATGATGCGAAGAGACAAAAAAACAAAAAAAAAACAACCAAAAAAAAAAAGCAACAAGCAAAAATGGCATAAGTTACAAAATGATGTAAAAATACATAAAAAACATAAAGATTTTTTTTTTTTTTTTTTTACAAATTAAGAGGACAATAGAATAGAATAGAATAGATCTTTATTGTCACAGTCACAGGAACCATGAAAATCAGTTTAGCAGCTCAGTTCAATTTAGCAGCAAAACACTTAGTGCAGAAGGGACTGTATAAAAAACAAAAACATCACATGGAATGTTAAGAAAATGTAGGAATGTGGAAAGGCTCCAGAATAAAATATTAATACACATATGCTAGTAAAGAACTACTAGAACTAGTGAAATATACAAAAATATACAAAAATATACAAAAGCTAACTCTATACTACAGATGATAAGTGTACTGTAAAAGATGAAACAAGGTGAAAATGACATAAGATGTGACAAGACAAAAAGACTGTGATCTCTGATTTTGCGACTTTGTGCTTATTTTGTTTATTCTATTTGTTTTAGTTGAATGATAGACACTTGTTCTTCAACAAGATGAAAGTATTGAAACATAAAACACAATGTAAACAACAAAAGAACACTGTTAACCACAATAACATTTATCACAATATGAAGTAAATCCTGATAAATATTATATATCATCGTAAATATCATTATTACTCACTTAACCTTCATGTAATTATTTAGATTACAGTATCTTGGTGTAGATCCTGAGACTAGGATGGACTTGTTCCTGAACACAGATACACTCTAAACAAGACAGTTGGGTATTTTTTCCTAAAGGAGGCTCAGATTTTTGATGCCTGCACTCAGATCCTACATGTTTTACCAGGTGTTGGTGAACTGTTCTATGCTTTGATGTGCTGGAGATGCAGCATCAAACAAAAAGATACATGGCAGCAGAAGGAAAAGCAGGAGGAAAGTCGACTCAATGGGACCTGTAGTCAAGAGATGCACAATGAACAAGGTGGAGAACATCTTGTTTCACTTGAAGGTGCGAGCATGAGGAAACATGTCATGATATTAAAATTGCCAAATCCTTACAAAAGGAAACATAAACAAGGGTCATTGTAAGAACTTGTCAATTTCAGTTTGTGGTTACAGCCCCGTGGTTGTTGTTTCCTGCAGGGAGGAGGATCAATCCTGCCCCTGAATGACAGAAATATATACTTATAGAGAGCTGACGTTCTGCCCTTTACGGCTGTGCCCATGAGACATTATTTTTCATTTTTAAAAAAGTGCATTAGCATACAATAAATAGAGAGAAACTAATAATTTTTTGATCCTATTTGAGTAATTGCATCATTTACACATATTTGTCAGTTTAAGAGATAGTTTTCAGTCAAAAAAGTATCAGACTGTGAAATATGTAAATAGAAAGATTACACACAAGAAAATTGAGGAGGTGAGGCCATTGTAACTCTCTCTATGATCTGTTCTGTGTTGCTGAAACAACCTCTCTGAAACATGACCAGAGATTTAGAGACCTGTTATAATGCTTTAAAAATAAGACTGAGGTCAAAGGTATCAGAGGAGTGGCCATTTTGGTGTTGGTGGCGTGTTTCATGTGTGACGAAAGATGCAGTCCATTAAGCTGTTTAACACAAAACTAGATGTGTCTTCCATGTTTGCTCTTAGCTCATGACATGATCTTTAAATTGATAAACATTATATTCAAAACAGGTATGAAAAAGTACTCACTCAAGTACTCACTCATTATTGGCTGATGTTCAAGGAGACGGCACGATCGGGTTGTGAAAAAGCAGACGGACTTGTCTATTCTGTGACTATTCGTCTTTTCTTTTCTTTTCTTTTGATTGTGAACCAGGTTGCATTTGGACACGTGCAGGCATGCTGTAGAATTTGTAAATAACTGGACAAGGTCAGTGACTTGCCAAATAGTGAGCGGTGTTGCTTCATAGTGTTATTTTCCCTGGATTATATTTAGATCCGTAGGGAGGAGACTACTGAGTCAGATAGCAACAGACCAAACACGTTGCATGACTTGATATATTAACACAAACTAAAGATATTTAACACCAGCACTTAAAGTTATTTCAGCATCACGTTGATTTAGCAGTGTAGCAGCAGACTCCTGCAGACAGTCTGAGGATCCATCTAAAACCTGCTGATCATAACATAAGAAGCCTGCACAGCCTCAAGGGATGAAAGAGGGTTTGATCAGTCTCATGTTCTAAAACGTTCCCAAATGTCCAAAGAACAGCTCAAACAGATCACAGTGTTTAAGATTCTGCTCAGCAGTCAACGGCGAGCTGCTTTCAGTCAGGATCAAGAGAAAGGGAAGTTTCTGGGCTGAGCTTTAGATGCGAGACTTTAGAGCAGGACTTCCCCTTTTTTACAAAGAAGACTGTTACATAAACGAATCCAAGTGGTGTGAACAGAGAAAGCAGACGTCCTCAGATGAACCATGGCAACGCAAGAGGAACTCATTTTTATCATAAATAATATGGCGACTGGTACAAAAGAGTTGTTAATATCCTGAACAGTGTTGTAAAAGACTCACTGACTTCCATTGGTTTTGACTTGAACTGGTTTAGTTACTTTCCACATTTCTGTTTTTCTGTTCCCTTCTGGTCAAACAAAAACCACGTTGACTTTCAGTGCTTGTGATGAACTGAGGGAAACTGTGTTCCTTCAACGAGACTGTTCGGATGTTATGAAAACTTCACTTTTTAGTCACGTGGTTTTTTTTCAGCACATTGCAGAAACAAACAAGTTCATTTTACAGAACATGTCCTGTTTTTTTCCCTGCTGCAACGACACTGAAGATGATAAAAGAAGAGAACAAACTATACTGACACATCTCTACCACATTTCTGCAGTTCAAATGTTATTTTGTACTTGATATTTTTATGCAGAATCAAATTTGCCTGATCTAAGAGCACATTTCACCTTTTTCTTGTCAACATCTCCGTACAATGTAAAAATCTATTACTTATTTGTGTGTTTTATTAAATAGCGTAATGATAATAGTCAGGAATCACATAAATATATTAAGTTAATGGTTAAACCTCTGTAAAAACATGACCACACAGCTTTTAGGTTATGCACACAGATATTTGTCAGTATTTTTCAAATTTGTTGATTTGTCTTGTTTGACTTTCTGGTACAACTTGTTTGTGAATCTGTTGTAAATTACCTCTTGAAGCTGCGCTGATAGTATGGTCAAATACAGCCTTAGATTGCATGCACATTATACACATGACAGAAGATTGACCTGAATTGATTAAACTCATACATTAACAAGGTTATATATTACTATAAATAAGAGTGAGGAGATGAAAATGATGCAAAAGACATTAAAGATAGGGTAGGAGATGTTTTCTTGGAGCATTTTTTACTACATTGCTTAAAATCCCCTTCACACCCCGATTGCAACCAATTAATCATTTATCGGGAAAGTGACTATTTTTGGTAATTTCTGCATGCATTAGAGGACAGTGATAACAACAGTGAGGACAGTGAGTCTACAATCTCAGGTCCAATGTGGTCTACAGGGTCTGTAAGGTCCACCTCTGCATGAACAGTGAGTGGACCTGCTTTGT
>JAPQRP010000002.1:19027884-19039154 GCA_037367295.1 Apogon hyalosoma
TTTATTTTTAAATAAATTTCAAAGACTATCCAAGTTCAAACTATTATCCAATAACAAAGTTTGTCTCCTTCCTCCTTTTTTCTCATAAATTTGCAAGTTTTTCTTGTATTTACTTTTTCATGTCAGAATACTACAGCTCTTTTCTTGTAAACTTTAATTTTTCCTCAAATTTACCACATCACTTCACACTTAATTTAAGTTTTTCTTTAGACTCCTAAAGTCTAATGTTGGAGTCTTTCCTGACTATTCTTATCCCCTCTTCACCCTGGCTCATATTCTTTTTTAACCTCAATCATCTCTGATACGCCGCCGTACTGAGCTGTTGCGATGGTTCGGTGTGGATATTATGTGCCGCTGTCTTTTCTCTGCAGGTCTTCGTGTCTCCAGGTCGACAGAAAAACCATCTGGGTCAACAGCCTCCCTGACGCCGTTAGCTGGTCTTAAGCGTCTTAGCTTTACGCAAGAGTTCACCAAGATAAAAGCCTTGGATTACCTCCCATCAAAAAATATCGCTCTCCCTCGGTGACAAACAAAAAGTCCTAGGCATAATCCATCCCTTGCCACAAGAATACATTTATATAACCAAATGTGTTAACCCTGATGGCAAGATATACATATACACTACCATGTACATACATAATCATTAAAAAAGGTTTGTTCAATAGTTCTTATGTATTCAAATATACCTATAGATAGGAACCTGAAAGCTGCTTTCCAGTACTGAACACTCCTATGTGCAGGTCCTTTAGGTGCTGTGATCACTTAATCACCTTCTTGCTGAGGTCAAAGGTTATGGGTGGAGTGTCAAGTCATAGCTGGAGTTAAAACCCATGATCCTCATTACAATGGACGGACAGGCTTCCTCTGAGCCACCGCTCGCAGGCAGGACTTAAAAAGTGACAGTTCATCTGCTCGGCGGTCAAAGAGAGGCTATCGGCCGCGTAGCTTCGCTGTGTTCGTCAGTGTCATCTCCTCCTCCTCCTCCTCGTCTTCCTCATCCTCTTGTAGGATGTGGATCGAAGAGCCCAGAAGTCTCTGGAGCTCTGGCACACAACGCACCAGATCCACAAGTCCCTCCTCATCCTCCTCCTTGTCTTCCTCCTTGTCTTTGTTTTTCCCTCTGTAGAGCGTGGCCAAAGTGGAGCTCACCTGGCTGATCGACACCTGCCTCCCCAGCTCAGCGCGGGATAAACTCACCACCTCCAAATGCGGGTAACGCGCCCTGAAGATCCTCGCCGACATCTTCAAACGCTTCAGGACGTCGGTCAGGAGGAACCAGTTGCAAAAGCTGCCACAGAAATTAAATTAATATCAGTCTCAGGTCAGAGCAAGCACTAAAAACACAGTGAATAGGGTTTGACATTTTGGAGAAACATACTATACTTGCTTTTCTACCTGGAGAGGTAAGCAGACACTGTGTCTAATGATTAGAAATGAAAACCTGACAACCTTTCATTTAAATTCCTGACATTTTAGATCAATATTTAACCTCTGAGGCAGCTTCTGGTAGGTGATATGGATGAACATCAGCAGCATCATCATCTGATGACTGACATGTTCGTAAATAAGATAATATTTCATCGATGACGGTGGCCAGTGATTTTCTGTGGTATCAATGACTTTGTGCTCATACCAATATAGTTTGAAACACTTCAATAGTACTTACTGTATTACAGTTGAGATTTGTTTCCATGACACAAAAGGAGAAATAAATAACAAGAACAAAATATAACAAAGCAACATAAATATTAACCTCAGTCTGATGATTCATGGTTTGGTGATTGCTTGTTTTTACTTGGTTTTCCTTCTTTCCTTCCTTCTCTTTATTGATGAAAAAAACTTAGTTTCCCTTAGCAGATCAATAGAGTTAATCTCAATCTGTAAATTGCCATCAGCTGAATTGCTATTTTTCATCTACATCAGTTCAGATCTCCCTCAGCTGTGTGGTGATGTGTGATTTCCTAACCTACAGTGATGGGTAACAGGATTTGGACAGCAACATTCCTTACCACATTGAAACCAGTAATGCTTAGAAACATTGGTCTCATTTGTTCTAAACATGAACCTACATGATTAGCTAACACTTGCAGAGTGTAGTTTATTTTGACTGTGCTGTTGCTGTCATTTGGAGCCTTAAATATTCCACTGAATGAAGTGTCTACTCTTTTTCTGACTTATTTTTAACTCAAGTATTGTCTGTACAGGCACTTGTTATTTTGTAACAAAGAAAATCATCCAACTTGAGGATTTAACCCATTTCCCAGCTGAAAATATACAATGATAATATACTGTACACTATTACCATGATATACATGTCTACAGAAAATTCTAATAACATCTCCCACCTTTGGAAAAGGCCTGTCACTGGCCATCTATTTCAGTAAACATTATCCACCCATTCCATTATCAAAGCCTCCATAAAACAATGTCTCTACATGAAACAATGATGACTTGGCTCATCTTTTAACTCAGTGTTAAACACGCTGACATTGATTGCACCAATCAACAGATCTGTTCCAATTCACACAAGCATCTGATATTGCTTTAAAAACATGCTGTTCAGAGCCATAAAAACTCCCTCTGCCTTTAGCCTTGACATGTGTTTTTGGATACATAATGTTACTGAACCTAGACCTGACCAACTGAGCCAACCCCAGATCATAACACTGCCCCCACAGGCTTGTACTACAGGCACTAAGCATGATGGGTAATGACTTGATCCACATCTCTTCCCACTCTGATGCATCAAACACTCTGGAACAGGGTCAATCCGGATTCACCAGACCACGAGACCTTAAAGCAAACTGGTGGTTGTTTAAGAAATGAGAGGCTATTCAGTACTTCAGTTAGAGTTAAAGGGGTCATATTTTGCTAATCCTACTTTTATTAGTCTTTGGTACCTTTATTTGTGTATTTGGACCCTAATAGTTCAAAAAGTTTGAATTTGAACCCTCCAGGTGCTGCAAAACTATCTTTATATTCATTCCGGCAAAAATACAGTGGATTTCTACAACCCGTTTCAATTCCTTCTTAATTTTTTCATGTTTTATAACTAGTCACATCACGACATTTGCACATATAAGGTCAAGACTTCCAATGAACATTTCTCTGAGTACGACATAATTGTTTGTCAGCAGCAGTGGTCGTAGTCCATACTGAAAATATGCCCAAACTTCGAGCCAATTACCTAAAATGTTCAGTTGTTGGTTGTATTAACGAACTCAAGTGGCTGAACAGGACACAGCAGCACAGTCAACAACCTGGAGGGGGTGGGGCGTGAAGTGGCTCATTTGCATTTAAAGGGCCAGTGCTCAAAACAACCTTTCTGGTGTCATTACTCAGAAATAGAATTGAAGATGGGCCTTTGGAGTTTAATTTATGAAAAATTTAGACCCAAGCATAGCATTTACAGTTTACGTAGATCACAGGGAACTGTTTTAAAATGCATAATTCCATTTAAAAAAAGCAAAATAGTACTCCTTTAAAGAACTTGTTGCAGCTGAAACACATTAATCACTGCAGTAATTATCCAATGGAAGGCTACAACCTATTTGCTTCATTCAATCCAGGTGGAGACTGCGTATGTAATAGTGCGGATGTAAACAACTTGTAATCAGTATCCCAAATGGGTGTTTTTTACTGTCTTCTTTCACAGGGATTTTGCCATTATATTGGCTATGCTTGTCTCCCCAGTCACATGTTGCACCAAAACAAGTTCCCTCATGACACTTTTTGGCTTTGAAATACCAACAAAATGGAGAGTGTTGAATGATAATAATGATCCTCCAGTGCTGATGATTGTCTAAATGGTTTGTGGAAATAGGTCTAGTTATGTCAGACTGATGTGATATCTGAGTGTTAATGGGGCTGACTCATGAAATAAACGATAATGGTTTGCAGCTATTTTGCATTTAGCATAATCCTGCACATACTGTCTAAATTTAGACCAAGCTGTATCAGCATTCATGACTATACTGAAGTACACTACAGCATGAGAGTCTCATTAGTACCAGGTTTACTTATTCTCAAGAAATTAACTTTTACTGTGTTTCCGTAGATCAGAGACAAACTTTGTATAGAAAGAAAACATTAGAAAGCAGTGCAGTCTTTGTTGAGCTACGCATTTTGAGGCACAGATTTATTCATCTACCCACTACCATGACATCTCTGTGGACTCACCCCTGTGTTAATGACACCTGAACGTGATAGCAGGGTAGCAGAGGCTCGGAGGAGAACTCAAACAGAAGGCAGTCTTTGTCCAGGTCCCGCTCAGTTGTCCCAGATGAATTCTCCTCCAGCTCCTGATTCTGCTCAGACAGCAAGAAGTCCCAGCATGGCTCCTGATCGGTCTCTGTGAAGAAAAGTTCACTGAGGTTAGAAGCTGAGCTGACAAACAGGGTTTAGTTTTGTTTGTCTGCGCTGCAACTGAGCTGCTTCGGTCTACAGGGCTCTGACGCCCTCTAGTGGGCAGTCTGTTTACAGGAGGTTACAGATGCTGAAAGGACAAATGAAGACAAACGTTATGGTGTTAGTTATTGATTTACTTGTGCATTTATATGAATAGTGATGGATTTTATTTCATTCTGTAAGTGAAACTACGTTTATTAAGGTTCTTAAATTGTTCAAGAATGACTACCACTGTGTCCTCTAATGACAGATAAATGACTCAATTACTCAAATACAGCTGAAAACAAATGTTTGTACTTTACACAGATACAACTTCAGGCTTGTACTGAGTGTTGCTTATAAACTACGGACACATTTTCTCATGCCTTTGCTGTTAATCCAGGAAGCAGCGGTCCAGTTTTGCTTCAGTCTGCTTCAGTTCTCTCATGCAGCCCTAATCCTGCTCTCCCTCCTCTGGATAACTGGCTCCCCGTGGCTGTTTACAACACCACACTGATGTTACTATACAAGGCTAACACCCCTCCATGTCCCAGTGGCCAAGTCCGAGCAGAGCCTACAAACTAGCATAATTTCCCTGAAGCAGCTCAGAGATTTCCCTACAACAAGCCTTGACTGGTCTTTCTCACGGCCGGCAAAGGAATGTGCTGTCCACTGCAATGTTTACACATTAAAAAAGAACATTTTATGCACTGTTGGACAGACAGACAGACAGACAGACGTAGCTCCATTAAAAGATCACTTACCAAACAGGGAGCTACTGTAGAAGTCCCACGGCAAACTGGGGTCTTGCTCATTGCGGCCTTCCAGATCTGTGAAATACTCTGGAAAAAATACAATCAGAGTTAGTTTCCTATTTGGACATGATATGGAAAGTGCCCTAAAAGTAGATGTGTGGACTTTTCTGAAACCCTGAAGGCAACAGGAAGGTTAAGGCTTTTAAATGCTGTTCTCTGAAGGGAAAGAAGGAGGAAATTAAAAACCTCTGGAAAACAAAATTAGCTCTTTACTTTTAGTGAAGGGTTGACTTGCAGTTTTCTGTGTTGAGATGAAGAGAAACCTGCAGATCAGAGCTACATGTATGCATTCATGTCTCAACTCTAGTGCCACATCCAAAAGTGAGAGACTAAGTCACTGAATTCACACAGTAAATATGAATCATATTACTGGAGTGAATTTGGTAAGTTCTTTTTTTTTTTTATATATACTTTTTGTTGTAAGTCTGTTAGAAGTAAATGGCTTGCAATTCCACCTTTTAACCCAAAAAGTATACAGATTTACAATATTACACTACACAATATATTACACTTTAATCCAGAAAAGGAACACAAAAACTTGATGATATAACACAGAGTATAAACATCTACATCATATTTAGGTCTGACTCTGGGAATTTCTTAATCTTCTTCCATAATCTATCCTACAGTCTTTTATAGCGCTCATTTCTTCCATTTCACCTCAAACAATTTTGATAAATTCCAATCATTATGATTTATTGTTTGCTTTTAATTTATTTAACTTACTGTTTCTTTTCATTCACTTCACAGGTTTCAGTCAGTATTTTTTTATCTACTTCAGTGCTGCTACTCTTAAAATTCTACAAAATGTTTATCTGTTTGCACAAAGTAGCAACTCACAAGAGGAGTGTTCATGGCTTTACTTTATAGATTTCACCCACAGTACAGTCATAAGAGAGCTGCATCTGTGTGTTTGGATCTCAGTTACTGAACCACTACCGACTTAGATCATACATGAATTAGTCATTTGCTTGTATTACTAATGTATGTATCCAGTGAAATTGGTAAGTGGTCCGAGATCAGCACTCTACATAAGGAGATAGAGAACGGCAAATTCCTTAACCTTTACATCCCATCAGGGTTAGATTGAACACATTCTTACATTTGACAGTAATAAAAAGTCCATAAATCAGATCAGTTTTTTTAGTCTGAAATTTAAAATCTTTATTAAGTGACCCCAAGGGGTGCGAAAAGTCAAGTATTTATATATATATATTCTTTGATATGGATTCTGCCAATTCGTGCACAATGAGGCTAAATGAAAGTAAAATTTGACCATATCTGACAGACAGTACGTAAGGGTTCAATGTGTAAGAACACTGCTTATAAATGATGTTAAAAAAAAACAGACTGTGATAATGAGCATGGTAGAGAACTTTCCAACTACTTCTTGATAATTATCACTTTGCAGAATGTGTATATCCAAAAAAAAAGCAAGTACAGGAAAGATAATAGCCCATAATAGAGGACTATGGAGAGATTTTGCCATGCTTCCACTGAATAAACCTTCCTGTAAGGCGTATCTGCTTGGTTTGGTAATCTGACTGTCACCCTCAAGTCCCAGCTGAACCGTCTGGTGCACTCAGCAGTGAAGGTGGTGGGTGGTCAACAAAACTGCTCTCAAATTGGCAAAGAAAATGACTCTGGACCCATCTGACATGGTCTTTCCAGAATCTCAACAACTCCCATCTGGTCGACATTTTCGCACTCCAAGGTTAGACACAACCACTACAACAACACTCCAGTTCCTCCAACGATGAGAACGGCTCTACGGATGGTATCACTGTGTTTGTGTTGTTACGCAGGTGTACTTGGATGAACTCAACAAAAATCCCTGACTGAACTGATTTGGTATTAGGAAAGAAAATTAACTGATTTATGACACCAACCTGTGGACACAATTGTGATAAATAATTAAAAGCATATAATAAATGTTTACTCTTGATTTGGGAAATCATCTGACGCCGATAATAATAGAAAGCTGTAGGCAGTAATCGATGTGAATGTAAATGAATGAATGAATAAAACCTCAAATCTAAATCTAAATGAACGTATCTCTTTCCATAAAGCTATGGAAATAATCATTAGTTCACAGAAACAAAGCAATGAAAAATCTGGTAATGTTGTTTTTTTCATGAGTGTGTCTGTGTGAAAATGTGTCTGTCAAGACACACATGATGTAATAAGAAATAAAGTGTATTTATATTAACGTTAACAAAAACCCAATTTTCCCAATAACAACTAACATATAAATCAAGAACATCTGATGCTGAAACATGGCCTACAGACAATTAATATTCAGAAAACAGCTCATCAAAAGGTCATGTGAAGGACTAGTTTTATTGAATTCCTATAGAAATTCACATGTGGTCTAATTATTCCAAACCCACACACTAGTAATGAGTCCCTCTTTTCTGATGCCCACATGGATGAATCTGACATCTTAGTGATGCACAAGTACCAGTCTATTGTGCATTCATTTACTTTTCTTTTCAACAGCTACAAATCACCAAACTGATGTCCTGCTACATTATTTTTTGTTGAGCAATTGAACAGTTCTGTGTGAGATGTGTGAGTCTACAATTTGTGAATACACACCCTCGTGCGTGTGTTGCTGTTAATTCATGTTTGACACTTTATATGATGTGTACCAGTAAGGCTGGCAAATTGAGGCATTTATTATTCATTTTCATGTCTGTCAGTTCACTTTGCTCGATTTGGCCTGTTGTTTTGTCGTCTGATGGGGGCCTTGATAATGTGAAGGGTTAAAAGAAAAGAATCAGATTCATTAAACAGAATGCCGTACCTGTGAGGAAGGTCTTCATGCTCGTGCTGTGTGCCAGTTTGACTGGTGTGTGTCCAGAGTATGTGGCCAAAGTCGGGTCTGCTCCATGGTTCAAAAGCAACCAGACTATTGGTAGATTATCACTAGCCACTGCATCATGAAGGGGCCTGCAGAGAGAACACAACACCAGAAATACCTTTACAGCATTGTATGGCTATAGACTATATAAACAGACAAAAAAACAAAAAAAAAAAAAAAAAAACAACCTGGAGTAACAGGTGTACAGATCGCATAAAAAATAACTCAGATTGAACTTCACATACTTTTCTGTGGAAAAATAATCTGTGTGAGTGTTAGACGCAGTACACATGGGTATTTAAGGCTATTGTAAGTTTCCTACTTCATTCTGCCAAAAAACCTCTGTCCACAAAAAAACATGTTTCTGAAAAATCTCCACTTGAAAATCCACTTCAAATTGTAAAAGCACGAATAAAGTTCTGTCAAAATAAGCACCAGAACGGAGAGGTTGAATGTGTATATCTTCACATTTTCAGAAATCAAAGTTATAAACACCAAAATGGATAGATAAATAAATAAATCTGAATCATTTAACATCAAAATAAAATTAGTAAATCTGGAGCTGAAAAACCACAGTGATTCTAACTGAGATTCTTATTTTGTAGGTACTATTTTCCCTCAAAATCAGTATTTACCATTTTGTAAGCTTAATATTAACTACTGGCCATTATCGGTGCCAGTTTTTGAAGAAGGTTTATAAAAGTTCTATTGGCACTGATTAAACATGAGTAAACACCAAAAGCGGTGGTGAACTGTAGTTTGGCTGATAAATTGGGCAGTGTGACATAAAACTACTTTTGCATGTCGATAACAGGTCAAAATGAAAAAGCTATTATTCAGAAAATATGTGAAGAATGGACATTTATGTTGTCTTTTAAAAAGAACAGAAAGTGTTAATTTAAAAAATCATGACAATGTATATTCTCATTTAGTATGTTAATGTCATTGAAAGTGAGCAAATGTAACAATGAGGCTATTCTGACATTTCGCAGTTTGTTAAAATACAAAGCACTGACTGTTTTAGCTGAAAAAATGAAGATAAACAACAACAACGTACAACAGCCATATGTGTAAACCATGTACACAGGAAATTCTCACCTCGTTCCATCCTGAGCACTGCAGTTGACATCAGCACCGTGTTTGAGCAGCATCTGGACAATCTGAGTCCAGCCTCGAGAGGACGCCTCATGCAGAGCTGTGTAACCTGCGTTGTCACGACGATTGACCTCCCTGATGTCCTTTTCAAGACAGTACTGAACCACATCCTGAAGATCAGAAGAAGGATGAGGAGTTAACATCAGTCAAAATCAAATTAAATTAAAAATATGATGACGCAGAAATGGGAAACAAAATCCTGATCCAAAACAGACTGTTCAACGAAGTGCCAGGGGCGGTAAAAAACTGAATTCTTAGGTTCTTCTGCTCTGCTCCTAAATGTGAATACAGATCTGCAAAGGTAGTATGTACTGATTTACCAGGACCTGTCTGTTCAGATTTGATCTCATTACAATAATAAGAAACAAAGACAAGTTGAAGAGCAGTGAATATGTGTGGCTAATTATCTTTAAAGCAGCGTATGACGTTTGTAACTAATTTTTCATCAAATGTGTAAAACCCAAGTGACAGCCTAAGTACCACGAATCTGTTAGTCTTTCCGTGATTACGCACCTGAATTGCTTCCCTCACGGTGAACAACTTCGAAGTCTACTCCATCACAAGCTGTCGGTTTGTTTACATACCAAACCGAAACTAAAACCAAACCGTCACTCGGGCCTTTTTGGAATTCCACACAGCCGCAGCAGCAAGAAGCAATGAAGCTGTTTCCATGTTTGTTGCTGCCGTAGCCATACTGCAGCTGCGTGGAATTCCCATTCCCACAATGCACTTGGCAACAAATTTCCGAAAAGGCCCAAGTGACATATTGGTTTGGTATGTAAACAAACGGACTTCTTATGATGGAGTACACTTCGAAGTTGTTCACTGTGAGGGAAGTGGTTCAGGTGCATAATCACAGAAAGACTTAGGCTATGACTGGGTTTTGCAGATTTAATGAAAAATTGGTGATGAACGTCATTCGCTGCTTTAAGTTATTAGTGTGTTTTGATGGTTGAGCTGAGAAATAGATGAGGTGTTTATTTGTTAATAGTGGCCTGCCAAGGGACTGAAGATGGAAATTAGCCTCAACTTGCATATTTACATATATATGTTCATTAATATGCATAGCTCCTTGATAAATAAATACACACAAACACATATGAGAGAGAGAAGGGTAATCAATTGCAATCAACGTTACTCCGAAAAAGGTGAATTGATATCTACAAATATTCTTCATAAATATATCTAGTACATACTTATAAATGAAGTTGATACGTGGGAAACGCATCTCTTAATAAGTAAAACACAGGGCAAACAAAAATGCATGTATTTTCTGCCAAACCTTCGTTTGATTTAACGCTGTAGACTGATTTGAAGTTTATAAATTTGAAGCTCAAATGTTATTAAATAGTAAATCCTATTTGCCTTCTGAATGTTTTTCACTCCTGATAAAAATGCTGTCTAAATATCTGACCCCTTCTTAGTAAATGAAACAGTGAATTGGTTTACCTGATAGCCCAAACGAGCAGCACGTTGAAGCAAAGTCTCCCCAGCATTCTTATTGACGATCAGCCGACGGACCTCTGGAGGAATGGGCCTTTTTGGCGGAGACTCTGAGCCACTGCTTCTTCCTGATGCGCCTTTCTTATTGGATGGAGGAGATGGCAGGGTTGGAGGGCTGTCTGCCTTTTTCACCTCAGTACTATCATCACCCAGGGCTTGCAAAGCGCCACGCTTGCCCAGGCTGCTGCGTTTAGTCTTAATCTAGAATAGAGATTTATAAGTTATAAATAGCACTGAAGAATGGAAATTAATTAAATGCACTGTCAAGTCAGGGGAATAGTTTTCAATTACAAGGGACCTATGAGGTATTAGAGTGACTGCCTTGATAAAGGAGAACACTACTGCAGTTATGCAGCCACAGGGGGGCACTGTAAGCTAATGTATTCATGGGACAACGTATTCGTCTCTGTTGTTGATTCACTGTATGAAATCTACAAGTAGTCTAGACCAGTGGTTCCCAACCCTGGTCCACAAGGACCCCTATCCTGCATGTTTTAGATGTATCCCTCTCCCAACACACCTGATTCAAATGATCAGCCTATCATCAA
>JAPQRP010000002.1:19039254-19056470 GCA_037367295.1 Apogon hyalosoma
GACTGATAATGACCGTCAGGGGTGTTGGAAGAGGGAAACATCTAAAACATGCAGGATAGGGGTCCTCGAGGACCAGGGTTGGGAACCACTGGTCTAAACGAAACACCAGTGAGCTCTTACCTTCTGCTCATCACTGTCACATAGGTGTTTACTTTTGAACTTCCTCTTTCCTGAAGGCTTGTCGTTGCACTCTGGAGATGCCTCACTCTCCTGGTATCGAACAGACCCTGAGCGGGTGAACGAGGGTCTGCGTGGTGAGGGCTCCGGGCTGGAGGCAGGGGGACTCGGACACTGATTTGTCTGTACGTCTGTAATGATAATTTTGATACAGTGATCGATCTACGAACAGATGAAAAACTGAAAATTCATAAAGCAAACTTCACGTTTTGTCATCTGCTGTTTTTGTCTGTAATATACAGATTCAGCTTCTGCAGAGCCCAAAAGCGAGAAAAGAGTATTTTCGGTGGTATTTTGTGCCGACATCAGACAGCATGGCTCCTCCTGCACAAATGGCCCTCGGCTTATGTGCTGAAACTGGCAACTGCTGTGAATGAACTCCTCTGCTCTGCTTTTGGTCTATGCTCTGGTTTGTTCAGTAAATTCTTTACATATATATATGGTTTCAGGACAGTCAGCACCTCAGGAAGATAAGCTGTTGATTGCAAACGTTTGTTGTCTTCATTATCATATTGTTTTGTCACATGTTACATTGATCTCAATATTTCAGTTTTTACCCATTACCCAGCTACCTCTTATAGTCACTTCTGAATCTCAAATCATCAGCAACGATCCATCAATCCATATCCGTAATCCACAGCCTGTTATTGGCTCACATCTTTTTTGAACGTGCTGGGGGGTTACTAACCATACTTTTTTTTTAACCTTTATGTATTAGGTGATTCTTGTTTTCAAAAATGACCAGGGCATATAGAGACAAACAACCAATGACTCTCACATCCATTGGCAATTTGGATTAACCAATTAACCTACTAGAGCATGTCTTTGGATGGTAGGAGGAAGCCAGAGGACCCAGAAAGAAACCATGCAAACACGGGGAGAACATGCAAACTCCAGACAGAAAGGTTCCTGGTGCTGGAATCAAACTCAGGACCATCTTTCTGTGAGGTGACAGTGCTAACCACTGTACCACCGTGCTGCCCATAGATCTATTTACCAAGTTACTTACTTTTATCAGTAGCCCATCTCTGTTATGAGAGTAATAATTCTTGACCATAATTGACAAAACACTCAATCTATAACATTCAAACGTCATCCCCTGGGGTTTAAAGTTTACATTTGAGCCATTTTTTAACTGATGTAATCCAGGTTGTGATTTAGCCATGTTTAAGACAGAAACTAGAAGATGTCCCCTTTGAAATTAACTCTAATAAATGCATTTTGACCCTACACTTGTTCTGTTACAGACCTCAGCTTTTCCCAAAACAAACTCTCCATGAAGAGTGGATATTGAAAGGTTAAATTAGTCACTGTGCTCATTGCAAGCCCTGGTGTAAAATTTGGATTAATCTTGTCTTTTTTTTGTGTGGCTGTTCTAATTACTTTAAATGGGGGGTAATATCACATTTCACTGTGAACTGGTTACCATCTTAAAGAAATCTAACTGTAAAAAAAAGAACAAGGATGTTACACATTCTAATACATTCCCTCATGTTTTGCTTGTGTAGAAGAATCACTCCAAAGGCTTATTTGATCCAACACCTCCTTGTCCCTCCGATGGTCACCTAGTCTGGCTTTCTGGATGTATTCTGTTGGGATGAGGGACATTTCTGCAGCAAAGTGGAAGGATTATCATTTTCCTTCCTTCCGTTATCTCTGTGCTCTGAGAGTCCCCCTCAACATTTGAAAGAACAACAACCTCAAAGCTGCAACTGCACCCTGAAAATCACAAGTTTTAACAGACACACACACACTGTTTTCTTTTGTATGGATTAAATCATTTCCATATCATTACATGCTTCCTCATGTGCTCATTATTCACCACAAATAACGTCTCTTTCTACACTGTTTTACAATTTCACTCTTGCTGTATCCTGCGCAGCCCAAGGACTGGCTAAAGAGCAAAGATAACTTTTATCCCTATTCCAGAATGACAGTGAAAAGTCAGACTCATCTACAGCATTCACACGAGACTACTGATCATCATCAGAGACGCTCCCATTAATACACAAATGTGACAAATGCAATGATGTAAAAGTCACAGGAACTTTCCATATTAAGGTTACATATTAAAAAGCGTACACTGACATTACATTGGGCAATTCTGCAATTTCAAGCTAAATTCACTCGCTTAATTATCAACAACAATACACGATTAGTAGAAAAAAAATGCAGAAACTTAAGAAATTCACACAAAAAAACTGAAAATTTATGAGCATTTCTCTTGGCTTAGTGTCACTAAATCCAAAATATCATCCACAAAAATCAGAGGTTATGTTTATTTTTTCCTATTTCTGCCCTTTCATCACCCTGACTGTGCAGATTTAAATGGCAGCGTTGTAAAATTAAATAATTGGGGTGCATAATATTGCAATTAGATTCCTTGTAAATTGTGCTGAAAATAATCTGATTTTGGCCACTTCACCTCCAGTGTGACTGTAGCAATAGACATTCTAAAATCAAGCAGCATGTGTCTTATGCTGGAAAAAAAACCTGCTCTAATTGACATTTTACAAGACAACTATGTACAGCGTCTGAACAATTAGATGAAAATGTCCTATTGCAATTACTATTGACAATATTGGATGTACTTCCATGGTTATCAAAGAAAATATGCAGATTAATGATCTTTTTGAAGTGTGTGTTTTTCATCTCAAACATAAAATCTTGATCCAATATAAAAACAGCACAAAAAAACCTCAAAAAATGACTTTGATTTTGTGTGTTTTACAGTTCCTCACTCTGCAGTGGGACTAAAATCCAAAATATCACCATACACACACTAGACCTTTAAATTGCAGCCTTTTACAGTGATTATATAATTGCACAGGCTGACATTACAACTAATTTTGCTGCTCTACTGTGTAACAATATAAAAATGAACAAAAAAGTCATGTATTATCAGTTTGTTCAATCAGACAGTGAGTTCCATCAGTGTCCACATACACCTTAATGTTTTACCAACGCTCTCTCTGTCTCTTTAAGGGTTAATCAGAAACGTGACACCTGATATGTGGTCAACGCTAAGACACTCCCTCTACTTGGACCGTAATTTACACGAGACATCAATACTCACTCACTAAAAGCCTGATCATTTTGTTCTTATCACCTGACAAACACTTAAAAAAAAGAGACAATCACTGTCCAGCTGCTTTCATTGTCCAATTATTTCACAGAATGCAAGTGCTGACAGCTCAGATTCATTTATCTGCTACTCTTCAAGAGTACCGAATAATCAGGAATTAAAAAAAAAAAAAAATGTTCACTGAAAGCCACCAAAGCCAAGTTTTTGTCAAATATTCTGGCCCACTGCCAAAAAACTAATTTACAACAAAATGAATAAACACAACAAAGACTCCCTTGTGAAGCCGATACCAGCTATTCCTTGATTTGGTTGAATTAAAACAATTACTTGATGATTGTGAATCAAAACCACCACCTTAAATCAGCATTTCTGTTCTCGATTGAATTTAAAAGGCTAAAATCTTGTAAAATTCTTCAACATTGTTGTGCATCTAATACATCTGATCGTTTAACTCTGCCATCAGGTTTTTGTTTTTTTTTGTGTGAAATGTCTAAACAAATATTTAACCAACTGATTGGCTGAATTTCACAAGATGAATTTTAAACATTTAGGTGATTCCCAGACTTCATCAGGTCCACGCTCTATAACCCCAGCTGTACTTGGTGTTTGGGGATTGTCATTATGGGAGCATGTTAGCGTGCTGACATTACTTATTTGTATATAGCTTATTTAGTGCTGAGCACCACTGTGCCTCAGTTAATTCTCACACAGCTGCTAGGGTGAGTCAAGATGAGAGGTCGACTGATAGGGACTTTTAGAGGCAGATACACTGTCCCTATGAAGTTGGACTAATTTTATTTTCAAACACATTCCTCTTTATACACATCAGTAATCACCTTTGACCAGGAACAATTATTACACACGCAGTTCCAGTTACACTTTATCAAGAATAAGTCACACTGTTACAATCATTTCATGAGAACAGATAAAAAGTATTTTATTCCAACTTTATAGGCTGTAATAATGATAGTATTGGACAGGAAATAAATGGTAAATGGACTGCACTTACATACTGCATTTTCTACACCTTCATGGTGCCCAAAGTGCTTTACAAAGCCTCACATTCACCCATTCATGCACACACTCATACACCAGTAGGCAGCTGTCACCATGAGAGCAAGTGAGGGTTCAGTGTCTTGCCCAAGGACACTTTGACATGTGGACAGTCGGAGCCAGGATTCAAACTGCCGACCCTTCAGTCAATGGATGACCCGCTCTACCAACTGAGCCACAGCCCCCCACAGCTGTGCAATAACTATCAGCATCACATTTAACAATGTAATTAACTATCATCTTTCTTTTATTTTTTACTCTGAAAATAATAAATAAATCTGGAAATGAACATAAAAAAAATCTGCATGGATGCAATATGCATTTTTTTATAGCTAAATTACAGCTAAATGATCTCATCTTAAATTAATTCTCACTTGCCCCTACACAAATTCATGTATTTATTAGTGTTATGACTAATTGTTGTGCTTGATCTCAATGTGCAACTCTCAACAGAGACTAGAAGGAACCAGGACACCTCAGTACTCTGCTATTTCCATCCTCATCAGGAAAAAAAATATCTGTTTACTTCTTTTTAAACAGTTGGTCGATTGGGTAAGTGAGATTCTAGATTTACTATCCCAACATGCTATTCTACTTGCCAAGGCTTATTGTTGAGTGCTGTATTAGTGCCAATGTATCGGCCAAACTGATTAAAGCTGCAGGAGCCAAGATCACAACGAAAAGCACCTTCTGCAGCTCTCTCCTCTCAGTTCAAATTAAAAGAACAAATATACAGATAAACTGACTGCAATTTATGAAAATGACAACCCACTTTTCCAAGCTTCTGCACATTGTCAACATGGAGAGCACAGCAATCGCATCAAGGTCACGTCTGATGGAATCTGAGCTTTGATCAGCAATTACAGTTGTCAGTCATGTATTCAACATCACTACTGGTCTTAAATCAACTGTGATTTGCCAGAAACCTGCATCACATGGTACATCACAGAAACACAGGGAGGCAGTAGATGCAGAAGTCTCCCATCCTCTTGGACCACTTGAATTACAATACACTGAAAGGTTATTAAAGATTCTTTACCCAATGATACTAAAAAACTATCAAGCACAGCAGCTTTAATTCCATGTCCACAGTAATACAAATATTTTGCAAAACAAACATTTATCTCTGCATTTGGGCCTCTTGTCCACATGTAAACAGTATCTTATGTCTCTTAAACAAAGACTGCCTTCCAGACTGAAGATCTGGTTCAAGTTCATCTGTGTGAAAAATAAAATCAGAAAATCATGGTGTCACATCCCAATTAAGCCATGTCTGTTGTGGTTCTGGTTATAGGTCATATAAGTCTACAAACCAGCACATTACCTACAGCAAATCATGGTCAGCACAAAACACATTTGGGAATCGAACAATTATACAGTGTTTAAAAACCTATATAATATAAAAGATATACTTTTAACTGAAGTTCATAGTGTAACTTTTTGTTGCTGTTCAGTTTCATGACAGACTAAAACCTCTGTCTGCTACATCCAATATTATCTGATGGTCTACAGAGTCCACAGTTTAAAGCCCAATACAAACAATGATTTAACGGTACGTAGTCATTTTCCATTCTAAAGTGTACAGAGGTATTTTACAAAATGAAAGCTGTGTGGACATGGGAAATGTCAGTTCAGAAAAACATCCATATTAGTGTGGACAAGGCACAAAACACTAGAACTCCTCCACTTCAGTCCAAAGATTCACAAGACAAGCTGAGACTTGTAAAACACCATTGTAGATCACTCTGAAAACTTGCCAGTTCACATCGATGCATCAACACAGGACAATGTACAGGCATTTTGTCACTGAATATAATTTTCAGTATGCAGAAAGTGAGGATAGTAATGGTGTTTGTTTTTTTTTTTAACTACAGTGGCATTTCTAGCATTGATGAAATGGCGAACTATAAAAAAACAGAAATAAGAATTTCTCACATTTTTCCCAGGAACTGTACAGTCATTTAGAGGTGTTGGTCCTTCTTATAAAGACAGAAAACTGTAACTATCAAGACAACTTTTTAGCAGGGGAACAGTTGATAATGCCATGCTTTTTGTCAACAGGTGAGCTACAGCTACAATCCACCCTAAACCCTACTCTAGTGATTGCATTGTAATGTCCTTTGACTAAGGATGCACACATACATTGTCCTAACAGTCAGTAACAGCCAACACAGGCCTTGACGAGTGAAATGATGTGGTCATTGAAACATTGTATGATGAAAACATAACCAGGTTAAAATACCTTCCAGGGTGAAGATGTGGTTTGTATGTGTCTGAGTGGAGATTGAGATCAGAAATGATGGCGTCACATCCCAATAAATGCAAGTCTTTTGTTGTATTGTGCATTGAACATGCATCACAAAACAACATCAAATATAGGTCATGCAAACCAGCAGATTACCTACTGCAGATTATGATCAACTAAGAAACCATTTCAGTCCCTCCCTAAAATGGTTTTTGAGTCACAATTTTCACTTTTTTTTTTTTTTTAATTAAGATCATTTGTTTCTTTGGTACAAACAGTAGTAATAGTGGTAGAAGAGGTAATAGGGTCCGATCAAGCGAAAGTGAACGCCAACATGAAAAAGTAAATTTGCACCCATCATTTATCAAGCGGGCTCATTTTTTAGCTAAATATCTCTATTTTATGGAACGCTTATCCTTTTTAAAATGCCACATACATAGTACAGGAGAAGTTCCGAAGACATGCAAAAGACTGTCTATTACTTTGAGAAATTAACATTCTGAATGATGAAGTTTGTGAATTCATACACCGGTCACATTTAAAAAGACTATCACTGAACTGAAATTACTCTTCATTTGTAATTTATCTATATCAGTATGGACCACCACAAGTCGCAAATAAAACTGTGTTAGTATTAAATACATTAAATAAAGCATTGTGATTATATCTGGCTTGTTGTTTTAAAAAAAGTAGGTCAGTATTTTGGGTGATGCATACAATGGTAAAGAGTCATCCACATGTTACTATGGCAACCTATCCACATGTTACCATATTCTCATGTAATTAAAACAGACTTTTCAATATTTCACTCCAAAATTTATTTTCAGCATAGTGGAACATAATATCTAAAAGGTTTTATCTTACTTCATATCAATTTCTGTCGAGAACCGCATGTTTTGAATGTTTGCATAAAGCTTAAAAAATTGATGCCCGTTTCAAGTCCATGTGTTACCGAGCAACAATTTAACATTTTTCAGCTAAAAATTTTATCTCCCCAAATTTTGTTATACATAATGTTAAAGCGCTTATAAATACCTACTCAAATACATATAATACATGTTTATAAGTTACTCTGCTTACATGACAGAGACTGTTGAACACAAAATGTGCCCACATGTTACCACTTGATTGGACCCAGTAATATAAGTAGTAGTAGTAGTAATAAAGTATCATCAGGTACAGGCCAAATTGTTATTTTGAACTTCAGTCTGGGCCCAGAATTTCCCAACTTCAGCATCCTTGCCTAAAATTGTTTCACCTTGTTGCTTTATTCCTATTTGTATAAATTACCATCTGGACTTGAAAAGGTTAATGTAAAACTTTGCTGCATGAGGAGAGCGGCTGGTTACCTGCTGTGATTTCACGGTCCTGTCGCAGGGAGTCGGACTGTTGAAGGTGCTCTCCATCTTCCAGCTTGTCTTTCTCAGTGATGTAATCCCCAGTTTGATACTTTTTATTTCTGCAGCGCCGACGCTTCTTATGAACAGGGGTGTCCCCCTCTGCGCCGGCTGTCTTGTTCTTTCCTTGAACCCCTCGCTCTGGCAGAGGCGTTGAGCGAGGCCTCCCTCTTGGACGGCGGGTTGGTTGGGTGGGAGTCACAGGTGGGGAAGGCGGCGGAGGAGGCACTGGCGGCGGTGGAGGGGAAGGCGTTGCAAAGCCCCAGAGGTCGAGCCGGGCTTCATCAGCTCGCCGCCGTCCTCTCCTTAGTCTTGGGAAGGACGTTTCTGTAGCATCGGGCTCCTTACTCGATATGACTGGAGTCTCTGCGCTCTCTGGTCTGCAGCTGCTGTCTGTAACTGATTAAATCACATCTGATCATTATACTCATTTTTAATACATAGCAGTTTAACAAAGATATAATTTATGAGACCAAAAAAAGCATACAATATGTCACACTTTCTGTCAGCTTAATACACACAAACAATACTATCCAATGACAGCAGGAGTCAAGTAGTTTCTTCAGTAGTTTACTAGAAAAATGGTAAATGGTTTACTAGTTCTGCTCTGGCAATAAAATGCTTACACATGACATGACAGACAACATGGGTGACTGTGGAAATAGAAAAGGAAACACTCCAAACAAGTGAATGGTGAGGCAATATTGTACGAATTTCCAGTTTTACTCCGCAAACTCAACACCTGATTGCGTTTATTCTTATGTCCCGTTGTGGTTCACAGATTGCAGAAAGCACACTTTGATATGTGAGGATAAATTATGGCAACTTTAGGGAAAAAATACAGGATAGTTCCTTACGGTGATGCTGTAAACAAAATGAAAAAGGGACAGACAGACAGACATACGCACTGACCACTGTACCGTGATGAATTAAATAAAAACATATGTCTGTATTGAGATGGCACAATTTGGCAAAAATAGTCCCTTTACAATGACTGTTGCAAGTTACTTGGTAACATGGAAACAAAATAGATTAATACAGTGAATGATTATAATGGTGAATCAAAATTAGATTTAAATGTCCAGAATTTTTATTTTTTTATGTTTTACACTGTACCTTTAGACCTTTACACTATAGCCTTTTGCAAGTATGTGATTACAGAGGCCGATATTGTGATTTCATTCATTGTGTAGCTGTATTTTTTGTCAGTATGCAGTATCTATTTTGTATGTCAGTATATGTTGTGGACTAAATGTTAAGTTGTATTTCCAAAGGCATACATAACATGCCACAAACACTTTTATTAAAACAGTCTCAATAGAATAAAATAAGTAAAACTACACTGTCGTTTGAAAAAATACAACTATTATATGTACATGAAATTAATATAAGAAGCAATGTATACATATATTTTAAAAAGCCTATATTAAAAAGAGATAAGGCTGCAGTGTTGTAGTGTGGCATATGATCTGTTCTTCAGAGGAATGGTAACAGATCCATGCATACCAAACCTTACTTCTCCACAAATGTTCATTGCATCACTAATGTGGCTAATGTGGCTAGGCTAGTCAGTGCTCAAAGTGTTTGTTTGTTCCTTCAGGAGTTTGTGTGACATGTTTTATCTGCTACTGAGGGAATAAAGTAAATGAAATCTGACGTTAAAGGAGTTCAGATTATCTCTGTACGGTCACTCGGTCAGCTGCTGTTGACCACAGGCGTCCAGCCGTGCAGTAATCCTGTTTTTACACGGAGGTCTGGCTGAAACAACGATGCAAAACCCAACCCAAGAGATCTGTTATGTTATTACAAGAAACAGTGTAAAAATATTTTCTCTTCATTACTGTGAGACACATTAGATGCTTGTGGGCTGTGATGAGAGGAGAGATAGAACTGGTGGCACTGCTTATCTGAAAAAACAGGTTATGTAACACAAACTAGATCAATATAAACACGATTGTCTTATTTTAGATTTCATTTCAAGATATATCAATATGCCTTAAAAAGTCAATATGCTGCTCAGTCATAAAACACACACTACCAAACCATTGTCTGACGGCAGACTTGAGCTAAATCGAGAAATGTTCAGAGTAATCCAACTGTAAGCCTAATAATGGGCTAGACGTCTGACACAACTGAAAGCATCATTAAATAGAGATAAAGAGAGGATAGGTATAACACATTTACCCATGCTGTGACACCTTTTCAGAACAGCAAAATTTGAAGGATTACAAGCCACAAAGGCTATACCTGGTTTGTTGCGACTTGACTGCTCAACTTTGCTGGGGCTGATCTTGTCCCTTGGAACACGCTCTTTACTCTGCAGGGAAAGTTTTCCTGCTGATAAACTCTGCTCCAGCACAGGTGCAGATTGTTTCTTCTGCTGAAATACACAGGGGACAAAGTGAACCACGCCGTATTGGATGCGATTGATCATAAAGCTTTCACGCTGATGGAGAGTAATAGACTCACAATAAGCTCTTGGAAGTTAAAAATTCAGATGTGACTTTATACCATTAAAGGAAACTCTGCATGTCCAGTTCATTATTCAAAATATACTGAGGCAGAAAGTTTAAATATATGTAAGTTGAATACAAACATATTACAACAATTCAACTGAAGAGAAATAATAAGCAAAGTGTAAAGGTTTTTTAAAACTGTGTTTTTGTCTGCTGTACCCACAGAGTGCATTTAGATTAGCTGAAGCACCCCAGTATTATCTGGCTAAATTCTGGTGATATGGAACATAAACCAACACTAACTATCATCTAAAACTGATTATTCACACACAAATAAGACATTATCTTTAGTCCACTCTTTCAGCTGTTAGTTCACACATTTATCCAATTATTTTAATACTTGTTAAAAACTTTTTAAGCAGTTATGTGTTTTGTACTTCTAGCTTGCTATAAGAAACACTAGACTGGGAAATATATATTTTTTAAAATTGAAATCTGAATTTTATGTGTTAAGATCATTTCTTATTCTAAACTTTTTATCCTTTCCATATGATTTAAAGATAAAACATGATTCCTATGTTCAACATTGGCAAACAACAACAGTAAAACCAAAACTTGCAAGGGTGTGAAGGTGCAAAAGTTGCTATAAAATAAATATATAAAGAACTACTTGTAGGCACTGACTGGAGACACATAGTCACAAATATATTACAACACACAGGTTGCGTTTTGTACTTTCATTAATGCACTCATCTTGATTTAATAATATTTCACATTAATTAAAAAGCAAAAGCTTATCCAAATCAGTCTGATATCATCGCCCAGTCTTACTTTCAAGTGTGGTGTTAAGAGTCTGAAACCATGTCGACCACCTGCTCATTTACTAAAGGTCAGAATGACATTAGTGTGCAATTTGGTTGTTTTTCTTTGTAACAAATGCATGTGGATTTAAATCACATTTTCATCAAATCTTTCAAAAATAACATCTAGCAACTGGAGCAGTGTCCCTGGGTACCAGAGAAAATCACTGTGCTAAAAAGACATTCAATCACACACAGAAATACCTCACCTTTTTACAAGATACTTTGGTTGGAGTATTTTCTGTATCTTGCTTTTTCTTTGTGCTTCCTGCAGCTTTCTTTGATGGGACAGTCAGTGACTTCTCCTTTGCTGGCTTCTTCGAACTCGTTTTCTTTTGTTTGATGGTGGCAGCTTTTGCTTTGGTTGGCGACTCCTCTTTGGTTCCATTTGTTTTCTTCTCAAACTTGTCGCCTCCCCCTGCACAGTGGCCTGTAAGAATAGATGCAACCATGCCCTCCAATTTTTCACTAGGTTTACTATCTGACGCCCCACTTTCTTTCTTGAATATCTCCCCCTCTAACACCTGGGCTAGTTTGCTCTCCATCCTGTTCCCATTTGTTGATGCATTGCTTCCAAAGATGTGAGACTGGCCAGCGGGCTTTAAAGAGCCCTGCTTTGCTTGTAGTCCCATGTGTTCTGTCTGACTGGAGTGAATCTCTGTGTTATTCTCCAAAGCCTCGGTGGCATTCGATTTTTCAAGTCTCTTCATGGCTTGAGTTGAATCCCCTTGAGAGGGTGTGGTGGGCCATTTTTCCACTGACCAGAATGGTGGGTATTCAAAGGTATGTTTGGACTGGGTCTCTTGGCCCCCTGTGAGTGGATTCAGAACGTCAGTCTTTCTAGATGCAACAGGTGAAGTCTGAGCATTTCCTTCACCTGTCAGTGCTGTTGTTTCAAGAGATTGTTGCTTTACAATTGATGCAAGATTAGACAAGGGAGACTTTATTCTCTCCCACTTATCATCCTCGGGTTTGGACGGACTGTGATGAGCACTATGAAACTTTGATCCATCAGCTGCTGTGGCATTTTTAGTCTTTGGGGATCCTTGTGTGATTTTTCTCTGGACTGGTGAGGCTTGGTGTGGAAGATGTGATGGCTGTTGCCATGCTGGATTGACAACACTGGTAGAGTATGGCACCGCTGTTTTTCCAGCTCCAGATTTCTGATGAATCTGTGCATTGGCAGAACTTGACAGGGCTGTTGTGAGGGCTCCTTTAGAGGGACAGCTCTTAGCTAGGGTTGTGCTGGTGTTTTTAACAGGCTTGACACTATGAGTATGTTGGTTACCCTTCATGAGACAGGATGGCTTCTTTCCTCCCGAGGCCAGATGTTCTCCTTGATCAATTATAGATATAAACTCTTGTTTCGCAAAGCTCTGAAATTCATCCGCAAAAGTCCCTTTGCCATCTTTGCCTCTTAGGGTAGAGGCCAGAATGGGACTCGCCACACCTACATAAGTTCCAGGGATGTTTTTAATGGGGTCTTGTGATGATGCTTTTCCCCAGGAGGGTTTAGGCTCTGGGATCTGGTGATTTTGAGGCCTATTTAATTGCTTTTGATGAGAGCCATTTCTATGGGTATTGGGTAAAATTGGATATTGCACAGTTGAACTGTAAGTTGAATGAGTCCTCTTTGAGTTAAGAAAATCTCTTTGATTTGATTCACTATTATGAGGCTCCATCAATGAAACTGGAGGGTCATTTATGCATTTTGGACGCTTTGATTTAGCAGACAAATCAAGAGGTACATCTCTTGGTTCAATGGAGCAAGCTACTGTGTGGTCCTCTGAAGCAGAGGGGGTTGCGGTTTTTAAGGAGCCCATGGATGTCTTGTCTATGCTGTTGCCTTTTTCCACATGGTTCAGCAGTCTGCTCTGAGAGGTGAGGCTGGCCAGTGCAGAGCCACAGCAAATGGCAGCAGTGGGAGATAACGTGTAGCGAGTGGGTGCCGTGGAAGATAGCGATGGGTGCTGTAATGGAAGGGCGATAGCTGGTGAGGCTACAACTGAAGCTAACGATTTATGTTCTAGAGATTTGGCGTTCTTGCTTGATGAATGGTTAGATTTAAGTTTTGAGGTGGATGTGCCTGCTTTTTTCTCTGCCGCTGGCATCCGAGTCACAGAGAAGGGATAGGGATAGGTCCGCATTAGAGGTGTCCCACTGACACCTGAGCTTTGAGGCTGAATTTCTTTCTGAAACTGACTGGCTGTGGCTTCTCTCAAGGCTGCAATCTGACCCAATGCTGGTGGAAGAGTGATTTTACAAAGTGGAGAGGAAAAATTAGTGGAGGGGAGGAAGGCAACAGACTGGGCTGGTTTAAACATGGCGGAGCACTGAAAACCAGGTGGAACACTTTGCACAGATTGTGTTTGTGTGTTTGACTTCTTACTAGTCGTCACATTGCTGTGACAGGGGTTGAGTGAGTCGTCTCGGCTGACTTTTACGCCACTTGACCACTGAGGAGGGGAGAAAACCCCAGCACCATCAGCCTTAAGTTTAGGGATGTCTGTTCTTTTGTCCGTTCTTTTGTCTGCTGTGGTGAGGGCTGAGCCTGACATTGGTGCATTGTTGGGCTGTTGAGGTGGAGAAAGCTCAGAGCTGTGGTTATAATTGCTAGTGTCCAGGCAAGCTTTCGTTGTCTTGCAGTCTGTCGCTGGAGTGGTCTTGTTCTGCTGACTGAGGGTAACATCTCCTCTAAACTCAGGGGGTAGCGTCTGGGGGGGATTTCCCACCATACTAGAAGACGCTTTATTTGGAGCACTGATCTCTCTGCTCACCGTGCCTCCATCCCCTACATTCATTAGTGTGGGATCCACCTGAGTAATAAGAGAAGTTCATGAAGCCAATGTTAATTAGAGGAGAGGGAAGAATGCTCTAATCTAGTAATCTAACAGTAATAAAAAATAAGACACATACCTGCATAGGTGTTTCTTTAGCACAACATGCCTCTGGGGGTAGCTGAGTCAGTCAGGTGAGAGTTTTCCTTGTAATTCAGTGATATGCTGCAGAACATACAGAAAAACGAACACCTATTGTGATCTCTGAACACACTTTTCTAATTTCAATTACACAAAAGGCTTTCATTTAATCCTTCGTAAAGGGGTAAGACCTATTTAATGCAATAGTAATTGATTCAGAGTAACCGGCATTTGGCAACTGAAAACTTCCTATCTTTGAGACTGGCCCGGAGGCAAGATATGTTACAATTTCCTCACAACAGGGAGATAATTCAGGGTAGCAAAGAGAAGTGTGGTAAACTGAGGAACATGCTTGTTCCATTGTTCCTTTTGTCTTCATTTGCTTAAAATGCTGGGGGTACTGACAGTTTTCAGTGATGATCCACCCAGAATGTAAACTATATACAAAAAACGGACAGTTGTTGATTAACAAAAGACCTAATGCATCAGTGACAGGCATGAAAAACACATCTTTTTTTTAAACTGACAGAGTAACTGCACCATTTTTTTCCCCAGTTGTATTACATGTCTTTTTGGGGCAGGATGAGCAAAACTCTTAAGTTCTGTTGTTGCTTCAAAACTACTTTGTAAATGCAGTAGATTCTACTGGTGGATGCAAAATGACATATATTCAAATAAAATACACATCTTAGACATAAAATAAACAATTCTGCATTGACTCATGAATGAATCTTTGATTTAACCAGGAAATGAGGCAACTGTTTCAGTGATCTTAAACAAAAATGGCATTTTCCAGGTTCTCACACTTACACATTTCCTTTTTTCTGCCCTGTTCTATATTACATCAGTCAAGTAAATCACATAGCCTACTCTGGAGATGCAATTTATTGTTCATATATACATATACAGAGTAACTGATCAACTGAGGAAATAATCATTAGTTGCAGGTAGTTTTGACTGAGTCCTAGGACTGCCGCAAGAGAAACTCTTGTTATAGTTGCTTAGGGGCCCTGTAACCCCAGTGCCTATGCCTGCTGGTCTGCTCAGTAATCCATCCATGAGGCAATCAGCTGTGATCCCTTACCACTGCACAGTCTTAAGTTTTGAGCAAGTTGAGCCCCTTCCCTTAACCTGAGGCAGGGATGCTTATGAAATTATTTATGATTACAACAGAACTGCCCACGTCAGATTTTTAGGTGGATCATCTGTCTTCTTCTAAAATTAGACATTAAAATCCACCCGTTGCTTCTCTGCTTAAAACTCCCACAAAATGCACCAAAGTAGTAATATGCAAACAGCTTGATGTGATTTGAAAGATTGGCAATATAGAGAGAGCCGAGGACGCACGCCACATCACCCTACTGAGGAGGCAGAGGTAGAGGTGAGCGCAAAACCAGCGCATCTGCAAGTAAATGAGACGACTACAAAAGGGACCAAAAATCTATGTCAAAGCTTTGGGGGAGTGGGGAATGTTAGACCCCGGAGGCAGTGAAACATAACGAATACGATGCACATAATGACTGACACACCATCTCTGCTGGAATCTGCGAGCGAGGACTGAAAGGAGAAAGGGGATCCAGCGATGCAGATACGGCTCAGTGCAAGGAGGGTCTGCATTCATTACCGTAGAACAGTTGCTTACAGCTAGTTTGTCTTTGTGCTGCGATCATACTCCTGCGGTCTACTCCGCCACAACATTTGAATTCATCCGCTCTGATGTAGGCCAATAAATGTACGCAGTAGTCCGCACACACGCCGTGGGCAACAGCGCACAGACAAAACAAAGTCAAGACTGGCATTACCTTTGAGAGAAAAAAAACAGCTCACTTCCAGATTACTGTCCAGCCCAGGGCGCACAAGACACACGTTCCAATGTCACAGCCTGGAAGTACACAATAAGGCCACATGCATTTGCAGCCACTAGGTCACTCGCTAAAATTCTCTTAGAAAAACTCCGAGAGCACCGGGTCGGTCTGAGGATGGAGATGGCAGCTGTGTCCATAATGCGCATGGCTCTCAGGTGATCCGTCCACGCGTCCTGTCCTCATCCTCAAACCTGGTCTTAATGAGATGTTTGGAGGTGAATGGCAGATGTTTTGGAGGGGGGTGTGGGGGGTGGGTGGTAGGTATTACAGCAGAAATTTCCTACACGGGCTGCGTCGTATTGGAGACGCACAATGTGGCACAATGTGGCAAATCTCCTGATAAGGTAAGTCAATACACACACACACAAACAGACACACACACAAGGGAGAGCAAAACAAACAAAACTCCTGACCACCATCATCTCGTTGTTTCATCAGCCAACAAACACCAGAGCAACTAACAATGTCTGTCAATGTGTGTGGCTGTTTTTCTGAACCAATAATCCATTTCACCGGGAGCTGACGAGTTACTTGCGAATAAAAGTAAAGCCAGCCGGACAAGTAAAGGGCTGGGTGGGTTGGTTGGTTAATAAGAAGTTATCACACGGGCTTGTTCTGCCGGGAAAAAGGGGACAAACAATACATTTAACTCCGCTGACCAGCACCGACACAGCGGAGAGGTTTCCAGCTCCCTTGCGCAGCCGAGTCTCCGCGGAGCCCTCGCATTACGCCCGGGTGGTGTACATGTTGAGGCAGGCTACTGATATTTATCCCCAGCCGACCTAATGTTGAAGTGCTCCGTGTCTCGTATCGGCCCTTTGCTGTGGACTGAACTGAGCCACTTCGGCGTTGGAAAGGCATTCGCGGAGCCCCCCGGACCCGACCGAGCCTTCCCTCTCCGTCTCCCCTCTGAGACTCTCACACTCTCAGAAATATTGAATAATACCAAAAGCAAAGCCGAGATAAGAAGGGGGGAAAAAGAGGGGGGAAAAAAGATGTCTAATGACACACAAACAGTTACGAACCCGCTCGTCCAGATGGCATGTGAACGACGCGCAGGCACGACTCGGATACAGCCGCGTCCAGCCTTTCGCCTCCGCCGTCCGTGGCTGTTCACTAATCTCGACGGTTTTCGGTCCTAAAAGTCTGGGGGGGGCGGG
>JAPQRP010000002.1:19056480-19098760 GCA_037367295.1 Apogon hyalosoma
GGAGGATAAGGAGGAGGAGGAGGAGGGGAGGTGGGGGGGTCGGCAAGACAGTCCGTTCCGTATCTCCAGTCTCCAGTCTGGTGGGAGAGAGAGAGAGAGAGAGAGTACGAGGGGGGCAGCAGGGCGCACAGCGACAGCATGGGAGATGTAGTGCTCGGCTATCCACGCCCAGGATTAGATGCTGGAGCGGCTGGGAGGGGTAAGGACTGCAGGTACCGGCATGCAACGCGAGCTCCAGCCGCTCAAGGGGAATGGGGGATCGCGACCAGAGTGTAACGGTGCGCTAAACTGAAAAGCCTTATCGGGGTAACGAAGTAATAAACTATATTTTTTTTAACCCACGGGGGCTCTGAGTGGTACCGAACCGGTGTGTGCGTGTCAGTGGCAACCGGGTCAATTAACAGAGACAGAGCTGTGGGTGATGGCTGCTGAACGGAATTGCCAAAATATAGAAAAAAAAAAAAGTGGGAGAGGTTTGGGTCTGTTGCAGGGGAATTAACACGAGGAAGCAAGTCTCCGGGTGTTGGAGGCTCTCCAGTTGCATGCTGTAGGCTGCAGACTGATGTACGAGCTCTGAGAGAAAAGGGGAAACACAACAGCCTTTTGCCACAGATTCACTGTAGAATTTTAAGCCATTTTGTGTAGAGAAGTTTTGGTAGTATATGTGTTGATGCCATCCATCTAACTTGACTAAAGTCTAATGAGGTTTAGCTTTCAGTGCCAGGGCCCCCCAGCACTGACCTGTATCTGCTGGCTGGTAGAAAAAGCCCCAGAGGGAGCAAAAAACAACACAATCGCTTACAAGGTGACAGTGGGTTGCTGAGTAAATTCCAATCTAGTTGATATTAAATGAGCTGAAACCCTTTCACCATTCCTTAGCCATCCACTAAGGTGATATGTGGAGCCTGCATTCTCATCTGCATATTACCCACCAAAGGCTTGTCATGTTCCACTGAAAACACTAAAATAGACAATCCACCCAACATAAAGACTTCAGATTACTCTCATTTATGTAGGATTAATACTGTGGAATGACTACCCTCAAATCATGTGATCCCTGTGGTTTGACCAGACCAGACTATGTATCAGTAAAGCCATTTAGTCACAACAGCTTCTGCACTAATTCTGGATATTTAACCAGAGGCAGTGTCATTCACTCTGCAGCAGATCTTCACTTCACTGACATTCACATCTCGCAGTGCGGTGTGTCAAAATCACATTTCCTGTTCAGGTTAGTTCAGGTTTTAACTGAATTCGTGCATTTCTCAAATACAGAATGGGGGTGAGGGGTCTTAAGCTGAGTTCACAAAAACTACAGAGCTGCTGACTTAGACTGCGAATTAAAAAATTTACTCCCAATTCATTATTAGGACAGACAGCAAGATAAAGTGGCCAAGTTAATAAGAACAACAGGGGCTGAGTTCAATGCAGGAAAGTGGGCATGGTCTACAAGACACCAACACAAAACAGCTCTGAGGTAAGGATGTACAAAAAAACAACCTCTTGTTAAATACAGTAAACAGCCATATTATTTGCCACAGAATAAAACCTGCTTTGCTTACTTTTTTCCGTTTTAACTGTGGACACTTGTATACTATAACACAGGGTGTGTGTTTCTTAAAGTCTGAGTCTTAAACAGCTGGTGAAAAATAAACACAAAGGAGCTGTGTGTATGGATATGTATGCAGGCTAACATGATATATATATATCTATATTTAAAAAAAAAAAAAAAAAAACTTGACAAGTGATCACTGCAGTTTTAAAGCGCATGGCAGTACATTTGTAACTCATAGTCCCACTCACGGAAAGTTTTAAATATCAGATAGGTCCACAGAGCTCAGAACCTGCACTTTGCCTTGTCTGATTGTTTCCCAAAGATAAAATATAGCGGATGAACACTTCTCCTTTTCCATAATCACATTTGGCTCAGTAAGTAAGCAGTACAGGTTACCCTTCTGTAATTAGGCCACTTGTCTTACCTGAATCCTGAAAGGAGTAGGCCTGCCTGCTGTTTACACGGGTATCCAATCCTTTAGGCCAACAACAAATTTCCTACTTTTCTCAACACTTGTGGTGATGAGGAAATAACCGTGCACAAACAACGAGGCTGACATCGTCGTGTCAGAGAGTCAGAGAGTTTTGTTTACTACCACGCACGATCTGATCCGATCTGTGCCGACCCCGACCACTGAGGCGGTGCAGGACACGGATCCCTGTCCATCCACCGACAGCAGTAGGCTACGAGCTGAAACTATTTCGCTGCTTTCCTATCGCTGAGTGGATCGGTGTGTGCGAGCCTCTAACATGCCCTTCGCCATTCGCTCAGTAATGGCTGCGTGCATGCAGCCAAATCGTTGACAGATGGCCAAATGTTAAATTGGGAAACCAAAAAACGCCGATCGGGGGAAAAAGGAGGGACGCCGTAGAGAACCGTGTCGGTGTAATGCAGGAGTATCGGAGAGTCGGCAGCTGACACATCGCATTGTGTCTGAGCTGGGGTAACCCGGAGACCTCAACGACCGCGCAGAGCTATCCCGGTAGTGACCGGCTGCTCGGGGCTTCACCAATTATGGACGAGTTTGGTTCACAGGCTCCACATCGGATGTCTGGAGCTGTGGGGTTAAAATAAACTTGTTATGCATGCAATTATCCGTCAATGAGGGATGTGGTATTCCGCACACACACTATGACAACTGCGATAGCACAGATGAAGGCACGTTTATTTCGAAGGCCTGATTTTTGAAGAGTGTCGTCTTCAAAGTGGGCATACATGGTCATCTATCTGTGAGTCATATTGGAGATTATCAACCCTATTTAGGCCGCCATGGTTTACAGCGACGAGGATGTCCCGTCTAAGTTCTTTGGTTCACCTGGTCAATATTGAATGTCGAGGTGGGGAGGGAGGTGGACGCGGAGTAATAAAACCAAAGGCGTTATTCTTCCATCTTTGCTGGAAGTAATGAATTATTCCACAATTAACGACGGGAAGGACTGCAGCCGATCACCGAAACAGTCAAGGGTGATGTTCCTTATCTGCCAGGTTAATGGATGGCCCGATTAGCCGTCCGGATGATGTGGAATTCTGTGTCTGAAACAGAAACGCATCACTTCATGTATAGTTACTGTGTCAGCGTCTGGATAGCCCACCGCATCCACAGCCGACACGCATGGACAGCACACTCATGGATGGATGTCATCTCGATCCACAACTTGACTCTCCATACATGTGACACGATCCTACATAATGCCATGGGATAACAGCGAAACATCACCGCAACTACGGCGCCTGCGAGACACCGAGAACTAGAAAATACACATATCCAGGTCAAAGTTTGGCAGAGTTTTACTCGCCCTCAATAGCGTTGTGCAATGCCCCCTTTAATGCCCCCTGCTCGCCCGTAACGCCTTTGTTATTAGTAATCGCATGGTATTGCACCGTCTTACCTTGCGCTCCGAGCTGCCTACAGCCACAAAGCCTGCACACAGCGCAACAAGCTATTGTTGTCTACACGGAGGCTTCCATGCGGGGCCAGGGATGTGATTTTAAAGTAGAATGAATACAGTATGTAATTTTGGCTTGTCCTCGCGATCTTCCCTTATTGCCAGTTTTCGGTCTGCAGCAGCTGGAGAAAATCGCGCACCCTGGGTCCTAGCGCCGGGAAAGCCCTACAGGTGAATAACAAACACACTGGTGCTCGATGGGCTTGAATCTTTAATTGAAGGGGGTTCGCTGGAGTCAAATAAATAATCCCATATGGAAGACTTGATCCATTTTCAGCCCATTTATTTGAAGAGTTAGAGCCGTATACTCATAATAGGCAGATGTGTTGCAGTTGGCTTTGGATAATGTACAGATGTCTAGTTTCATTTTATTCAGCCTGATTAGAAGCAGTTACAACAGGAGTTAACACTAGGCTCCAGTTGGTTAAAATGTTACTGCAAGTTTTATTTATTTCAAGTGACACCGCTCAGAACAGAGAGCACATGGTGTCAGCTTTCAGGTATTTTGAGTTCACCTTTTATTTAGAAAAGCAGAGCCATCCAGGAAATGGTTAAATCTAAGAACATGGGCTTATGGTGTCTTTATTGAAGCACATGTAACTATATGATAGGACATTAGAGACAGATAGAGATAAGACAGCACAGCACAAACAACTGTGAAACTAAACAACATAATACAAATATTTTAAAATCAGTTAATTATTGTTTTTAGTGCCAAAGCAGACTTTGTGCTCTGATCTGATGAATGTTGCTTGGACACTGAAAATGATCAGTGATGGATTTTAAAACACTGTAGCCCAGCCTAAAAATAAATTCTGGCTAAAAAAGACTCTTAATTCTATTGGAACACACACACACACACACAAAAAGGCCACATTATCAGTGTTTAGAATTCAAGACATACATTCTTTTTGCTAAGATAGGTGAAGGTGCAGAATTAAGTGAGTAGCTCCATTTCTCCGTGAAAAGAAAAACTGCTCATTCTAAAGCGATGTCCATATATTTATTTATTTTTTGCCAACCAGTCTGACATAACTACCATTCAAAACTCAATCAGAAGCATGGTCAGTCATGTGATATTCATTATGGGGAAACCTTTAATAGCACAGATCTTCAAATGCCAGCAAACCCGGTTGAATATTATTGATGATTTTAACTTGAGCTCATCTAGGCCTTGTATGCTAAACAGATCCATCCTCTCTTGTTCTCTTGGCAACATGATGCAGGCAAATGAAATGAGGCAAACTAGGTGTTCTAAAGTACAAATATAGAAGTTGAGCACAACACTAGAGGTGAAATCATCTATGACAAGCGTGAACAGCAGGATGTATGACAACATGTATTTTCTAGTGAGGTGGCATATGACATAATTCTTCATCTTATTTTATGTAATGACTTCTGATAAGAATTTGGTGAGTGAATAGTGAAGATCATAATTTCTAGAAAAAAAAGAACACTATTCTACAAAACAATATCAGTCATTTCAGATGTAAATTATACAGAAATATCCAAGAGTCTTAAGGTCAGTACACCCTGACAGCCTATGAGAAGCCTGTAAAGGGTGCTTAAGACAGTGAACGAATCAGAGCTGATGTTAGAGAGTTCAAAGCCCATTTACTAGGATAGAAACTTCACACGTACTCATGGGACAGTGCTTATGCAGCAAGACTAAACCATGCTAAAGTAGGCAGTGGTTTGAGCTGTGGCAGGTCATGTCAATGTTAATGAAGGTTGTGATACAGTGGGTGATGCAGTAGCTGAAACTGTTCTAAAGGTTCTGATGGAGCATGAGCACCTGGAGGCCTCAGCAGACACAAAGCAACATTCAGGACATTGAAGTTCCCCTAATGGATATCAAAGTATTGATGTTAACAAGAAGACTGCAGTGATGGATCCTGCAGATTCACACACAGGCTAACACTGTGTGTTTGTGAGATTACTCTGTACAAGCTTAGTTCCTCTAGAGTAGGGCCAGTTGGTGCAGAACTCAACTGGAATAACCTTAAATCTACTGAATATGTTGAGGTGTGTGATACCAAATTTATGTAACATCTTTATTTAACATTTTGCACAAATGTTCTAAATACAAGAAGACAAATAGTGAACAAATTATGAGAAAGATTATAATCTTGTTGTTGAATACTTGCCTCTCCATGCAATCATTTTACATAAATTAATAATTCAGTGAATCTATGGAAAATGAGATTGTGATATGTATAGTTATCTAGATATGAAATGATCAAGGTCGGGATGTGAGATTTTGGTCATCACACTGCCCTGCTCTGAGTAATCATTGACAGCAGTGTTTGTTGGATCTACTGTCCTGTCAACTAAACAAAGGGACGCAACATGTTGACAATGAAGTGAATGCATAGAATAGATGACCAAAATGTCAAAGACACAAACTTATGATTTTCACCTCTTTTCACAAGCAAGTGTAAATGCCATAATGTTGGTTTCAGAAATTTCCTTCAGAGAATAGAGTAGTGGAGGGCTGTAAGTATTAATAATCTTTATTTGTAAGTATATACCCCCCATATACTGCCCATACACCACCCCCATTCACTGCCCCCATAGACTATCTACCATGCACCTTGAACAATGACACTTTCTTCACTGCCACCACTTTATTCCACTGTTGCTGCATACTGTGAATTTTGTACATATTAAGAATTTATTTTTATTTTTCATCTTTAATTTTTTCCTTGCGTATTTTTTAAATTGTAGTTTTATTCTACCCTACTTACTGTTTATATATTCTATTTTTGATTTTATTCTTTATCTTCTTATGCTAAAACTGAGGTAACTACATTTCGTTCTATCATGTACCATTGATCGAATGACAAAAACTGAGTCTGATATATCTTACATGTGGACATGCAACACACACTGAAACTGACCTTCTGCATTTAACCCATCACTAGCTGAACATACAGGAGCACACCACACACTGCAGACTATGAGCAGTGGCCTGCCATTTCATGGCAGGGGCCTTGCTCAAGGGCACATCAGCCAACAATCTCTGTGCCTGATCTGGGGAATTCTAAGTGACATCTGTTTGGTCACAAGCCGCTTCTCCAACCAACAGATTTATTGGAATCACACGTTTGTGAAAGGAGGGCCATGAAAATCCCCCTCAGACCACAGGCGAGGCTGGGTAATGGTGTGCTGTGTTGCGGTTCGTGGTTGGGTCCTTTAATCACTACAAGGCTACTTCAGTGTGACTGTGTTAAAGAATGAAATAGCCCACCTTGAAATTGATACTTCGACACAGAAATTAGTCTCAGTCAGTTTTATTTCTAATCGCATCTTAAATGCATTTACATGTTTAGAGCCCCATTGTGCAATTATAATTGCTGTGTAGTATCACATGGACGTATTATGTGTCACTCAAAGTCACAGCTGATGAAACAAATCTTGCACATCTTGAATTTTGATCCAGCCTACATAAGAATCTGAATTGTCTATTAAATTTGGTCTACTGCATTGGAGCCAGGATCAGTGAGAATACAAGCTCTGGCTGCCTCTCAAGGTGTGCTATTGTACCCCACATGATAAACAGATGCAGCTGTCATCCCCACATTTTCCACCGCAGCCTTACTGACCTTCCCTCAGTGGCACCTAAGAAAGCTGGAAATAGCTAAAAATGGAATAATGATATAAAGGACAGGCAATTTTAGGAGAGAAGGGAGAGCAAGGAACTGGTTGGTGTAAAGCCTGAACCAAGATTTGGCTTGAAGCTCAAGTCTGCTGCAGAGAACAAACCACTCATCACAGATTTATAACCCAGTGCAAATAAAAATAAAGAGACATTTTAAAGAGATTTTGGATAGAATGTGGAAAGTTCCTTGATTAAAGAACCATAAAGTGAGCATCCATCAGCAGGAAACACACTCACACCCAACAACTTTACTGATGAGGCACACAAGCATATACAGACTACAAATCTTAAAGCAGCATGATACGTTTCTGCAAACCTTTAATACTTATAATCTCAGGATATCTGAACCAAATTACATTTTATATCAACATTTGTAGGAATATGTATATCAGTGTTATGGTATTTAATGAAGGTGAAAGGACTTTGGCTCTAAAATAAAGCTAGTGTAGAGGTATCTTTAAGTTGTAATACCACTGACAGCCACTGTCATTTTTTCTAGGGCTCATTCTGGTCTCGTGTTTCATTTGGAACCTCTAAGTCAGTGTTTTTCAACCTTGGGGTCGGGACCCTGCAATGGGGTCGCCTGGAATTCAAATGGGGTCGCCTGATATTTCTAGTAATTGATTAAAAAAAAAACAAAAACTTAGTAATAAAAAATATATGGTGAGCTGAGAGAGACAATCACAATACATAAAAGACATGACAAACTGAAACTGAAGCACTGTGGTACTGTTTATCTATCAAATGTTCATTGTGGTAAGTTTAAGATGCTGCAGCTCTTTCATGATTCATAGTCTGAGTTATTGTTTTATTCAGTATTGATTTGCAGCCTTGTAAATACAAGCTGGACTGACTGTACATATTCTGACCTGATGGACCTCCTCGCCCTCACCTGTCTGGATGGACATCCTCACCCTCACATGTCTCATCTGACTAGATGGACCCCCTCAGGTGCCCCACCCTACTGCATCTTTACAGACTGGAACTACATCCACAAATGGATGTTCATCAGTCCTGGTGCATCTATAGCCTGTCCATCCAAGGAAGTGGATCTCTCCTTCATTGCGGTTCTCCCCAAGGCTTCTCTTTTCCCACTAGGTTTTCTGAGTTTTTCCTCAACAAGAAGGAGGGTCTAAGGACGGGGGATGCTCAGGACATTAATCCATTGCCTTCATCTACTGTTTATTTGACTGTTGTTTGTTTTCATATCCAACTAATTCTGTAAAGCCCTGTGAGACAACCTTGTTATTATATAGGGCGCTACAAATAAAATTGAATTGAAATGAATTTAATTGAACTGACCAAGGAAAATAAAATTCTCACGTTGTGCAGTAATCTCAACCTGGATTTTCTGCCTCCGTCCATAATAATATACATTATATAGCCTAAATGTATCTAAAATTAATGTTTATTTGCAACATAGTATAGCAAACTATTATATGATCAAAAACAAATTAATTTTAGCAAAAAATAGTCTCCATTTTGAATGTCTGGGGTCGCCAGAAATTTGTGATGTTAAAATGGGGTCACGAGCCAAAAAAGGTTGGGAACCACTGCTCTAAGTGATCTGGTAGTCAATTTTTAGATGCTCTGTTACTGTAATCTCAGGTTCAACAGAAGGCTTTTACATCTGCTGTGTTGTGCTTTGATTAACAGGTCTGCAGACAGATTGCTCGGCCGTGAAGTCCAATTTTCAGAGTTTCAATTGATTAAATAAAACACACATCATATGCAGATGTGGTTAATAGATTACACTGACAAGATTCTAAAATGACTTTATTATTGCTTATTGCTTGATGTACTTTGCTGTTTTAAAGTGTCAGTAATGCTGCATTTCCACTATGTGGAACTGGCCTGATTCGACTCAGGTACCAGGTACTATTCCTGGAGACTGTTTAGATTACAGGATACTACCGACTTTATAGTACCTGGACATCATAGCAACGCTGTGCGTAACTTTTGTGACGTCTGCTCAGAGAGTTGCTGATAAACTCACTCGTGTTGCCCCGTCAAGCTCACCCTAAATCTTTTCATTGGCCACCAAGAACAGAAATGTCTGAACCTCCTCAACCAACCACGGTGTACTTTTGTGGGCTGTCATCATGGATTAGGCTAACGGTATATTTACTGTAAACTTCTGAATCTGTTTTTTTTTTTTAAATGGCATATTGTGCATTGATGATGCAATGATGCAGAGATAACTCTCTGACCAATCAGTGGTCTACAGTGTTTACACGTCACATTTTAGTATCTCTTCACTCATTTTGGAACCTCGGCTGAGCAAACACTAGAAAAGTAGTACCAGGTACCAGATTCCAGGTTCTTTATCGTAATGGAAATGCTGAAAGGCCGAGTCAAGTCGAGTCGTAGTGGAAACTCAGCATAAAACCGGATTGAGCATTAATTTACCCATGACCCTTCACAGATGCTCTGACCCCACACAATCTTGCAGCCCCACCCCTTTTATCCAAATATGGTCACTTCTAGCTGACATGACAGTATTACAGTTTAGAAATCAATGGGTAATCTCACGGTTTCTCTGTCCACTATTTACACACAGTCTATGGTTTTATCCACTGTGTTGCCCAGAAATTTTGTTAATTTGTAATTTAATTTTTATAGGTCCCAGTTTAAGTACTATCAGCATTTGTTTAACATTAGGGAAAGACACCAAAGTTTGGCAGAGATATAATAAAATCAACAGACAACGTATTTAGTACAATTAGATCTAACTCTAACAAAAACACTTTTATTGCTTACTCATGGGAGTTGGACTGTAACCTACATTTTCTGGTGACAAAGTCCTGGATTTTGCATATCTGCCATCCACTCTAACCACTTCCTCCCTATTGAAGAAAGGCAGAAAGAAGAATTAAATGCTTTACTGCTAATATACACTTAATTAGAAGTGTTGATATAAATTATACTTTTGATTCACAAATGTTGACCTTATACACATCTGTAGTTTGCAGGACTGTGGCATTTTTGGCAACATTTTTGGCAACTGGGATTAGCAACACAAGAACTGAGACTGAGAGGCTTGGAACTTCAGTTTTGATCTCTGAATGAACCATTTGCATTTAATGCTTACAGAAAGGCTGGCAGATATAACTGGTCCAGTCACACTGCATGAACTATGAGATGAAAGAGGCACGTGCACCTTTTCTTCGCATGACAAAGCCATTTGATAATATACAATATTGCTGTTTGCAGAGATAGTGTTAAGGATGAATATCTATGAATGGACAAACCACATATGCTTTCCCTTTTGCAGACTACACTTAAGACTAATGTCTTTGCAGTAATAAAGGTGATTTGTGGCTGGTGTGTATCCCATAGGTCAGAAAATGGTTTTAGCTGGCTTCCAAAGCACAGAATCACACAGCTGCTCATGCATCTACAGAGACCACATTAAAAACATAAATTGAACAGTTTTGATGAAAATTTTCACATCTTCGGCTGTTTTTTGTAACTTGATCTATTTGCTTTTGACTAACTGAGCATCCAACAAATATGTGATGTTTAAACCTTCAAAGTGGGCTTCTCTGTAAAATATTAAACATAAAGGAAAACATAACTTTCATTCATTAACAGCAGTATATACGTCCAGGGTTTAGTTTGTTTTTGGATTATGTATGTTTGCAGCCTGGGGGCTATTTTCATGAATGCAACTGTCATATACAAGCCCTTGCTGCTTTCCTGTTACTCATGGTATCTTTGCCTTTTATTCAACACTGGCGGAAATTTCAGTTAAGTCGCCTTTTTGATCAGTTTTATGCGCAGATGCATATAAAACAAACCGTATCTCACCACATCTAGCCGTTGTATGAATTAGATAAGTCAGTCTGTTTAACTAGTAACTGAGATCCGAGGAGGCCAGAAAACAGGGACACACATCGTAGACTTATTTATTTCCAGTTTCCTGTTGGTGACCCAAACGTGGGCAGCTAAGACTTAGCATTAGCTGATAGCCAAATTACCCAGAAAACCAAGGCTGAACGTTAAGGTAACGCCCAATGTGGGATAACTGTCAACTGAGTTACGATGTTGTCAGTATTCGATCACATAATAAAAAAAGAACATCGTCATATGAGTAATAATTAATACATGACCATGAGGGTAAACGTCTCCGATCAGCTGGTTCCATAGTGTAGCGGTTATCACGTCTGCTTTACACGCAGAAGGTCCTGGGTTCGAGCCCCAGTGGAACCACGAATGTTTTTGACCATTAAAATGTCATTTTGCTGCCATAGCGTCTAAGTTATGACGTTAATGTGTTATTTCACAGTTCTAATACTGTTACGACTAGAATTCCAAAATAATTTATACAAATATTAAATTCCGATCACGGTCTGATTCCAAACAAATACACTCATAGAATTTACAACTGCTACTTCTGTTAAAGTAAATTCTTTCATATCAGCTGTTTCAGTACTCACTGAGACTATTAAAAATATTTTTATTTCAGAGGGAAATAGAGAAAACATAGCTAATTCAGTAGCTTTGGCAGGAGAAGTAAGAAGTGACAGTTAAAGGAACATAAATTTCATTGCAAAGCCCTACTCTGTTGTTTATGCAGATCTTTAAGTGTGTATACATTTCTGTGTTTGTTGACCAGGCAATTTTCCAACATAAAAGTAAAAACCGAGATCATGTAATCTAACCGAGACAGATGGAAAATACAACAGCTATGTTATGATAACAATAATAACGGCTTTTATAAATAATGTATTACCGTTTCATACAGACTAATAATATATTTCCACATCTGAATCACAATTTTATAATTTATTTTGTTGACATACATAGCCATTGAGTCACTTTAATTATTAATAGGGAAAATATATATGATCCTCCAAGTGCAAGTCCAGTCTTTAAAGTCACGATTCAGCGTTGCTTTAATGCTATCGTTGTCAATAACTGCACATACTGAATTCAAAATTAGCAACAAATATAATCCACAAATGAAGAAATTAAACTGGGGCTGATAATGACTTCACCCAACTGACCTTCAGTTAGCTTAATTATTTTTAAAGAGAAACTCACCAAATGGTGAGAAACTCACCAAATCTTCTCCCTGTTGTGAAGTTTTGTGGTCGAGAGCTAAACACATGCATGTTAAATTCATTTCACTTTTAACATAGAAATAAATCGCACCTCAAACATATTCATAACTATAGGAGACTACTGCTAACTTACGGGCAACAGCGCCATCTGTTTCGTAGCTAACCTAATGTGATAGCTTAGTTTCATTTTAACAGATTTTAAGAAACTAATATGTCGTTGTTGCTAATTACTAACGGCAGAAAATGTTAACTGCTAGGTGGTAGTTGTTTCAACTGTGGAGAAGTTAGAAGAGGTTTACTGTTAATGTTTGAATGTGGCCTTTCTCCATAAGCGGATATTGCTTCGTTGTCATTTCCGTGTGTCACAACGATCTGCGTCCCCAAAATGGCGAATGTAGCTGCGGCCGCCGCAGCAGCAGCCGCTGCCGCTGCGAACAGAGATCCAGCCGTCGACCGTTCTCTGCGGTCGGTGTTTGGTAAGTGTATCCCCGTTACTTCTCTAATGTAGGTAAATGCACCCATACGTTCATTAAAGGACGGGTTAATGAATGAGAGGTTGTGGAATGGAGGGAGCCTGGTGGCTGGTGTGACTGTTAGCTTAGCAACGAGGAACAAAACTTAAGGCTAACGTCAACAGATTAGCTCTTAAAGAAATAAAACTGAGATTTTACGCGTTTTGTGATGATTTTAGTGGGGAACATTCCGTATGAAGCCACAGAGGAACAGCTGAAAGACATCTTCTCTGAAGTAGGGCTTGTGGTCAGCTTCAGGTAAGTTAAAGAAAATTTCAATCATCACATTTACTTTTAATAATTGCATAAATGGATGTAATTAAATTAACAGTCATTCATTTCAATTCATACTTTTAAAAGCGGTGTTTTAAAGTAACCTCTAGTTTGTTTTACTCAACTCTCCACGTGGATGTGATCGTGTTTGTGTTGTGGTTCTCAGGTTAGTTTATGACAGAGAGACTGGGAAGCCAAAGGGCTATGGGTTCTGTGAGTACCAGGACCAGGAGACGGCCCTTAGCGCCATGAGGAACCTGAACGGGAGGGAGTTCAGCGGCCGGGCCCTCCGTGTTGACAACGCAGCCAGTGAGAAAAACAAGGAGGAGCTCAAAAGTACGTATTTATGCTTATCATCTCTAAATGAATGAGCTGTGTTGGGTATGGGTGAAAGTTGTAAGTGCCTGTTACTCCTGATGTGAACAGGTCTGGGGACAGGAGCCCCAATCATTGAGTCTCCTTATGGGGACAGTGTCCAGCCAGAGGAGGCCCCAGAGTCCATCAGCAGAGCCGTGGCTAGTCTGCCACCAGAACAGATGTTTGAACTCATGAAACAGATGAAGGTGAGCTTATTTACAGTCTCTACCTACACATACACTGCCCATTGGTTGTGTTTCAGATCTTTTCTTCTCAAAATATCATCACTTTTACACACAGAGAGTTATGGTTTCCTCTTTCCAGAGAAATTGTCCTCCAGCTTTCATCATCAAATGAAAATTCCAAACACACTGAGGTTTTTAACATCAGTGGCCAGTTGTTTTTGAATCATTTTGTGTAGTTTTATGAACCACATATTGGTTATTATTTTCATTTATGCATTGAGCAGATGGTGTTCTCTAGTCATGTCATGTTTATTTACACGGAACATTGAAACACAACACTTAGCTGCCTAAAGGACTGGGCAGCGTCAGATAAATAAGACCGGAAGGACATATGGAAACAGATGAAAGGGAAAACACGTTAGCCAGTATAAAATGGAAGTCTTGGAACATTGAAATGAAAGTTCATTCCAGCTGTTCTGTTGAAAATTTAAACACAAAACCTGTTAATTAACCATATCAGTTTGATTTAAAATGTACCAGTCTGAAGCTACGGAGATTTAAAAAATGTTTGATGGGGAATTTGATATAAATAAAAGAGTGTGTTTCTTCCATAAATCCATGTTCTGAGCTGTGCAGTTAATTGTCAGGGCTTAAACTTTCTCTTCCTACCAAAAAAAGACGTGACAAATGTTGAGTTTGAATTGTCTCCGGCCTGATAACTATATGCAGATGCTCCTCTTCTCTCTCATTAACGGTGGCTGTGCTGCTCTCCACTCTGTCTTTCTCAGCACTGCAAGAGAAGCCTTATCTTTGCACAGCTGGCAGCCTGCTTCATTAAGCTTAAAGAAACACCACACTGCAGACATTTCTTTGACTGGAAAGTGTTTTGTTGCACCAGAGCTTGTGTCAGTTGGACAGCTCCATATGCTGATGAACTTGTGACTATCGTTGAGCTAAGATCTCATTTCTACAGATATTGTTTCATGTCCTTTTTTTTTTTTTTTTTTGGTAACTGCCAACACCGCCAGTTTGCTTCGTTATGAATTTGAAGCCCTTTGAAAATCTACATGGTATGTCGAACCTGTCACAAAGTAAAAACATCGAGCTCTGTTCATGACTGTGAATGGGTCAAAAGTTTTAGTTCTGGGTTTCAACTCCTTCTCAGAAAATCTAAAATCCAATAATCTGAATTTTAGGACCACTGTATCTTGTGCAAGGAAACACTCAAATAAGACTATGAAAACATTAGTTGCATGTGAAGTGAGGAAAACATAAATAACCTCTGTCGTCACAATCAGGAGCATTGCCAAAGTCCAGCTCAGCGGCATATAAACGAAGACATAGTATTAATAAAATAATATTCATTATGGTCTGAAGTTTACAAAAGTCTTAGGTTTAATGCAAAACTCTAAAACCCTTTGCTTGTGGTTCTTCCAATTCACCATTTTTCTCCAATTGTTTACTTGAAGAATCCGTTTGGTTAAAATTGTGGTTCTCTATCCAGCTGTGTGTGCAGAACAGTCCACAGGAGGCGAGGAACATGCTGCTGCAGAACCCTCAGCTAGCCTACGCTTTGTTACAGGCCCAAGTCGTCATGCGGATCGTTGACCCTGAGATAGCCTTGGTGAGACACTCTGAGTAGTGATTGACGAGATCACTTAAATCTTAATAATCTTACTTTTATTTGAAGGTATAAAAAAGTTAATCTTGTCTGTGACCTTGGCATTTGTCAGATAAGCTGAAGACCTGCTTCTGAATTTAGGCATTTTTAATTAAAGGGTGTTTTCTGTGTTCTTTATGCAGAAAATGCTCCATCGTCAAACTACAGTCCAGCCTCTGATTCCCAGTGGACAGACTGGAGGAGCACCAGCAGTTAATCCACCTCCTGCTCAGCCCAGTGTGCCAGTCTCTCAGCCACAGCCTGTGGTAACAACAACACAGTCTTACGCACTAGAAAACACAATTTTATGCATGCTTATTAGACCAAATGTTTGTGTTCAAGAGGTGTTTTAATTTATTCTGACCTCTGTTCAGCCTGGAATGCACGTTAATGGAGCCCCACAAATGATGCAGCCCCCCAACATGGGTGTGGTACCTGGACCAATGGCTGGACCCGGACCAGGACCAGTGCCAGGACCAGGACCAGTTGGACCTCCAGGTAAACCGCAAACGGCATGCATGTTTACATCACTGACTAGACTGGTCCGACAGGATCAGGGTTAATGGAACTAATTCAGGCCATTGACAAGCGAGGATTTCCACAACAGAACATGTGCTGACTGAGTCTTTGTTTGGGATTTTGCTGATTTATGTGGAGCACTTTTAACACCACCATTTAAGATGGTGTTTGGTGATGGGGCTGAACGATATGGACAACAAAAAAGGAATCCTATTAATGATATCGGCTGAGGTGCCTCGTCATAGTCCATTTTTCTCCACTACACTCTTAAAATCAACCAAAATAGACAGATATATTCTTTATTGTCATTGCACATAATTATACAATGAAATTTAGTTTGACAGCAATCCCTGTCATGGCAGATAAAAGTATAAATACAAACAAAATAGACTTAAAGGATAAAAATATAAATGTTTAAATAAGTTAAGTTAAAATAGGTATATACGAAAAAAAAAAGAAATGCGCAGAGAACATTACAGAATGTCTTTAGTTGAAGGTGTTAAAACTACTATGGTGTGCAGTCGTTTGTACCGAACATTTACGGTTCAGGGCCTTCGATACAATACGGAGATGTATTGAATGAATACATGTAGCCTATGTGAAGAACGCAAACACTCACCTTAAGTTTCCACACGAACCTTGAAGCGGAACGCACACAGTATGAGCAGGGTGGCTGCAAGTGGAATCCATGTGCAGGGTTTCCCCATATACATTGTGCAGCGGCACTGCTGCTGAATTCTCAGCACCACTGCAAAAATAAACACTTTATTCTGAGGCAACAGAGAGTAGTATAACAGACACAGAGGCCAGGTTGGACGTTCGAAGTGTGTTAACTTTCACTTTCAGTTTTCGGTAGTTACAGAGCACCCCCCATACCCCCCCTTCACTGGTCTCCTTCACTGGTCTCCTTCATTGTACTGAAAATGTATCGAACCAAATTTTTTCTGTACAGTTACACCCCTAGTGTGCGGAGGCTTACTTAACCAAATTACTAGTGATGTAACTTAACAATGTGCAGCGATGAAAATGAAATTAACCACACAAACGTGTCACAACAAACACAAGTTGGAGCACGTTTCTACACTGAATGCATGATTGAACCAGCAGACTCTGAAACCTTAAGAGCTACAGCCATAATAGAGAAACCAACCAAACACAAAGCGATAAGCTGAGTATTAACGGTAACAGCAATGTTACTGTTGTTTAGTAATTACTGTTTGTCAGCTGCAAGTTTTTAATCTATTTTCTTTTTGTTCCCCTTAAAAAGTAAATTTGCACACCTCAACAGTTACATTACTTTTAGATTTTGGTATCCTCATTTATAGACTTGTATCTTTTGAAAATTCAATAAAACTGAAAAAACTATTTAAGGACAGGTGATGTGTTAATAAGCTTTTCTGCATCAGTGGAACTAAATTAAAGTTTGAAAGAAGATGCCAATAATTCAGTAAAATTCACAAAAGGTTTTCCAACTTTGGTGAATTACTTCCAAACCTGCCTGTATAAAAGCAGTGTTAGAACAGACTGTGTTTGACAGTTTCAGAAGGTAATTGGCAAACAGAGATACACAGTTTGTAATAAAATTTTGTATTTTTTTAATACCAGTTTTAAGTTGATTATATGAAATGGAAAAAATTGTAATCTGCATTTTCCTTAATAACTGCATAACTGCAGTGTATTGTACAGAAGTAAACTGTCCTCAAGAAGTACACCATTACTTTTTCACCAAATCATGCAGCTATATTTGTCTGTGTCTATGTATATTGCTAGCAGGTAAGGTGTTAGTTATCGTATGGATTGAATCTGCAATATGCAGATTAAATCATGATCAGAATAAATGGCTTTAATTTCATGCCCTTTGTCATGTCCCTCTGGGATCACTAGGTGTCACCAGAGCCTTTTAATTAACCGTAACGCTTGCAGGTTTTGTCTTTGAGGAAATGCAAGTCTTACTGGATGTTTGACATTATAGTTCTTTGTTGTTTGTTGTTGCATAACAGATTTCTAAAAGTTTTTACTGTTCTTTATGTCAGTGTTTGTTTGTGAATGTAAAATTGCCACGCGCATGCTTCAGAAAGCTCTTAAAGTGCTTCTTTGCTCTTGAGTCTTGTGTCTCCTGTTCTTTCCACTTTAATGCTGGCTCAGGGAACCTTCAGCATTCTCCTACAGGATCGTCTGGCCAAGCTGCTATCGAGCGGCCTCAAGGTATCACTGTACTCCTCAGTTCTCCTGTGGGGTCCTAGGACTATCATGGAGTGGCCAGTGTTCGAGTAGATGATGCCTCTAGAATTTAGCCTTAATTTGTTAAAACGTCTTAGACTGCATGTCCAATAAACATTCAAACAAATATGATCAAATATGATGATCTGCTCATGTAATAATGATGATCTCTGCTCTCTAGTTGACATATTCTACAAAATGACCCACATCACTTGACCCTGTTGTCGAGGTGTGCGGTCCTGGGCGGGAAATTTGACACGGATGCAATCCACACACAGTTCACCTTTATCTTATATATGCTGTGTAGTAGTTTCCATAAATAAAGCACACATTTGAAACTAAACCAACAGTATCCAGTTTCCAGGAGCCAACTCGCATACTCCCTACAAGACTTGTATGCATGTGTTTTTTGTTGTGTTTTTTTTTTTTTTTTTTGAAAGACTGTCTTGTTTATCATTATATGGATGTTTTTTCCCTCTTGCTTCTTTGTTGTGCTCCTCTGCATCGGCCTTTTTGACATCAGTTGGCCTGTATTACATTACATCGACTCTGTGACTCTGCGTTATACTCTCTCGCTGTTTGTGGTTCGGTAAAAGTTGAGACTTATCGATCTTGACTTGTGGATTCAGACCTTAGATGATCTCTGTTGTTTATGATTTGCTGTTATGTTTTTGTTGGAGATCTAAATGTGGAGACATAGTTTAGAATCCATTTATCTGTTTCTGCTTCCAAATTCAGCCACACAGATCTGATACGTCTCTTTTGACAATTACACTTGTTAGAAAAAGGAAAACAACAGGACGTTTACTGGTTGCTCTTTGTAGTGTTAGTCCAGGTATCTGTCTGTATATCCAACCTGTCAGAATTACAGTTGACACTTTTTATAGCACACCCTCTGTCTGGGATGTACATGTCATAGGTTCTGATGTTTTTGCAGTCATATGGCTAGAATTACAAGTTGGAAAAACAAAAGTATTATCTTATAGCCATAACTCTGTGTGAACATTGGTTTGAGATCACCATTGTATCTTTTCATCTCCGTTTTTGCTTCAGATTTGTAGTAAATACTCTGAATTGCATCTTAGTAAACTGGTAGAGGCTGTGGTTACTGTGTACTTTTATAAATGATAAGGAAGCTCTAAAGGTTTCTTTAGATCAGTCTCCAGGGGAAACACTCACCTTTTCCAGTTGTGTGCGTTTGTGAGTTTTATTTATAATAAACTCTTACACAGACTCTCTAGTCAGGAAACATTCCCTGCTCAGTTCATACATGATCTCCTCTTCTCAGGACCAGGTGGCATCCCCCCCAGAGGCCTGCTGGGAGACGGACCCAATGACCCCAGAGGAGGAACGCTGTTGTCGGTCACCGGAGAGGTCATCGAACCCAAGTGAGTAATTCAGCCTGTTCATCAAATAATATTTCAGGCAAATTCATTTATTCGGACTGTAATTTATTACGGGTTCTGAAGCTTGACAGACTCATATTTATTCACCAACACATTGTCTCGATTTGGAAAAAAAATCTACACGACATTTGAGCCTAAAAAAAAGACTTTAGCCTCATCTAAATCCTAAATTGCTAAATCTTTCCAAGGCATTTATTCCATCAGTTGAAACATTTCAGAACAGTGCAGTTTAAATGGATTTCAAATACAGTATGTGTTGAAATCTCTGACCATTTAGGTTTAAAGCTTTAATATAAGTAGGAACTGCTGCCTTGAGCTCTCTTTGAAAGAGACATGAGGTGATAATCATGTTTTTATAGACTTCTAAATCTCATTGCTTGCTATGAACCACACTAAAGCGCATACATTTAATGTCATGGGTTTTCATACACTTTGAGATGCTTTTCCGAGACTTATGTGTGTATGCGAGGGATAGTGGTCTGTCATGAGCTCAGGAAAACTGTAGATTGGACCTTGATATGGCATGCTTAACTGTCTTCTGTGAAATCTGTAATTTCTCATGGTAAATGCAGGGTTTGATTGAAATGTGATGTGTTAATTTTACATAGTTGTTCCAGTGGAAGGCTGGATTGCAGATATGTATGACCTGAGTTTGTATTTATCTGTAACTATATGTACGCTGATGGAAAGTGGACTGAAATTCTTGTTTCTGATATATAGAAAAGTTTTTGCGTAAGATCATTAAAACAAAAAATTTATTTAGAATTGAAAGAAGGCGGAAATGGAACATAGATGATAGGTAATTTTAATGGCCATTGGAAAATGTGGGTCTTGAGATGAGACCATTTAAGATCCTCTGCTTTACAAAGTGTCAATTTATAACAATGAGTTTATTTTCATGAAGTTGTAAAATCCATTGTAAACTCTCCTCTATTGTTTGATCCTGTAGCCGTGGATACATGGGTGCGCCACCTCCACACCAAGCTCCTTCTGTGCACATGGGCCAAATGACAGCTGGACCTCCTCCAGATATGAGAGGGCCGCCAATGGACATGAGAGGCCCACCCATGGGTGAACCGCGAAACATGATGGGAGACCCCAGGGGGCCCCCAATGATGGAGCCCCGGGGTACCCCGATGGAAACCAGAGGTACCTGCAACTGGAACGCTCTGTAGAAATTCTGACCTTTTTCTGAACTTGTCGAGTGCCTGTAGGTGATGGGAACTCACATTAGTGTTTTTTGTTCTTTTTGTTGTTTGTCAGATTGCAGATGCACCAAATTCCATTAACCCAAACAAAAGTCTTTTGTTTCTGCAAACAGCTTCTCATAATATGAGAATGTTTTGTATTCGGAAACACCTTGACAAGAAGAGATTACATTTAAGGACCCTTCTATGGTTACCTCATCTAGTTCCTTATATTCAATCCCTCAATAATGTGGTTCATAACATGAGCTGTTTCTGCAAGTCAATAGGACATATAACTGTTTTACATACACATCATGTTTCAGAAAGTTAATGTTTGATATAATGATACCTCAGCTCTATGAGCCATTTTAAAACAGAGGTTCACTTTTTCTGTCTTTCTGTAGGTCGTGACCCCAGGGCGATGGATACTCGTGGACCAGTGACCAATCAGAGGGTTGCCATGGCAGGAGGCATGGCAGGTCCTGTTCCACACAACATGGGTCCAAACGCTCCTCCACCTGCAAGACCAGTAAGTAGGGTTCCCGCAGGGTCTTAAAAAGTCTGAAAAGTCTTGAGTTTACAAATCTGCACTTAATACTTTAAAAAAGTCTTAAAAAGGTATCAAATTTAATATGGTAGGTCTTAAGTTATGTTACCAAAAACTTATGCGCTGTGTTGTCTTTAAATGTGTCTGGGAAATGTCCAAGCTGCAAAGAAAGTAACGTTATTCTACTCCAACCCAATAATTTATATTAAAACTAGGAACCAGTTATTGCTAACTTTGCAACCCCTGGTGAGAAATGACTTGGAACGGTGGGAATCAAGGTGTTGGAGTAAATAAATACGTTTTCCTAAATTCAAGGAGGCACAAATTTTTGCCAGTATGGCCATGAAATGGGCATTAAATTCTGTTCTAAGTAGCCTTGAAAAGGTCTTAAAAAGTCTTAAATTTAACTTGTAGAAACCTGTAGGAGCCCTGAGTAAGACTCATGTCTCTGTCTTTTCCCATACCAGGTGAAATGAAACCATATTGGCCCTTATTTGTATTTTGTGTGTATACCTGAGATGTGCTGATTGCATTTCCATTTCTAGTCTGACCTGCTCATCAGGACTTTCCTTCTAAGATTTATATCAACAGCATACACATAGTACATTGTTATACCATGTCAGGGTTTTTACAGGTCCTTAAAATGTCGTAAATTCACTAAATGTGCATCGACCCTAATATGTCTCAAAATCACATTGAATTCCATGCTTGGTTAAGTAAATACATTTCAAGCCTGCTGAGGAAATTATGATTATTAATAAACTAATGCCATCACCAGTATAAATCTGAATATGCTTTAATTTGTTTCCTAATGGTTCAAAAGGCCTTAAAAAGTCTTTTTTTTTTTTACTTGTTTAAACCTGCAGAAACCATAATTTTCTTTCCTGGAAAATTTAACTGTAGGTTCTTAATAAAAATATTGACTATGAGATAAGATTTTCTTCAAAACTAACGCCAGCTTACAGGACCTTTTTATTGCTTTTGCTTAAACAAATTTCAAGATGAAGCGCTCCAAGTTCATACAAATAAAATCTAATGGAAAATTAATTGCAGTAAATCCCACTTTATCTAACATACGTCGGCAGCAGGAGATGAGCGATTACCCTCGGCTGAAATTAGCAGCTTAGCATCAATATATGCAGAGAGGTGTGACATTTATTTTGCCTGCCAAGTCACCTCTAATATTCTTTTTTTTTTTTTTTTTTGTCTTTGCTCTTGGTGATTTGCATGTAGACAACTTTTCAGCGTGTTTGTCATGTTACTGTCTTATTTCCTGTCAGAGATCATGTTACGGCTCATGAGTTTGACCAGGACAGAATCGGATATATCTGAGAATCGCGGGCTGTTCGCCGGTCCTGGTCGATCAAGCTGAAAACCAACCGATCAATCACTTATCTGTGCTGTTTGAAAGGGTTTTGAGCCATTTAGTCACTGCCAGAAGTCTGAATCCATCGTCTTCTTACTCACCAAGCTGATTAAATACATAAGAAATACTACACATTATGTTGTAAATGTAACGTATGAGTCTGATACATGAACTACTGTTTCTTCACTAGAGAATCCTTAATCTGCTCATAAATATTGAAGCTAATGTTGTGTTTGTCCTTCAGGGTCCTGGTATTTCTGGTGTTCCTCAGTCAGCAGGAGGTTTCAGTCCTGGACAGAGCCAGGTCTCCACACAGGACCAGGAGAAGGTGGGTGTCACTTTGTCTGAATCCTATCACTAAAATCACAACATAAAAGAAGCTAATACTCATTTGTAGTCGTGTCCATCAGCAGTGTTTTTTTTTTTCCCTCCCGCTTTGTCTCATCTTTCACTCATTGCAAGTCATGCTGTCTCATCGAAGGCCTTGTGTAATGACACCAGTTGTTTGCTAAACAATAGCTGCTGATGTTTTTGACAATAAGGTGTTTTTAAGAAAAGGCTTCAATCTCTGAAAGCGACAATGAAAGATTACCCAAGACACCTTGCTATTGTTTGTGCTTGATCCTGTTTGACGCAGTAAAAACACTTTCTGATCAGTGAAACAATTGAGTTTTCCTACTTTCTGTGCGTCCGCAGGCTGCCCTGATAATGCAGGTGCTGCAGCTGACCCCAGAACAGATCGCCATGTTGCCGCCTGAGCAGCGACAGAGCATCCTCATCCTCAAAGAGCAGATTCAGAAGACTGCAGGGGGGGCACCGTAACAGGAAAAACAAAAACAAAACAAAATGTAAACTGCGGAGGTGGAGGCTTATCTTTCCATCTCATCACTGTTGGAAAATTTCTGACATTGTTTTTGCTAATGTCTGTCAATATTCACATTTTCATTTCAGGTCCTGCCACCCTCCGCTTAAAAACCATCTGAAGACGTCTCATTGTAGTTTAGCATATTGTATAGTTTTTTTTTTAAATTGCGTTGTCTTTTCTGTATGAAGGAATGAAGCTACTGATGGATTAAAAGGTGTAACATTTGAGAAACTGATAGACGATGATTTACGGTTTCATCCATTTCCTCCAAAGCGCTTTGTTTTCATGTTCGGGCAAACTGTTTGTTCAGATGATGTTTTGTCAATAAAAAAAAAAAAAAAAAAAAAGACACCAGTACTGTTTTTATTCATTTATTATTTATTTAAAAGGAGTTCTATAGTGTTTTTACAAAAGGTGTTACATAAGTGAAAAGTATTCCAAATGTCACATTATAAGCAATAATTAACTACAGGATGCATTACTGGCAGCCTTCCTGGTCTACGGCTTATCATTCTCGGAAGGAAAGTAGTTTTATGAAAGGTGATAAACCTGTGACAGCTTCTGAGAAAGATGTTTCCTTAATCAGTAAAGTTCTAAGGAAACAATACCTGATTTTCATCACAACATTTTTGAGCTCAAATCATCTTGTTATTTACATGATTTAGGCTGAAACACATTTGACTTTTTACATGTATTTATTCATAAATAAAATTTGGGTGTGGAGGGCAAAAACAGACTTAAATCCTGAAGCTGTAAATCTGTTAATGGTGATTATTCTGTGTGAAACTAGTAGGTTACTTGATCAAATATTTACAGAAATGTACATTAAATGATTCATTATTTGTTACTGTAGCTGTTCTTTCTCTCCATACTGGCTGCAAATTTCCCTTCTAAAAATATGCAATGTGGTGAATGGTGATTAAAGTCATCATTCTGTGCAAAAATAATAAACAGTTCAGACAAAACTATGATGTCCACTACTACTTATGAGTCTGAATACAAAAAAAGGAACAGAAAAGTGACATAGTTATTACCAATATCAGCACAGCAATATTTTATTTTTCCCTTTGCCTATTTTTCTTAGTCACTTCATTCGAATGTTTGACCTTCACTGTGCAGCTTTTGACACTTAAAACCTGGTTTGAACATTTCTTGGCTTCTCTGCTCAGATATAAGAAGCCTTTGGTTCATATTCACCCTGACTTCAGAGTGCAATGGTGTCAGTGTTGAGTGGTAACAGAAGGAGCAGATGCACTATAAATGTAGACATAAGGAATTTGAAGAAGGCAATTGAGGTTTGTTCTTTCCAAACAGAGCCTTTTGAGATCAATGTCATAAAATATAAATATTTGTTTTAATAATACAATGAATACACAGTTCTAGAAAAAAAAAAAAAGAATAAGAGACAGCTATACATACATTCAGATTTTAATCCCAGTGAAAACTTCTGGAATATGATCAAGAGGAAAATAGATGGTTATAGGCCATCAAATACAGTTGAGAGGCTTTTAATGTTTTTGCATGTGTGGCATAAAAATCTGGGTAATTCCAGCAAATACTGATTTCTGAACAAAGTTAAAACATCAGTATGGTGTTTAAATTTTAACCGATAAAGACCTAGGGCGACTTTTGTGTCAGTTCCCAAATTCATTTTTCTCTATATTTAACCTTTTTTAAAGTGATGTATCATCATTTAGTATATATATGTTAGCCTCTGCATTTTGCATTTTTTTAGTGTGAATCACGCATTTTCTTTGTTTAATTCACCGATCATGTAGATGCTCATTAAAGCTCAGCGTAAATTAAAAGTTTATATCAGAAACAGAAAAAAAGAAGTTATGTTTTCTGCAAAATATATCATTTACTGAACATGAACAAAGTGTGTCCATCCACTGTCATTGATCCAACTCCATGGGTTTTACTGGTGAATTAATGTTGTAGAATATGACAGTGTTTCCACATTCACTATGGAGCCTCTGAACGTCAGCGAAAAGATAAAAAACTGCATTTTACGTCAGTTATTTACATGGATTGATAGGATTAGTGGATCAACAGGTATTAAATAGTTAACATAAGTAGATGATTTAGTTGGTGGTGGATGTTTGGATCTTTATGGGTTAATATGTGAATGTTTTTGCATTATTTAGTGTATGAAATCCTGTAATTTTTTGCAAATAAATGCTGTTAATGACATAATTTGTATATGTAATTTGGGAGAAACATTGTCAGTAGGTTGCAGGAAAACCATAAATATTACTTTTATTGAAACGCATAGCTGTGACTAGTGAGTGTTAAATAGTGATGAATGTTTTCCAGAGCTTGTATAATCCTCTGACTGTAACTGGTCGTATAAGCCATGAATCATTACACAGATGATGCAAGACTCTGTCCCTGAGTAGAGCTGATAAAATGATCTGCCCCTTTGTAATAGAAGTGCAGAAGAGGTAGGTGTGTGTCTAAACCACACCTTTCTAATGATCACAGGTTGTCAGACAACTCAGATGTCTAAAGAGAAACTTCCTACTAACTCTTGTCTGTTCCAGAGTCCAGATGTAAACTTTCTGTTGTGCTCAGAAGTTTTCTTTGTTGAAATAAAACTTGGTCTTCCGTGGATCCACGTCGGAGTATTTGGCACATTTCTTCTCCAAAACCTTTGCCAGAGCTTCAGGGCCACATAAGAACGTCCCCACCACAGACCTGAGGACATCAGCGCAAACGTTCAGAGGATAATGTTATGAAATGAACTCGAAACAAGCAAAGTGGTTTAGAAACAGCACAGGAAAGTCACTGAGTTCACATATTATACAATGACATCATCTAATCACAGGATAGTGACCCAGCGGATACTGTTTTGGTCACGAGAATACATTTTTATTTTAAGCATTTCAGTAAACTTTTAACATGAAGCATATGAGGAAAAGAAAAACATATTAACTCTCACTATAAATGCATTTATTTGGTCTCATAGAACATGTAGGTTTTTATTCTTGTAGAGAAAAAGTTGTTAAGTGTAACCTAGAACCCATTTAAAGATGGGGTAGGAGATGTTTTCCTGGAGCATTTTTTACTATATTGCTTAAAAGCCCCTTCACACCCCGACTGTAACCAATTAATTAAATGCTCTGACACAAAGATAAAAAAAATTTTAATCACCTGTGGAACGGACAGGACTGAAAAAACACCATCCAATCATTTTGACCAGCCCATTGAAATGATTGAATGGTGATATGTCTATCAAAGTCAACTGCCATTTGTCCCTCCCCCTCCCCCCTCTGCACGTACCCCTCTTTGTTCATGGATCCGCAGAAGGGGAAGTGAATCATGGGGGGCATATTGGAGGAGAATGAATGAGGTACACATGGATCCGCAGACCGGGAGGGAGGGGACTGATGCTGCGTAGGCATGTTAGCCCTCGGGAACAAGCATTGTATGTACTGTTATTCTGGAGGCGTGGCTTTGGGGGGGGGTCCTGAAGAAAGCGGTTTGGACTTTTGAATTGTGCATTTTCAAAATGTAGCTTGCTTGAACCGTTTTTCCAGGATCTCCCACCCTACATTTAAGTGATATTATGAGAGGAATCAAAAGTGGAAATGGCAGTAAAAAAGGGTCAGGAAGGTCCATTTAAGTTATGCTTCTCTTAAGATTTATAGATGTGGACCATTGTGAATTAGGTTGCAATGGTTTGTCAGAAAATAAATGACCTTGTACTCCATATTGTCGTGGAAAGCACATCTACAGTAATTTCAATGTAAATATTTGAAGACATTTTATCCTTACGTGGGATTCTCTTTGCGGACTTTCTCAAATTCTTTGTCCCAGATGGGTCGGCCATAGTGAGTTTTCTGTTTGAGTCCAGTAACCACGTCTGTGTCCTCGTCAAAGCGAACTGTCACTGCATTAGTCTAGGAGAAAAAAAAAAAAATTAAACCTTAAAGACTTAGATGGATACTAGTGACCATAAGCATCTGTAATGATGAATACCTTTTCAGCCCCTAATCCTATTGATATGTTGAAATAATTCAGGTAAAATGTAATTTCTCAACTCTTTAGCAGCATCAAATGAGACTTATTTGGATGTTCAGAGGCTCCATAGTGAACATGGAAACGCTGTCATTTTCTGCAACATTGATTCACCAATAAAACCCATGTAGTTTGACAAATGGTTACAGACACATGCTTTTATGTTCGTTTAATGATACATTTAGCTGAAAAGGTAGTTTTTTTCCTCTGTTTTCTCTGTTCTGATGTTATAACCTTTGAATGTACTCTGAGGTTTAATGAACAGCTACATCAGGGGTGTCACGCATCATGTGTCATGTCAAACATGGCCGTGGGCCAAATCAACCCACCAAAGGGTCCAATCTGGCTTCTGGGATGAATTTGTGAAATGTCAAAATTACACTGAAGATATTAACGATCCAGGGTGTCAAAGTCATTTTAGTTCAGGGGCCAAATACAGACCAATTCCATCTCAAGAGGGTCAGACCCATAAAATACAATTATAATAATCTATAAATACTGTCAACACCAAATTGTTCTCTTTGTTTTAGTGTAAAAAAGTAAAATTACATGTAAATGTTTACATTTGCGAACTATATTTTCACAAACATGTGAACAACCTGTACAAATATGAACACAAAATGTCTTAAGAGAAGTAAGTGCAATTTTAAAAATATTACACCTGTTTAGTAAATGTTTTGTGCCTTTGTAAGTTGTAATGCAAGTGTCAATGTTAAGATGAGTCATAATATCATTAAATTGCACTTTTTTTTTTCCCCTTTAGAAATTTCAGGTTGTTTGTTATTCACATTTTTTGAATGACACTTTGTAGACGTGAACATTTTCATAATGTAATTTTACTCTTTTCACTGTTATTATTTTACTGGTCTGGCCCACTTGAGATCATATTATGCTGTATGTGGCCCCTGAACTAAAATGAGATTGACACCCCTGAGCTATGTAGTCAGTAAATTAAATACAGAAAAACACCATTTTAATTAGAAATGCAGAGAATAATATAATAAATGATGACAAATCCCTTTGGAAAGGTTAAATGTGGAGAGAAATTCCTTGGGAAGTCGCTACAGTAGTAGGTCTTTAATGTTTAATGGATGACTGTTGGAGGGCGGATCCACACACCAGGTTTTGATCCCATCCAGTCAAGTAGAGGTTGTAGGTGAGGAAGTCCCCCATGCCTCTCTCATCCATCTCCCTCTCCAGCACCTGAAGAAGGTCAGCAAACCATTCAAAGGCGTGTGTTTCCCGACACAGCCAATAGAAGTAGATCTGAAACCAGGAAGCAGATGCAAGTATGTTAAACAATGATCCTTTCACAAACGAGCTGGCCGCGCTGCTGATGACTCACTGTCCAACATGGGTGTATTGTGAAAACACACAGCGCTCTTTACTAAGACGACAATAAGACATCATTGCTCACGATCAAATTTTTCGGTGTCAGGTTGTGAAATGGATAGAGGTTTAAATAAACACATATTGTGCCATAGTGCAGGTGTTTTTACCTTTCTCGTGCGCAGCTTTGGATTGGACTCTTTGAATTTGTACCAGATGGATTTGAGAATGGAGGCGAATGGAGTGACCCCAATGCCGGCGCCGACCAACATGCTGACCTCATAGTCGAATACGTCCTCACTGGCTGTGCCAAAGGGGCCGTCCACCCCCATTCTGAAGATGAAAAATTAATAAACTGTTAGGACGTAGATGCAAAAACTCAACAGGTGATGACTAAAAACAAGCTTAGAAATGAAATGTGAATTTAGAGATTCAACTCTTCAAATGTGCCTTTAAACGAAGTGATTAATGATGCACTACATATATGACTGATGCATGTTTTGTATTGCTTTTACTCTTATGTGGTCAATGCTGCTTATTTACCACCAGATTACACTAAACTACTGCACTGATTTCATTGGTCTATGATTTTTTTAAAGAAATGATCTGCCTCAGAAATTAAATGTGCTAAATCTTATATATTTCAACAAGATGACTTGGAAGAAAAATGACAAAAGTGGTGGTTAGTGGATGTTTTCAATGTATACAATAAATCGCTATTATGCATATATATATATTTGTTTATGTACATTTCTGTAATAGATTTGTAAAGTCATTGTATTGTAATGTACAGACAGTGTTTTGAAGTAGATTTGGTTTCTCTGAGACAAACATTCCTTTTTTTTTTTTTCTAATTTAAATCCATCAGGCTATTGAATCACTGACTGACTGCCACTCACATTTGTACATATCCTTGCATATTTGTACAACAACAGTAATAATATTTGGACTCAATCTTACCACTGTGACAGTATTTTAGAACTTGAACAGTCGGTCTTTATTCTTTTTAATACAGAGTACTTACTTTATTTCATTTTACCTCCTTATTTTTCCTTGCTTTGCATACAGTTGATTGCCTATAAGCTTAGTTTAAATTGTTTTAAGTTGTACAGTTTATTTCCTTTATTTCATTTCAGTTTAGTTTAATTGTTTATGTTAGTCGTGTGAAGGGAACGCGTAAAGTAAGAATTTCATTGCTCAGTACTGCTGTGTGTGACAAACTTTTTGAATCTTGAATCTTTTGAGTAAAACCCATTCTCTTCAAATTTCACATTTTGACTCAAGACTGTATCTTGGAAACTATAGCAAACCAGCAGTTTTTAAACCGGCATATTTATTAGTGACTCAAACTTTCACAACACTTATTTTGGAGGCATTTAGAGGAACATTTTAGTGGAAGCATTGGAAAAGACTAAGAACAAACTCCATAAAGTGTAAATTCAGCTTTACTCCAAATTCAACTCCATTTAATGCCTTGTTCATTGACAATCCTGGGATAGAGAAATGCATGACACCTATATAGAACACTATAAGGGTTAGTTTGGGTTTTTAGTACCGGTGTTAGGCTATATTTAGATTATTATATGTCCTGTACCTTTCCAACGGGGAACTGAAGCCCCAGTGTTCTCTTAAAACCCACCAGACTCCAGACAAAAACAGTAATTCAGCCACTTTGTTACTGTTTGGACATTTTTGTTCAAGTAGTTTAGTCTAGATTCAAACTAGCAAAGAAACAGATCAGAGCAGTGGATTTGCAAGGCAAGATAACAGTTCCCATCGGAGTCTGATGGTTCAGAATAGAGTAACAAAATGGCTTCAAGGTTTTCACCGCCTCCCTCTGAAGAGCAGTTACAGATTTGATTAGAGCGCCTTAACATTCACTTTTTCATGACTCAGAGAAGACCAAACTTCAACATCAGCATCAGTCTGGCAGTTTTCAGGATAAGTTTCACAAGGGAGGTGGTGGGTTACAGCATTTTCATGCATAAAATGTAGAAAATTAACTCCAGCACTGATGTGTTTCATCACAGTGGAGTTACATAATTCAGTTTACGGCTTAAAAAACATGCTTTAGTGTTTACTGCCTAATTAAATTTTGGAACAGATGCTTAAAACTGGGTGGAGGCTGGAATAATTTTTCACTTTGTATAATACCATTGATGCAACATACACAACATTATTTGTGTGCATGGAAGTGGATGTATTTACATCTGTGATAACGTAATTCAACAGGTCAAACCTAGACCAGGACTCACTTTGGTCCTTGTGCCCCCTCTGGAAGCTGCTCCATAATGCTGATGAGTTTGTTGGTCCAGTCTCCGGCCGAACGGATGTGGATACTGAAGAAGTCCTCCTCGGGTGCAGAGGTCATGGTGAACGGGTGCCACTCAAGCTGCGAGATGGCCGGGCAGTTGAGGAAGACGTACTGCCCCACCTCCATTGTAAAGCCGTTCTTAACCAGCTGCAGCTCCAGCACCTTCGATGGCCTCATCACAATCTAAAAAGAGACAAAACAGGCTATAACTACAGAATCATAACCTGCAAAACATCTGGAATCAATAGCTTAATCATTCATCAAACTTACCTTCCTGTATCTGACTGCCTGCATGTAACGTATAAAACGAAGGAGACGTTCACAAAGGTAAAGAACCATCGGGCCGATCACCCACATCCACGTCTAAAAAAAGCAACACACAGCCAATAATGTATTTCTTATGACAATTATTTATATCCTTTAACTAGTTTTAAAATTAACCTTTATTTAACCAGGTAAAAATACTCATTGAGATTAATAAAGTCTTTTGCAAGAGTGTCCTGGCCAAGAGAGCAGCAGCAGATGTTACAGAAAGTAATAATTTCAGTCATACATCCACACTAAAACATACATAAAACTAATTTCTAAAATCATACATAAACTAATTATTAATTACTACTGGTAATTAGCTCAGTAGGTAATACTTTAGACTACCGTGGGTTCAAATCCTGGCTAGAGTGGGGACTACTCAGTTTCCCGAAGGCTCTGCCCAAAGGATCAATAAAGTTCCAAACTAAAAGCATACATAGAAAACAAAAATTAAAAAAGGTACTAAAAATATGCAACAGTGGGCCTTAAGAGCATCTCAAAGCAGAACCTGATTCAATCAAGTAGAAAAACATCTATATCCAGATTGATCCTTTTCCCATTCATTTAAAATGAATTTGAATGTATTTAAAGACACCAGCTCCTTCATTTTTAGCTCCTTCTGTAGGTTGAAAACAATTTGCAGATAAATTGTACAAAAACCTGGACTTGACCTAAGCTGCAGAGTTTGTGTGCATTAATTTAGAAAATAAAACAACAAACCTGTGGAAATCCGCCTTTAAACTGAGGGATGGGACACTCTGGAATCCGTCCCCAGTCACTGCTGCGGTCTTTACAGAATGTGAAGTTGTGCGGCGGGATGGGCGGATCACTATTCTGGCTCCTCACAATACGCCTGCGGATGAGACAAACGAGTGAAACCTGCAGCGACTTCATCATTAAAGTTCACTTAAAATAAAAGCAGAATGAGACTGTTTTCTTACCCAGCTCCGTGAAAAACCAGACCAGCGAAGAAGATGATGAAGAGGTGATGAGTGTACCAGAAGACTTCGAAGTAGTTCCGCCTGATGACCTCCATGGAGGAGGTGATGATGAGGATGAGGGACAGAGTGATGATGACTCCTGTGAGGCCAGCGATGGTGGTGAAGGCGAAGTAGGTTGGAATCTGCTGTGGATCCTGAGGCACGAGAAGAAGGAAAGGACAATAATGTAACAAAGCTTTTGTTCACAAGACCAGGAAGGACAACTTTTTTTTTTTTCCTTTTTCAAGGACACTGACTCTTTTGTATGTTTTTTTTTTTCCTATCAGATTAAACATTTACACCACAGATAGTACACAGTGGTAGGAAAAAAACTGATGCAATCTCAAATATTATCATGAAATATTTGTGGAGGAATCTTTTTTGTGTTTCAAAAAGGTATGAACACAAGCAAATCCAAAATTTCTTTTTGTTTGTTGAAGAAAAACAAAACAAAAAACAAAACTAAATTCTTGATAGTTTCAACATGTCATGTGTTTCATTATTTTGCTGAAACATCCAGTTTTGACCTTGATGGAACAGAGCATGTGCAGAAGTGAGAATGTGGGTTTGGAGAATGGAACAACACTTGGCAGAGTTTGATGATTTATGTCATATATCAAAAATGCATGGGGTGTCCAAAAGCTTTTTTCCTACCACTGTATACTATCTGTAATGTAAATGTTTAATCTGATAGGAAAAAAAAAAAAACATACACAAGAATGTACAATAAATGTGCAAAAATGGGAAACAAGTCCATCTGCTTTATTTAAATACAGTTTTATGTCAGTGAGTATAATATTACTGATGTGATTTAAAATATAAGGAAGCAAGGAAAGTGCCTGATTTAAACTAAGAGAGCAGTTTTCTTTTTGTCTCCACATTTGATTATAATAGCAGTTCAGGGGCAATTATATGATCTAACAGTTGACAAGAATGTGACATGAATACAATTGCTATTAAACTCTTAAATAATTCATTTCACTGAATAAGAGTTAATATGTCGCTCTGATACTTTCTTTTGATACGAATATAAATTTGGTCCAGATCAGTTCGTTTTTATTGTAAGTATCAGCATTAGTTACGGGTGCAAGACTCAACTGAATCTGCCTGTTTTTTTTTAATAACCACATCTCACTGTGCATATTCCAGACTATGCTGAATGGTTTATCAACTATAGATGCCCCATTGTTCTCACATATGAGTATTGGATTAATTTTATTTATTTAATGTTAGCATTCCCATACATTTCTTTGTATTTTGTGTTAATGCCATTAGTATTTTCTCATATTTTCTCATCCAGTTTGTCTATTTTTGCTCTTCACTTTTATTTTATTTTATTTTATTATATTTATTTATTTATTTTTTTTTGCTGGAGTGTCCTTGGGTGGTTGACTGTGCATTTACATATAATAAAGTGGTAAAACAATCAATGTGGCAAAGCTCTTTTTCCTATATACTTTAATTTAAAGGGGTCATATTTTGCTAAACCCACTTCTATTAGTCTCTGGTTCATTTATTTGTGTATTTGGGGACCTTAATAGTTCAAAAAGTTTGAATTTGAACCCTCCAGGTGCTGCAAAGCTATCTTTATATTCAATTTGGCAAAAATCCAGTGGATTTCTACAACCTGTTTTAATTCCTGCTTAATTTGTTACGTCTATAACTAGTTACATCATGACATTTGCACATATAAGGTCAAGACTTCCTACAAACATTTCTCCAAGTATGAAATAACTGTTTGTCAGCAGCAGCGGTCGTAATCCATACTGAAAATATGTCCAAAGTTCGAGCCGATTACCTAAAATGTTCAGTTGTTGGCTGAACAAGACAGAGCAGCACAGCCAACAACCTGGATGGGGTGGGGTGTGAAGTGGCTCATTTGCATTTAAAGGGCCAGCGCTCAAAATGACCTTTCTGGTATCATTACTCAGAAATAGGATTGAAGATGGACCTGTGGAGTTGAATTAATGAAGAATTCAGACCCAAGCATAACATTTACAGTTTATGTAGACCACAGGGAAATGTTTGAAAATGTATAATTCTGTTTTAAAAAAGCTAAATTTCACTTCTTTAAATAATAATAAAAAAAAGAAGGACCTAAAAATAGTCGGCAGAAGTAGCATTTACCAGTGTATTAGAAACTGACAAGAATTGAAAACACAAGAGGTCGGCAACAGTAAAAGGTGCAGGAAAACTACTTAGGGCTAAAGTGAAAGAATCAAATCAAAGTTGTGAAATGCGGTGTCTCATATTCACTGGAAATCCGTTTGATCAGTTTTGGGAATTGCCTGATTACAAGAGTCCCCCAGAGTTTAGATAAACAATGCCACTTACTGGATGAACTGCAGGCCCTTCTGAATCTCCTGCCAGCGGCTTCTTCTGTCCTGACACGCTCCGGACATGTTTGCGTGTTTTTATATTAACTTCTAGGAGTCAACACCTTCAAGAAACATATGAATTAGTCAATGGCATAATAAACAGGAAGTGACAACAAGACAAAGAAACATTCCTTATCATCACTCATGCTTCATCAGTAAGATATCCAACTGGTTACGTGACGTTTAAAGTATTGACACAGATACTCAGGAGCTCCATCCTGCCTCCCTTCACTTTACAACTTCCGCATTTACTGATGACGACACGCGCCAAGTCCCGGAAATAAAAGTTGACTTTTTTTTTTATTGGCGTTCAAGTCGATAACCTCAAGAATACGGACTTTTTCGACTACTCACTGTCCGTGTAATACTTTACGTCACCGACCACAATTCGAAAACTTCCCGATATAAGAAAACTATTCGAACTTAGCATCTGACATCTATGCGTCCATTATCGGACATGCGCCCAAGCTTGTGACCGACATTTTTTTTTTCTTTTTTTTTTGTCTACATCTAAACTAATTACACTCTCGAATGCCATATTAATAAACCTATTTATATCTGATTCACACTGGGTTTTGTTTAGTGTTATAATGTAATCATGAGTCGTTTCTTGAAGTTGTTATAACATGAACGGTAAGAGCGGCGGCGCGTAAAAAGCGCCAAGGACTGTCATCTTAACTGTCAAAGCTGTCATCTAGCAGCTATTATTGCGGATAATTTAACTTTCCAACAAAACCAGCTGCTGTAAAGAATCGGATCTAGCTTTATACGACATTCAGATCAAAGCGATTTGAAGCTGGTAATAGCACCAAACAGTGTCTGTATCATTACATATACACCGACTTCCCTGTAACGTCTAATTTTAGGTCGATTTATAAAAACGGGAGCTGTCATAAAGTTGGTACGCATGTGTACTTAAGTAATAGCGTGAGCCAAAGGGGAAGCGTATCATTAAAGTTCGGTTTTATAACAATTTTTTTTTTAAAAAAGAAAAAAGGTAAAAGCTCATATACGTTGTCCGATAATGGACGCATGTCAGTTAGCGCACGTGTGTTACCCGGGGCCGGGACCAACGACAGCTAGCAAAGGTTAGCAATTCGCATCCCGCATAGTTATACAGCTGTCAACACACTGAAATTACACCGAATTGTTAAAGCGCGGCGACTGGGTGAGGTGTCAGGATCACTCGGACCCGACTAGTTAAATAACGCGATCGGGGTTAAGTTTCGAGGAAGTAGACTGAACCTAACACAAAGCATAGGCATCTCCAAGTTAAACTAGTTCCCTCATCGCAAACAATAGCGATCTATAGACGTTCGGCTCTTTACTGAAACCTCACAAATATCACACTGACGACTCGGAAAGTAGCCACTGCGTGTACTTACATGAATGAATCTTTCCCCCAAACAAACCTCACGTCGGGTTACTAAAAGGAGGGAAAGTGATTTTTCGTTTTAGCTAAAATAACTTGGCTATATGTGGTGTATCGCTGAAGGCCGCCCTTTGGTTCTTCTTCGTTTCTCATTGAAGCTTTAGCCTACGTTACTCCCACCGCAGTGCTGCCCCCTCAGGCCGCCCTGGTGCACTACAACCCGTATTCTACAACGCGAGCCCTTTCTTCTTCGTCGGTTTTGTGGCGGGTAGAAACTTGCATTAACGCCACCTCTTGTATTGGAGTGGGAATAAAATGTATTTATTATTCATTTATTTACCTTCATTTGACCAGAAAAGTCCCATTTAAATCAGAAATGTCTTTTGTGAGGGAAACCTGACCAAAATATCAGCAAAATTATACATAAATGCACAATTAAACAGAATAGCAGCTATTCAAACACAATGGCGTGAAAATCAATGACTTTTCTTCCTCGTCACAGTATTTTGTGAGTATGGTTTTTTTTTTGTTTTTTTTTTTTAGCTTGAGGACTTTTTAAGATTATTCCAAGACCTTGGTGCAGAAAGCTGTTTTACCAAGGTCTGTCCAAGCCCCAAGATCTAAAAAGCCACCTGCAACCAAAAAGCATCCGCACATAAACTGTTTAATATCTTTTAAGTCACTGTTCTCATCAATACATGTAAATTATTCAAGTAAGACGCAGTGTGTTTTTGGGTGTGTTGGAGCGTTTTTAATACCTGTGTTTTTAAATTTTGTCTTACTGCTGTGACAAAAGATGAATTTCTGCTTTTACTTGGAACAGACAATAAATCTATCTGTCTGTCTGTCTGTCTGTCTGTCTGTCTGTCTGTCTGTCTGTCTGTCTGTCTATCTATCTATCTATCTATCTATCTTCTCATTTGGTCATTCAGGGGCTCCATTGACTATATTTTCATGAGAAAGTCACTTTTCTTCAGTTTTCTGTTTTGATATATTTCAATATAATATTTGGTGATCACTTTTGAATGAACATAATTTAACTGATTTAACATAATCAGTCAATCAAATATAAGAAATGCCAGATTCTCACACAAAAAATACAAATAGCAGAGGATAATATCCCAATAAATGGTGATAAACCACATAGGAAAAGGTTTAATATAGTGAAAAAAAATGATTTGGAGGTCACCACAAACATAGTTGTAGGTCTTTAAGGGTTAACACCTTCAGGGATGGCAAAAGAAAACATATTCTTTACTCAAGTGTTAGTGCACATGCTTATGTTAACACAGTAGTAATACTGTTTCATCTGCCCTGTATGTATATTGCAATGTGTTATGTTCTTGTTTTAGTACAAAAGATTGCTAGTAATATGACTTTATAATATAATAATATTTATTTTGTAAATGTCAAAGCTGTGTTGCCAAATCAATGTATCTTAATTGGTCATGACAGTGATTGACATTTCTCTAAGTCCCTCCTAAAAACCGCTAAAGTCCAATCCTGCATTAACAACTAGGCATAAGAGATCAAAGATAAGACAAGATAAGATTTAATTCTTCACATGCACTGTTATATATAGTAGAATCCACAGTAAAATGTATTCATGTATTCAGGCTGAAGCAAGTGTGTGAATGCAGTGTTCTTATATTGTGTTCCTTTTTTTTGTTTTTTATCAGTTCAACAATGTCTGTAAAGCCCTGTGAGGCGACTTTGTTGTGATATTGGGTTCTATAAATAAAGTTGAATTGAATTGGATGAGGACAAAGGCACACTGATCCTGTGAAACTCAGACACACTGTATATTCACTGATTTTCCCGACAAGATGAAGTATTCATGTGACAAAGTAACAGTAAATCATTGATGGATTTGTGTGATTTAACAGTTACCATACAGGCTATCATACTGTTTACTGATCATATTGTTTTAACATGGTAACTACTATTATTTTCAATCAAAATCTTCTAAAATACGTGTTTTAACAAAGCCGGAGCCAGTTAAAGGGGTTGTACATCGACTTGGGATGTTACCACCTCAGGTTCATTTTTAACCATTGAAAGATATAATCAGAAAAATGGAATACGTCACTCACTTGTTGCCAGACTATCATGGAAAATTGGTAACTTCTAAAGAAACAGAGCTAATTTCCCCACATTCAAAAGGAAATGAAACAGTGAAGATCCTCCACTTCCACCCTTGTGCGTTTGTCAGATTCATTACTGCTGACTGTTCTTTTTCTCATAAAGGCCGAACAGGCGCCTTTAGCAGTAAGACGTAACACGTACGAAACTGTAAATGGCAAAATTATCATTACCGATCACGCTGATGCTCAAACACTGAACATAAATGCACCTCTTGTCTGTCAAAAATTATGATTACAGACGATTCCGCTTCTGAATGTGACTGTTATTACTCATATTCTGTTATATTCTTTAGTTTTATGTTTGTATTTCTGTTATCACTGACAGTGGGGGTTGAATTACTTAAAATGGATGAGTGAAAATGCTGCCTTGGTTGCACTTTTATTGTCAACCTCATTATCACTAGGTGGCGCTGTTATGAAAAACTACAATCCCAGTATCAGGGTCATAGTACTGGTTCAGTCTCCAGTAAAGAACCAGTATAACGCTGAATAAAAGTGAAGAAGAACATCTGAAATGTACTCAAAGTAATCTGTAAAATTTCAGAATGGTAAATAAAAGGCCCATTCGCTGAATAAAATATACAGTTTTTACAAATACTGAGATGAATTAAACATATTTAACCTGTTAATATGGTATAATGCACACTAGACTTTCTTTTTCACCCAGAAAAGAGTAATGAATTGTGTTCTTCCACTAATATCAAAGTCACTTCTTTCATTAATTCACGATATTAATAATATTTGATGCATCAATGAAGTTTTATGGTAGTTAAAGATAATATAGTATCATTTTTATTCATTTAATTTTTAATTTTAAGGTGTTGTTACTGAAAAAAAAGTGATATTACTGAGTGGATTTCAATGTACTTAAATTATTTATGTAAAGAAAATCTAAAAACTGTAAATTGAGTTATTTTGCAGCTTTAAATCTATGTTGTTATAACTTTCTTAAGTAACCAAACATATTTTTGGCTGCAAAGGTTAAAAATATTTTAATCAACACGTCTGTTTCTGTGTAAAGCAGATCCTCATGACATATTCACACACTCCAAACATTATTAAACCTTTCTAACTTTATTAATAAATGCTGAAAATACTGAACATTAACTTCTGTGTTATGTAATGTATAATGTCTTTTTTTTCCCCCCCAAATCTTTTTTTGGTTCTTTTTGATATTCAGCAATTACTTCCCAATTCTGATGTCCTTAAGTGACCAGATAAAAACTAGAACAGACCTTTATTTTACTGAACGCTGAGTCCTTTTAACCACTCGGGTTATTTACAATAATAAAAAACCCTCCAAAAGTAGATAAGTACTTTTTTGGTGTAACTTTACTAAAAAAAAAAAAAAAAAAAGCACTATCCATAACATATCTAAACATACAGACACAAAAAAAAACAAAAAACAAAAGTGATCACCTATCATAAACTCTTAAAAATCCGATGTGTACATTTCATGGATCTGAGAGGGAGTTTCATTAAGCGTGAAAATCTTTCTTAACCTTTTTTGACAATCCTACAACACATGTACAAAGCCCTTAACAAATAAAGATGTATGTTTGTACGTCATACTCTATAATATGTCATTTTATTTATTTCTACAGTGCCATATTGTATCTGCATACAGATATAAGGGGTTTGGGAGGGTTAAGTGTGTTTTGTTTGATTTTCTCTCTCTTTTTCTTTTGTATGTGCGTGAATACCTGTGTGTGCTATCAGTGTTCTGTATTTTGAAAATTCAATAAACGTATCTAAACACAAAAAACACTATCCGTTGAATCAGACAGCTGCTAAATCTCTTAATTCCGTGTGTTTAATGTATCTTGTGATGGTGGTTAAATTCCTCTAACTTGTTAACTAATATCAGATGACAGGGCTAAAGGCTGAAAACAAAGGAATCGTATACGGCTTAACAGTAAATATCACATCACTATTCGAAAAGAAATAGAACAGTCACCTTTGTTTAATGTCTTATTAATGACTTCAGAGTTACGAGTTTTAATCTAATTAATAGCCTAATCATAAGCATTTCATATCTTTTATGAGGCTAAAATACATGTTGTTGTAGGTTTTCTCACATTCGTTATATAATGTGTAAAAATGACGGAAGAACCTAGGTGTGATTCGAAGCTCTCGCAAGTATAAGATCAGAGTTTAATATCTTATGAGACTTTTCTGAAGGAATCCCATCAGAATCCCAGTCACTACTGATTTAGATGACGACAGCCTTGAATAACGAGAGAAACGCAATAATCTGTGTAGGGAAATGAAACCACAATGCACAAAAATGGAAATAACTACAAAGTGGATTACCAAGTCACATGACGGTGCATCGATTGTGTCATGGTCATCACAATTATGCGCCTGCTCTTATAGATAAACGGAGGTTTGAGCTGATCCTGATGCAGAAGAACCAGTACTAACAGCAGTGGCATGCACATACTTTTTGAAGGGCGGGGGCGAAAAGAAAAGAAAAAAAAAAAGGGCACACACAGCGCATTTTCACCCCTGAAGAGGGCATTAAGTTCCACGGGTTTTTGAAGGCACTTTAGACAGGTTTATATTTACAAATGGTGCATTATTTAGCCTTAAAACAGACAAACTACACAGACTACTCAAATTAGTTTGGAGTTAGGATCAGCGCCCATGAGAACTGTATAGATTCAACATTGGACTGCGAAGAACACACAAAGACATGGATGTATGAAGGAAATAAACCCCTGGGAGGTCTGGGAGTCCACCGTCAGAACATTTTTAATTAAGTAGATGCCATTTTCTGTATTCTAGTGCATTTTAACACCATATTGGCATCAGATAATCCAAACGGGTTCTGTGAGATATAGTTCTGGCTCAATATAAATCAAAACAGGACACTTAATAGTGCGTTTTTGCTCCCAAGATGGCACTTAAGTGCATGTTTTTCATCAATTGCCTCTTTTCACTGTCGTCAGATATGACCCATTTGTACTGTCAGAGGCTCCATAGTTACCATGGACACACTATCGTCTTCTACAGCATTGATTCACCAGTACAACCCATGGAGCTGGATCAATAACAGTGGATGGAAACACTGGGTTTATGTTCAGTGGCTGAAAAAGTCAGATTTCCTTGAGTTTTCTCTGTTTTCTGATTTAATAACCTTTGAATTTACGCTGAGCTTTTGCGGAACATCTACATGATCAGTGACGAAATCTAGGAAAATACATGATTTTGACTGAAAAAAACACAAAATATAGAAGATAATATTACAATAAATGGTGATAAATCGATCAAGAAAGGTTAAATATAGAGAAAAATTCATTTGGGGACTACAGCAAAAGTAGCACCGGGTCTTTATGGGTCAATATTATCTGTATGTTAAGGCCTTTTTTAATTTGTTTGCATCACACATAGACTGGCGGATGTGATGCCTTCAGTGTAATTCAGGCCCATGTGAACTGAGCATCAGTGAAGACGACGCAGCTTCACAAAAACTGTAAACATATTCCGCCTTCCACGAGCCAAATCATATGTATTTCATGATTTAGATGCCGTGACACATCGGGTGAAAATATAGTCGGGCGTGACCGTTCTGAATTTATGCTTTAAGAGCGCATAAACAAAGATAAAAGTTAAGAATTTGTGCCATTTTTAGACGAGCTCTGCAATTTGTCACCTAAACAATCTCAGCTGCGGACGCGTTCATAAATCAGACCGAGCGTAATGATAACTGCAATGTGTTGACTGTTTGTTTTATGGAGAGGAGGTTTGTTCTTTTGGCCTCGCTGATGTGTTTCTGACTGGAAAATTAAACGGCAAACTGTGTTATTAAAGTATGAGAACCCTCATTTGCAGGTCTGGCCGCATTAGTGTGAGTTACACGACTGAGACGGCGACGTGGGAGTAAATAAATCCGACGAAATGTTTTGCGTCTAAAGTGGATTCACATAGTTCCAGAGGTTTATTCGGGTGCACATACCAGTCATATGGCCTCCGAGTGGGTTTGGATAGAGTCCTGGTCTTACTTATACTCGTAGTTAGGGGTGTAAGAGAATATCGCTTCTGCAGTATATCGCGATATTTCATTTCACGAACCTGTATCGATATTAAAAAGTACTGTGTCGATATTT
>JAPQRP010000002.1:19127919-19171461 GCA_037367295.1 Apogon hyalosoma
TTTGTTTACAATGTTCTGAAAATATAAACACACACCTGCAGCACAGGAACAAATTTTGCCAAAAATTTTTTTCAATCAAAAATGCTGAAGCGAGAGGGGGTACTTGGCTAAAAAGGTATATTTCAGGGGGAACTCCACTGAAAAAAGTTTGAGAATCGCTGGGCTATATTAAACTTCATACCTTCATACGTGTATGACTTAACAAACTGAGTGGTGTAAACAGTGCCCTCTGGTGGCTGTTGACAGTATATAGTCACCACTGAAATCCTGAAAGGTAAAACGTACTGTGTGTGGTTCTTTCTCAGGTTGGCCAACAAACAGGACAAGATGAATGCTTTGCTGGGAAGTGAACTGATTGAGATTCTGTCTCTGGAGAGGCTGGTCAACCAGAGCCGCTCTCTGTGCCATATTGTAAGTATGAAATCCGCTGCAGAAGAAGGATGCAGATTCTTTACTCAAGCAAGAGTCTCAAATCAGTCAGGGTTACAAAACATTCTGCCTGTGGGCCAAAACTGGCCCAGAAGGGTCCAATCCAGCTGTTGGGATGAGTTTGTGAAAAATTACATTGAAGATATTTACAGCCAAGTGTGTCAAAATCATCATCAAAATCATTTTAGTTCAGGAGCCACATACAGCCTAATTCAATCTCAAGTGGGGCGGACCAGTGAAATACTGTCAGGATAACATATATAATGACAACTCAAAATTTCACTCTTTGTTTTAGTTTTAAAAAATAAAATTACATGAAAATGTTTATATTTCCAAGTTATTCTTCACAAAAATTGTGAATAACTTGAACAAATATGAACGTGTCAATGTGAAATGTCTTAAGAGAAGTAAGTACAATTTAAACAATATTATGCTGTTACTAAATGTTTGTGCCTTTGTAAGTTGTAATGCAGATGTGTAAATGATAAGACAAAGCATAATATTGTTAAAATTTGACTTATTTTTCTCAAGAAATTTCAGGTTGTTAATGGATGTTCATGTTATTCACTTTTTTTTTTTTTTTAACTGTTATTATTTTACTGGTCTGACCCACTTGAAATCATTTTGGTCTGTATGTGGCCCCTGAACTAAAATTAGTTTGACACTCCTGCTGTAAATACTCCACTAAGTAAAGTTTACCCATTGAAAACCTTAATTAAGTAGAAATATACAATGTTTTATCATTATGTATAAAGGGTTCAGATTCATTTTGCTGCTCAGTTAATCTTTATTTTGTATTTTACTGCTGTAAATGCTGTAGTCTAAGGTTTAGCTTATTTGATTTACTTTCTAAACTGTTGGGTCCATAGTGCTGTTTTGTTTTGTGTAAGATCATCATATGTATCCTGTGAATCCCACGTATCTCTAAAAAGTCAACTTTCATTAGTTCAGTAAAATAATCCTGTATTCATTCAATCACTCAAGATCAACAGTTCTGAAAATATATGGTTTTCACTGAAAGGGAAGTCATGAAAAAACTTAACTTGAAAAGTGACTAAAGCTGTCAGACAAATGAGGTGGAGTAAAGAGAATATTTACCTCTGAGGTGTAGTGGAGGATAAATATAAGGTTTTATAAGATGGAAATCATACAAACTAAAGAATCCAAAAGCATTTCCATCATAAACAAAGCTAAATATGTCCTGGATTATAAGTCACTCTATATATTGTATTGTTGTCTGGTCTTGCCGCACTTAACCTACTGTATAGAATTATGGGGCAATAACTATAAAACTACTCTACACCCTCTCTTCATATTACAAAAGCGCACAGAGTCTTACATAAAGTCGGGTATTTGGCTCATACTCACTTATTATTCCTGCAGTCAAAAATATTAAAACTCCATGATTTGGTAAATTTTTATACAGCTCAATTTGTATATAAGGCCAAAAAAAATCAACTACCAGCCAACATACAAAATTATTTGTCTGTAGAGAGGGGGGCTATAACCTGAGGGGATGTGGGAATTTCAAAGTCCAGTCTGTAAGGACGACCAGCAAAAGTTTGTGTGTATCTGTGTGTGGGGTCAAACTTTGGAATGGGTTGAGGGTAGACTTCAGACAGTGTCCAAACATCCAAAAATTCAAAAAAATTTACAAAGAAATGGTTTTGTCACAATATCTGGCTTGAGGAAAGTTGTGATCATTTTTGGATTATCAGGTTGTTATATTGTAGGGTGTGTGTGTACATGGGGGTGCAGACGTGGGTTGGTGTACAGATGGAGATATAAATTGGTGTGTGTATATATATATATATATATATATATATATGTGTGTGTGTGTGTGTGTGTGTGTGTGTGTGTGTGTGTGTGTATGTATATGTATATGTAACTGTATGTGTATATATGTACAGGTTTGTAGGGGGGTGTTCATGAATAATCACAAGCTATTGTTGAATATTATGTGATTAAGCACTAATCAGTCTGAGGACTGGAATTGGGGGGTAGGACTGGATGAGCAACGGCTTCCTCCTACTCCCTTTCAGGCACAACAGTTTCTTTTTCTATTGTTCCTTTTCTATTATTCAATTTTTATTTTTTGTTTTGTTTTATTTTCATTGTGTCTGAAATAAACTTAACTGAAAAAAAAAAAAAAAAAAGAAATCAGTAAAGTGGAGATGATACACTTTGTACCGTATTAGAGTTTTTGCTTCCATTTCACCACTATTAAAAAAACTGAAGTGACATGAACAGTTTGTAAATACTGAAACAGGCAGTGGATGAAAAACAAACTGTAATGTCAGAGGAAACTGTTTTCTCCTACTTTGCTCATTTTCCCTCCTTTTCTTGTCAGGAGCCTTGTTCAGCCTTAATGGACCTGCGACGCTGGTCAGACAGGAAGACTCTGCGAGGCCTTCGCTGGTTACTGCGAGCTGTATCTCTGGATTTTCCGGAGCTTTGTACTCGTGTAGCCCAGGACAGCAAGAGGCCTCTGGAGCCAAGAGAAAGGGAAAAGAATGGGAAAACAGAGAGAGTTCGCAGGAAAACCAAGGTGGAACGGTGAGAGAGACCTTTAAAACTTCATACGTTTGATAATGAACATTTAACTGCCCGTGAAACACTAATATAATATAAATGACACACTCATTATGCTTAATATGTTCTCACCTCAGAATGCGATCTAGCAAGTCTGATCTCCGTGAGGTTCATCGACCAAAGAACAATGAGAAAAAGACAAAGAGAGAAGGAAAACTGCAACCCATTCGAAACATGTTGCCAAAGGTTAGGAAATAAGTACTTTTGCAGATACTGTATTTCCCTAAAATAATGTCATTTGCTATGATATTGTTGCTCCTTCCCTTTTACCCAGACACACAGAGCTCTCTAACCCACTTTTCAGAGCTAATGCCACTCTACTTCCTTCCTTGTTTTTTCTTCTATATGGCTATGAAGCTCTTTTATATGTTAATATATTAATGCTAAGAGCCAATAAATATGTAAATGTATTAAAGAATAAGTACTGAATCCAACTCAAATGTTTGTAATCACAGGAGGCCACGCTGAAAAAGAAGCTGAAGACAAAGAAGAAGAAGAAGCCAGGAAAGGTTGTGGAAAGTGAAAAAGATCAAGGTGTAAATGAACAGGAGGAGGAGAATGGGGATGATGTTGGTAATGAAGCAGATCAAGAACCTTCTGCTAACAGAGAGAAAGCCAGCAGCGCTCTGATCACCCCCAAAAAGGGAAAAGTGAAACGCAAAGCAAAAGTGAAAGAAGAGACTTTGGATGTGCCAGAATCATCCGACAATGACAAGAAGCCTCTCAAAGGTTGGAAATAAAGCAAATCATATATTTTAGTATCCTGCCCCTCAAATGGGGAGGCAAGGGGCATTGTTTTTGGTTCAGTTTGTTTGTTTAACACTTAAGCAGCAAAACTATTGGCTGAATTCATACCAGTCTGGGTTTATAGATTACCAGTGACCCAGAATACATCTGATTACATTTTGGGAACAGTAGGTCAAAGTTAAAAAAAATTTTAAGGAATTTTTAAAATCCTTTTTTTCCTTATATACTTATAATGGGCAAAATTTCAAATGTCTGTAGCTGTAAAACTATTGGCTGAATTCATACCAATTTGGGTTTATAGATAACCAGTGACCCAGAATAGATGTGATTACATTTTGGGAAAAGTAGGTCAAAGTTCTGTTTTTTTAATGAATTTTTTAAATCCTTTTTTTTCTCCCATTTACTTATAATGGGCGAAATTTTAAATGTCTATAAAAACATCAATTTTGTTTCAATTTACTTAAAACCTGGCACATATATACAGTAGAGGCACTTGATAAGCTGACATCAGCACACGCATAGACATGATGACATCAGCTGTACTGATACCAAAATAAGCTAAAATACGTGCGAGGGGCAGGGTTTGTTGTGCCTGACACCACTTGTTGGTAATTGTTTATGTGTAGAAACTTAATTATTTCCTTTGTCTTCTGTGTAGTCAAAGGAGAAAACAAGAAGAAGAAAATAGTCAAAGTAAAAAGGAAGAACAAGATCAACACAGAGGAAGTGGCTCAAACTTATTCCCAGCCTGTGGATCTGTCTGCAACTTTTGGTAAGCGTCATCTACTTCCTCTGTCGCCCAAACAGATACAGTAGCTGGCTTAAAATGGAAATGATATTGATCACAGCTTTTATTTTAAAAGATGACCCTGTCTCCTGATAGATCTGTACCGGAAAGCGATACAGGCTCTGAAGGAACGTCAGGGTCAAGAACGGTGAGCTGGAACATGAGGATTGTCTTCATCCCCATCACTACTGGAAATACACAAACAGATCCACTTCATACACACTTCAGCACCAGACCTGAATCCTGAACCTTTGAAATAAAACAAATAAACTCAATTGAGTAATGAAGGGCAGGTCTACATGATCATGTCATAATGTTGGATAAAAACACTGATAAAATGAATTTCAAAAACATCAACTAAACATGAAATTGTACACTTGGCCAAAATGTTTGTAAATCTATGCAGTTTTTGAGGAAAATGTGTTTTTTAACTGTGTTTTTTAAAAATTATTATATTTATTATTTAGCAGTGAGCAGTAAAAGAAGCAGAATATGTGTTGCTGAAATGTTACATGAACTTATTAAACATTAATAAACATTTTGTCACAACTTGTTTGCCTGATGTGATAAAAATGTTCACTGCATAACTACTTTTGACCACAACCATAATATTTCACTGATTTTGACATATTTCTCAATGCTTGCAGTATACGTTTATCAACCTTCACAATCACTCACTAATTTTGTGATTTAACAGATGGCATGATAGGTTTGAGTTTGAAAGCTTCTGGCTATGTCTGATATTTTTCATTTTCATCTACAAACTCTTTGTTTTACGGTCCTACATTTAATGATGATCACTAACTTCTATCACAAAAAGTTTGGCTTATAGTGCGTCATATAAAATAACTGAATCTTCCACAGCATCATTAAAAATTGACATATTTATGTAAAAAGCATGTCTTGGAAGCTTGCAAAGCATCAAACCAAGTAACAATTTGAAGGTTTTGAATCACATACACCATCTCATTTATTCATTAATTAATTTTCTGAACCTGCTTTATCCTCACTAGGGTCACAGGGCCATCTCATTTAGAGTCAGTTATTAATTTATTTCAAAATTCTCAATTTTTTTTTACTATTTAATTTAATCTACATGCAGTATGTGAAAATGACAATTAAATGTGTTTCATTTTATGTAGAGGCGACACCACTGAAAGAGCAAAACAGGACAGGAGAATTTTTTGTATCCCATTATCTCTGAAAATAATACTACTATTACTACTACTACTAGTAATAATATTAATAATAACAATAACAATCCTAGGGTGTCTCTTTAACACTGCAATGTTTTGTTGAGATTGATTTGATGTGTTTGTTTAAATGTACAGCCCATTTTTCTTAATTTCTTATGTTATAACTTATTTGCATTTTTTGTGAAAGGATAATTTGTAAATGCAAACATTTTCACAATGTAATTTTACTTTTGCATTTTTTCACATTAAAATAAAGAGGAAAAAAAATTGTTGTTATTTATCGGTTTTTATACTGTCATTGTACTGGTCTGGCCCACTGGTCCATTGGGCTTTGTGTTGCCCCTGAACACCCTTGACTGTTAATATTCATTCATTCATTCTTTGAATGATGTATTACACACTCACACCTTTAGGCAATATAGATTAATTTATTATGGTGCATGGGTTTGGACGGTGGGAGGAAGCCAGAATACTTGGAGAGAACTCACACAGGCATGGAGAGAACATGCAAATTCCACATAGAAAGGTTGCTAGCCACTACACCATCATGTTGCCCTGAGCCTGATTGTTAATAATTTCAGTGTAATTTTTGCACTTTGCAAATTTGTCCTTCAAGCCAAATTGGAAACCTTGGAGGGCCAGGTTTAAACCATGACTAATATTCAAGAGTGAAAGATTTTTTTATTGTAATTTCAGAAGATGCACATTTCCAGTTCCATTTTTCTCAGTTGAAACTTTACTTCCAGTTCTTCCAAACAAACAGCACCGTCTCCACCTCCTGTCTGTTGATCTGAGTCACTCAGTTCTTTCACACAGAAAATTGAGATACCATTATTGCCTCTTGTTAGTAAATGCCATGCAATTAAAAAAGATGTAAAAATACAATAGTGTAAGAGATAAACTACAATATAATACAAAAGATATAAATCAAACCTATTTATAATAGCAGCAGTAGTGCAATACAGTAATGCTTATGAGGTGAGGAAGTGTATAATGGAACAAAACAGCAGCAGATACAACAATAGTGCAATGTATAACAAAGTGCAGATGATAGTCAGTACCAGATGTAAGAAATAGAGTATGTGTATTATGTGTGCTACTGCTTTTATGCCTTTTTTTGTGCATTTTTAATCACCTTGTATTTTTGTCATTTCATTTTACGTTTTTATGTTGTTATGGCTGTACATTCTGTTATTGTGCATAGTTTTCTGTTTTCTTAATGACTTACCTGGTTAAATAAAGGCTGAATAATAATCATAATCATAAACAAGTGGTGCCAGGCACAACAAACCCCACCCCTTGCATGTATTGTAGCTAATTTTGGCATGGATCCAGCTGATGTCATCATGTCTATGCGTGTGCTGATGTTAGCATATCAAGTGCCTCTATACATATGCCAAGTCTGAGGTAAATTGAAACAAAATTGATGTTTTTATAGACATTTAAAATTTCGCCCATTGTAAGTAAATGGGGAAAAGATAAATTTTAAAAACTTCATAAAAAATGTGAACTTTGACCTACTTTCCCCAAACTGTAACCACATCTATTCTGGGTCACTGGCAGTCTATAAACCTAATAATATGGTATAAATTCAACCAACAGTTTTGCTGCTACATACATTTTAAATTTTGTCCGTTATAAGTAAATGGGGGAGAAAAAAAAAGATTTTAAAAATTCCTTTTTTTTTTCTTTTTTAAAAAATTTTTATTTTTAATTTTTTTTACTTTGACCAACTGTTCCCAAAATGTAATCAGATCTATTCTGGGTCACAGGCAATCTATAAACCCAATTTGGCATGAATTCAACCAATATTGTTGCTAGAGTGTTAAACAAACTGAACCAAAATAAAATAATAAACACAGTAATATACTTGCACTTGTAAAGTCATGGAGTCGCTGCTGTGTGTTAGTGTGAGCTGTGCCATACAGTTTCCCTGTTGTTTACTGTCCACCTCTGGACGGAACACAGACCTCCTCGGGGACCTGCGTCCAGGCCGCCGCCATCTTGGTCCCTCCTCCTGAAGCCCATCCCCCTGGCGCATCTTCACCGGGAAACCGTCCGCCTTCCATTCACTCTGGTGGGAAGCGGCTGCCTGCGAAACATGGCCTCACCAAGGACAATAACTATTGTGGCCCTGTCTTTCGCACTGGGTTTATTCTTCGTATTTATGGGAACCATTAAACTCACTCCGAGACTAAGCAAAGACGCGTACAGTGAGATGGTGAGTACAGGGTTCATGTGTGGAGGAGCCATTGTTCTGTTGGTGCAGACACGAAAACCTCTGAGGCTCGAACAATGTGTGGAGATGTTGACCTAAATTGTAAAAGATACGGAACATGAACGCTGTCGATATCGAGTTACTCGTATTATTTGCCACCTTGAAGCTTTTATCCCCCAGTGGAAACTCGTATCTAAAATGTGATTCACCAGCTACATTGACAGGTATATAGTTAGCATTAAAAGGCCTGTGTTTTATTATAAACCGGAAAATATTTGGCTAGGATACTCAAAGAAATAAAATGAGACGGCCATTAGCTAGAAAACAGTCAAACACAGATGAATAATAAATGACTGGATGCACTTCTTCCGCTTAATAAACCATCTAATGTCTGTAACTTATCAGCAAAGCTTCATCCATACATCCGGATAATCCTCATGTTTGTTAAAATCGATCTTAATGGCTCTAAATATGTTCTAACAGTTTAAAGCCACATATTTTGTTTCTCATTTATATGAAGAGCAACTTAAAAGCTGTAGAGCAATGGCGGCGCATTCGAGCAAATTCTGTGAGATGCTCCTGCCGGTGCTGATGTTGAAATGTCCTGTGAAGATGATGATGATGATGATGATGATGATGGCAGGCATGTGGAAAGGCTTCATCATGCATCCAAATAAACAGCTTATGGAAGGAGTTTATTGTTTTGCTTGACAAATGCTTAGATTTGTAGATGTTCTTCAAAAGGTTGAAAAGAGCATGAGCATTGAGAGGAAATGCAGTGGCATCTGGCTTGACAATGATGACCTTAGAGGCAGTAGTTTTTACTTTAGCTCACTGAAAGAGATTGAATATCGACAATAATGTGGACTCATATACTGTATTGAATGTCAGAGGAAAGCCTGCTTATAAGAAGTGATTCAACTTTCATGCACGGGGTCCTGATGGGATTTAATTTCTGATTCAGTTTCCCTTGATAGTCATAGTTATGTTATAATACTAAATTTCCTTGTATATGAAAGATTCTCAAAGAAATAACATTGTCTGGTACAAGGAACCCTCTATTACTATAAGATCTAATCCTAACGCTGTACTTTAATTTAACTTAACCATTTAGCTTTACTTCGTGTAGAGGTGATTAATAGGGTTTAGGGCTGTAGCTAATCACTTATTATCGCCTTGATTTAAAGATTAGTTGTCAGGTCTTCAACATTTCAGATGACTAATGCTCCTCGTCCTTAAATGCTTCGTTTGGTCCACAACCCCAGGATATTTTTCCAGACGTCGAGGAGAAGAGAAATCAGAACTGTCATAGTAGATGGGATCAGAATATTTTGATTTTTCAATAAATCCTTTCTCGAAATAGTTGGTGAATAATAGGTGACAGTCATTTAGAAATGCACTAATATGAGGGTTGATATTTGTTTAGATCGACTTATCTTAATATTGGCATTGGTGTTTTTAACCAACAGTGGTGGCAGAAATATTTATGAGTTTTTTTTAATTATATATTTGATGTTTTGTTTTTTTTTGTCCTGATTTTTTTTAATGTTTTAATCTATTTTTACTTAAAGCTGTGCATGACGTCTGTCACCAATTTTTCATCAAATCTGTAAAACCCCAGTCGTAGCCTAAGTATCACGAATCCGTTAGTCTTTCTGTGATTATGTATCTGAGTCACTTTCCTCACGGTGAACAACTTTGAAGTGTACTCCATCACAAGCAGTCAGTTTGTTTACATACCAAACCAAAATGTCACTCGGGCCTTTTCAGAAATTTTGTTGCGAAGTGCATTGTGAGAATGGAAATTCCACGCAGCCGCAGTATGGCCATGGCAGCAACAAACATGGAAACAGCTTCATTACTTCTTGCTGCTGCGGCTGCGTGGAGTTCGGAAAAGGCCTGAGTGACAGTTTGGTTTTAGTTTCTGTTTAGTATGTACACAAACTGACGGCTTGTGATGGAGTAGACTTGGAAGTTGTTCACCGTGAGGGAAGTGATTCAGGTGCATAATCACGGCAAGACTAACAGATTCATGATACTTAAGCTGTCACTTGGGTTTTACAGATTTGATGAAAAATTGGTGACGAAAGTTATGCGCAGCTTTAAAGATAATATGAAACTGTTGGTAATTTTTATGTTTATATAACCAAGATTTACTTGTTAAGTGGAATAAATACCAATAAAATAAAGTAAAAAAAAAACAAAAAACATTGGCATTGACTATCGGCCAAAATACCATTTTATCATATTGGCCAAGCATTTTGCAATTGGTGGATCTTTACAGTTAACACAGATATAGATAGAAAGTTACTTATCATCTCTAAGCCCTGGTTAGAATGACCTGAAAAGCTGTCTGTTTTTATTTTTTAGAAAAGGGCGTACAAGAGCTATGCCAAAGCGTTGCCGGGCCTTAAAAAAATTGGTATCAGCTCAGTCCTGCTTCGTAAGATCATCGGCTCTCTGGAGGTCGGCTGTGGCGTGGTGCTGACGCTGGTGCCCGGAAGGCCGAAGGATGTGGCCAACTTCTTGCTCCTGCTGGTCATGCTAGCCGTCCTGTTTTTCCACCAGCTCGTAGGAGACCCCCTGAAACGCTACGCCCATGCTCTAGTTTTTGGTATTCTGCTTACCTGCCGGCTGCTCATTGCCCGCCAGAGCGACGACCGGCCGGAGCGCGAGGACAGCCGAGAAGAACAGCACATCAATGACCAAGAAAGGAACAAGGTCAAGCAGTCTTAAACTCCTCTTCCACTTTGGTCCAAGCCACAGCGAAGGCAAACTGGTGCGCCTTTATGGATTGTAGTAAATCAAATTTTTAAGGAAACAGTCACTTCCAGTAATAATAGCCGTCACACACATCTCCTGACCCATCCAGCTGGTGGACTGATTACTCTCACCTTCTTCTCTGCACTCTTAATGTCAAAACTGAGAACTCCATACATCCACTACATATCCGTGGACAATCATAGCTGTGGAAACTGATAAGCTCAATTCATTGTCATGCCAGTAAATCCATTTCCTCCTCCTTGTCCCTATTTATTTTAGTCTTACACTGTGCGAAATGTGTTTGTGTTTTACTTGAATATGAAGTTCATTTAGTTCAATGAATTGATTTGAGAATGCGGTTTTTCATGAAGGGATCTTTGTAGCTTGGTTTTCTAATTTGTTTTTATACTGTAGGCGTAGGAGACAAATTACAGTAGTTCAGGCATGTTTAATTTGGTCAAGATTATTGCTCAGAAACCAAAATGAGCACAGATTAAAGTTTTTCTACTAATTACACATCAGCCGGTATTAATTACATATCCACAGCTTATTTTGGTGCAGTATTAACAAATGGCTGCTTTAGGAAGAAAGAATATATAAGTCCTGGTTCATCTTTCATCTCATTTAGTAAATGTTTGCAAAAATATGCATGAATCCTTTTCCCCAAAGTAAAATAAGCTGATTATTCTCTTTCTCCTTTTGGTTCACTTATTACAGTAAAGTTGTTTAGCTGTAAAGGACAGCAGGTGCTGCCTCAAATGTCTGCTACTAGCTTGTACAGCAGAACACAACCAAATTAACTGTTTTTGCCTGTTAAAAATGTGTCTTTTCCTTTTGTAATACACTGTAAAGTCTTAAAACCTGTCACTGTCTTTTTAAAAATCATTGGTTTTCCTTTTTTTTGTTTTATTTTAACTGATGATATAAATAGCATTCCTGGTGCAGTTTTTCTTGAGGGGTGACATCTCAGTTAAAAAGACTGTCTGTTCATTTTGAGATTCACAATATTTCTGTAAATTCTATACTTGAAATAAAGTTTTGAAGGTGGGTCTGACTAAACATTGCTTATTCATTTTTACTTGAAGTCGACCTTAAATCAAGATTGCAATGTGCTGTTGTCACATTATTATTATTTTTTAATCATTTTGATACATCCTTTTAGTCAGCCCCTATCAGAGCTATTCTTTCATATCAGAACATGAAAATAGCCACAATTCCTATGGGACCTAAGATGCAGTGCTTTATAATGAGGTGTTTCTGGTTTTATACTGTGCATTAGTTTGCTGAGGTTTGTGAAACTGATGCAGACTGAGTTTGGGCTGTAGCAACATATAATTTAACTGCTGCTAAAAGCAATTACTGCAAAGCACAAAAGGGAAAACTCATTAAATCACCTGCCAAAATATAATTGTAGGATCATAATGGTGTTCTTGAGCATTTATATTGAGATGATGAAAAACCAAAAACTAAAAATCCAGCTATATACCAGATCGTGGGTTTACCATTAGCAATGGTGAAAAAAGGTCTGGGGTTCTCTGAGGAGCAAACAAGTAATTTCATTCAGTCTAATAAGTTTTACGCACTATTTGGTATCACTTTTGTATTGCGTAATGATGGAAATGTCTTTATTTAAAGGACAGCTTTTAACATCAGTATTGTTCTTTTATTATTGCTTATGTATGCTTATAAATGAGAGGCAAAATTCTAACTTTAATCTTTTACTTTTTAGGGTGACACGGTACAATCTATCCAGTGACAACAGATAAAAAAATGGCCGTTTGGCTCATACTGGTAGAGTTGATTAATGTGCGTTTCCCCTGTTACCGGTAAATAAACCAATAAAATAAAATAATAATAATAAAAAATTACATTCTAAATATTTGTCCTAAATATTGAACATAAAGTAAAAATAGCAGGAGTAGAGTAGTAGTAAATACTCATTTAGAGCTTACTTTTATGAGTACAGACATATTTGAACTCATATTTAACAGCTATGTAAAATATAATGAAAGCCCGCGGACTATAACTCCCAAGATGCAACTGAGGAGCTGGCCTATACTACGCAGGCGCAGAATAAACGGTCGCGCGGAGGATTTGAGTTTTGTTTGAATGGCTGAACGCAGAGAGGAACGGACTGTTTTTAACTTTTAGCAATGTAGACATGGCAGCAAAACTAAACCTTTCGGGACCATCGGATTCAGACACGTCGTCTCCAAGCGATCAGTCTGCGTCTGGCCGGAGCATTAACAGAAGTCTGAGAATTGCAGAAAAAGAGAGACGGAAAAACGAGGCGGAGGACCCATTTGTTCTCGCCCTGAAGTATTTCTCTGACGGTAGGTTTGGCTCAGATCATAGTCGATGTGTTGGAGAAAACGCAAACAATGCTGACTGTTCAATTTATTTATGTTGCCAAAAATAAAGTTAGGACATTAGACCAGAAACAGACCAAAAACAACTGTACAACCAAGGTAAACGCTAATATTAACTATGATATTTGTATGTGGTAGTTCACTATGTTAGCTAACTTGTGTTTACGGATGGGTGTTGCTAATATTTGGATGAGCTTTTAGCAGAACTGGATGACAGTTACAGAGAAAATCCGTAACGTCAGAATAGACAAAACTGTTACCTAAAATTGAAACCATGAGACCAAACCATGGTTTTGTAAAGTCATATGTTAATGCAGATGCTTTTTTCTAAAGATATTTTGACCAGAGAAATATGAAGTGGACAAATTCTGGTCTCGGCTGAAATTTTTATATTTTGCAAGCCTATTAGTAACCTTTCCAATGTTTATTACAGTGATCGATGTTATTCTGCTTTTAATCACATGTCTATATTTGGTTGGGTTTAAAAGAAATGTATTTTACCAAGTTATTTCAGGCTAAAAACTTTACTCATAGTTAAGTTGTTGCTAGCAGGAAAATTTTCCAAAAATGTCCATCACTCTATTTCATTACATTCATTCAATTCTTAATACCCCATACACCTATTTATCCTGTACAGGTTTAAGGTCTTTTTAGTATTGTAGTAAAGTAGTATTTCATCTTGCACTAGTCCCTAACTAATTTCCCATCCACATCAAAATCATTTTACTGTGGTACAAGCTTTTATAGATCAGATGCTTGTTTCTCAACATCAACTTGTTTGTTCCTCTGATGTTAAACAAGCTGTTTACATTTTGTGAAAATGCTATGATGCATTTAATCTTTTGCAGCTTTACTTGAAATCTGGTGTATGGCTTTGTGGAATCACTTGGATTTCTGGAGAAAACACTGAAGTTCATAGGAGTAGCTTCTTGTTTGTTTTTGTCATTCCCTTATAAGGACAGCACCACCTTATAATTTATTAAGTGGATTTTTTTTTCACAAACTCATACACGTGGTGATATTCTGTTACTTCTCCCTCCTCCAGTTGAACCAGGCACTCCTGTAAATGGCAATGATCAATTGGAAAGGAACCTGGTACATGTGGAGAAGGTAGCCTACTGTAAAGGACTTCATCCCGAGGCCATTTCAATCATGCTGGAGTTTGCTATGAGCCTTCGTATGGGTAAGAAAGACTGTTAGCAATAGCTATAGGTTGACCTGAACATACGGTACAGATGTTTTTATGGCCAATCCAAAAAGCTGTCTCGACATATTTTATTCCTGTAACTGAGTGTGAATGTATTTTTTGGGGGGGTTGTTTAGGATCTTCTCCATGTGTCCGGGTGCTGAAGTGCCTCATCCCCTCCAGTGTGGTGCCACAGGAGGCCGTTGTTCGAGCAGTGGTTTGGTTGGGTATTGGTAAAATACCTATCAGCACACAAGTAAGAATGTCTAAAAACTGTCTTAGAGCTCCTGTAAACTGTCATCAGTGTAAAGATGAAGCATCTTAGTTACAAAATTGATATTTTAAAGTTTTAACAGTTGCAATTGTTTTCACTTTCAAAGGGGCCTATTAAAAAGACAGAAAGATGTTTTTTTTTTTTACAGCTTTTTTTAATAGTTACTCACATAATATAACTAAATATTTAGAATAATTTGTTTAGTCTGCAAGATCTTTTTAAATTTTTTGTTTAAATAGACACAATGTTAGCTGGAAACTACATTCATTCTGCATTTTTATTCTTATACATTTTATTCCTTTAGGTTCTCTTCATAAAATGGGTGTTGACTGTTTTTGACATGATTGATGCAAAGGACCAACTTCGTGCTATCTATGGGTTCATCTTCAGCTTTGTCACAGAAGAAAATCTGGTATGTGATGATCGTGGCATTTTTATCACAAGTTTCCTTGACCTAATATGACATTATATTAAATATTTGACCTATATTTAGTATGCTTTATCAAAATAAAAATTGGTGATTTCAAAGATGGATGATCATGATCATTTGTTTGTAGTTCATGTTCAGTGTAACTCATAATCAGTTGTAAATCAGCATAAGACGTTTGTAACCAACCAAATGGATAAAATTAAAAATGTCCTATTACCAAAGACCAGTTTAGTTTCATGGCTGGTCTGGGAAATGTGCTAGTGTCCAAAAGTCCCTCAGAAATAAATACTGAAGCAAATATATCTCTGCTGCTTCCATGCATCCATGCAGTTTCCTGAAACAGGCTCCAGTTCTCCAGTGACTTCATTTACAGGCGCACAAGTATCCCAGTTATGAGCTTTGTCCTAGTTTCAACGATATTCACAATATGGCATTTACATGGGACATGGAAATCTTGCAACTCAAATCCCTATGTCCACAACAAATATTAATATCTTGGTTACCCATTACAGTCATTTTTAAATGTTCAATTTTGAAATCAAGATTTAAAAAAGCTGTCAATTTCTTTCAGTTATGTTGCTTGTTGCAAAATTGTGACTTTGGTGTTTAAAGGGTTAATTTAATCTGACATACCAGTAGCTGCTCTCTAATTCTAAAGTTACTGCGGAGAAAATGAGGTCACTTTGCTTTCTAGCCAGCCCAGAATTATTAAATGACAACATTTCATTGTGAGTTCATCTTATCTGTATTCATCACCTGCCAGCAATGGGAAGTGAGACCCACAGGTAAATCTGTCCTTCAGCCATTGTTATGTCGATGGTACCAGGTAGTAGATGGAGGTGTATGATCATATACAGCTGTGTTACCTAATAGCAGAGGGTTGCCTGGACTGGTTCTAATGTTAATGCACATAGTAATTAGGGCTGCGCGATATTGGAAAAAACTGACATTGCAATTTTTTTTAACCCTGTGATATGAAAAACTACTCAAGACGATGTAATAGCTGCATGGTGACGACGTAAATGGTCAAACAAATTGGCTGTGTTTCCTCTCATTGTGGCGACAGGTGTAAAGCACTGTCGACTTACAGCATGGTTTCAGTATCATCTGTCTTCTAGTTGAAATAATTCCAGATGACTGACGTTGCTTTTCTTTTTGTCACTAAGTCTTTGTTTTTGGTGATTTTCTTGTTCGTTGCTCATCTTTCAATGTTGTTACTAGTGACTCCCTCCATGTGCAGAGGCATGGTCTACTTTGGCAAACTGATTAAGAACGATTGTGATTGGTGGATTGCTGCGCGCAGTGTGTGTCAGGTACCCAGGTTGAACTTAAATGAGAACACGTTGAGTTCATTTGCCTCCTACATTGCAGGACCTTGCGATGTGACTATTGTGCACTCGTACATTGCGATGATGACGCTCAAATGATATATTGTGCAGCTCTAATAGTGATGCTCCTCTAGAATTTCTACTGTTACCTCACTTGTCGCACTGTTTATGTTGTTAAATCAATGTCCAGTTGGTTGTGTACCTACAGAGTTGAGCAGGTTAACTTTCCAGGACTTTTTCCTTCTAATCTCCCAAGTGTAATTTTATCTTCCAGGTGTGTGTGTGTGTATGTATGTATATATATATATATATATATATATATATATACACATATATACAATTTTTCTTTTCTTCCATTACTAAGGCAAAACTGCATGTCTTTATCGTTCTAGAAATTAGATGTTTTTGTTGCTGCCAAACTTTTTGTATACCTGTTATGTCATCTAGTGTCTATGCAGTTATCCACAACTGCCAGAAACTGGAATAAGGGGTATACATATCAAATTGCCCTAGATACTATTGGAGTACTCCATGATAAGGTCTTATCAGGCTATTGAAATCAGGATATGATGTTTACATGTGCAAACACAAAGACAGCATATTCCAAAGACCCAACAATATCTGAGATACTGATGTGCATATAAACACATTTAAGCTGCTTTGAATTGTTGTTTGCTCTCATATTGTGTTTTTCTGCTTTTCCATGCAATGAACAAACACTGCTAGATGATATTGCATCCACTGCACAACTGAGGTGTTTAGTAATATCTTATCACCTGTTTTCAGTGTCCTTTCATCTGCCATCTGCTGTACCTTTTGACCCGAAAAGAAAGTGGTAAGTTGAACAACTGTCAGCTTCCATTCTGTCTTATTACCATGTTCTTGCTTGTAATACAAGGCACAATGTACTATTGTTTGTCATATGTATTATTATTCTGACTGACTGACTGACTTATGAAAAATGTGTCCCAGTGCGTTGGAAATAGAACCAAACATATTTTTGCAAAAATGTGCAGCCTGGTCTCGAAAGATGTGCTATTATTCAGATTGACTTTCCGATGCAGAAATAACTCTTCATAACTCTCACATTTCTGGGATTTCAGCAACAATTTATACGTCAAAATGTTGGGAAAACTTTTCTTTCAGAGACTTTTCACATTATAATGTTAAAACATTTCGTTTTCGATCTACAGGCCTCTAAGCGCACAGTGCTGATTTTTCTCTCATTCACTCCCATGTTAAATTTTCTGTCACTAACATGTTTGACTAACTCCACATTCCTACAATCACTGCTTATTCACTTCTGACTTTTTTTCCACATTTTCTATATCGACACATTCACAAGACTCACCACAAGCCTCACCTGCAAGAATTTTTGAGATAGGATATACAATTATGGATTAACATCAGTTTGTTTGAGAGGTGGTTTCTTAGTGAATTTAATGTGGACACCCATGTCTCCTCCATAAGGGGGAATGTTATAAACAGGTTTTCATTGACTATGAGTTTTGTCTTTTCCAGAAAATTCCACAATGACATATGGTAGAGGGGTGGACATGAGACAGGCTTACTGTCAACTATTATTATTTATTTATATGGATTTAGTGAATTCCCATTGTTCCAGACACAGATACCTGTTTTCTTTCTTGGTTGGATCTTGTCCACAGGTCGTTAGTGGTTATCAGGTGCACCTGCCATGTTTCTCCTCACCTGGCTGTAATTGGTCAGTTGAAGACTTTAAAAGGAGATTGTCCCTCCCACCTCAGTTTGCCCCCCCTCATTCTGACCACTTACTCCCATTTTAAATCCGTACTGCTTAAGGCCCATCTTTTTGTTTGATCTATCTCTGTGATAGTCAGTGGGTGATTGTAAATTATATATTCAGTCTCCTTTTAGAACCCCTAAAAGGAGCCTTTATTGGTTTGACCCCATTTCATGGTTTTTGTGCAAGTTTGTTCTTGCTTTCCCAATTTGCAACCTCCATCCAGGATGTGTTTTTTTTTTTTTTTTGAATGTGTTTGTGAGAAATGTAACACAACCTTTTCAAAATTGTTCATGCAAATTACAAATTCTACTGTTAATCTTATGTGATTTGAAACTTAGGTTTTGAAAGACACTCAACAATAATTCAGCTGATCCTTATTTTTTCTCTTTCCTGTTGTACTGTTACACAGTTATAGCACACATTTTTTGTAATAAATAACATGTACGTACAAATGCAATGTAAAATAGCATAACTTTCATCCAAATATCTGCAGTACTTTATTTATAAACAGTCCTTTGGTACTGTTTCTTGCTTTTAGAGGCAAACACACAGATTACATTTCCTTCAGGAGATGTGTGCATGTCTAGTTTCAACCCTTCCCCTTTCTTCTTTGAGGATTATTGACTGCATGATTGTGTCCTTATTGCAGTGCGAGTCTTCAGAGTGAGGAAGCTACTTGAGCTACAGTCTAAACTGGTAAGTAACCTGCTGGTTTGATGCCCTCTGAGTGCTCTCTGATTTGTCAAAGCTGCTACATTTTTCCTTACTCAGACTGAAAATCTATACAGTGATACATTTATAGTAATTATGGTCATGTTTGTTTTTAATAAATTCTAAATATAATTGCTACGATAAACTATTATTCATTCTGTATTTTTTGCTGCTGTAATAATATACATACAGTAATTTGGACACAGTGTACAAAGGTGTATTATATTTTGTTTTGTTTGTATTGTTTTTCAGGGGAGGCAACCATTTCTAATGCACCTACTCTCACTTTACAAAGTGTTTTGTCCTGAACTGTTGACGCTTTCCATTCCATCCCCAATGAAGGTGTGTACATGGACTGTGCCAGATTATCATCATTTTCATCTTAAACAAGGCCAATATGTTCTCATCAGTATTAGTGCTGCACAGTTAAATGAATCTAAATCCTAATCACATTTTCAGCCTGTGGAATAATGTAATTGCAGACAGATGCAATGTAAAGGTCCATATTTAGGGTGATGTTTGTTGGTGATATTTTGGATTAAGTGACATTGAACAGAGAGAGGTATACTGTAAAACAAGCTAAATAAAAGTCTCACATTTTTGTATTTTCAAGTGTTTTTTTAATGTTAGTTTAAGTTTGTATGTTTACATTAAAAAAATACATTTCCCAATTACTAATCTTTAAATTTTCCTTAATAAACAACTAGAGTCAAATAGAAATTACAAAGGTAATATGACATTTTCTCTTATGTATTGCAGCCATAATATGTATGCTTCTTTGTTTGGTTTTTTTAAATTGTTTTTCAGAATGCGTTTCGGAACCACAATTCTCCCTGGAAATCAGCATTGTTAACTGTCCAGAGAAGGAATGGTTCCCAAGTTTCCTCCAGCAGTTTATCCCTCACAGCTAAAGATAAGACCAACTCTCGGAAAAGGGTATGAAGTCTAATTAAGTTGTCACTTGTGATGCATAAATCCATCTTTTTTGAAACACAGATTGTGAGATTTCAGTCACCTGATAAGTTTATTGTCAGCCTTACTGTGTTAGATGTATCAAATAAACTTGGCTACGGAATATATACAGACTGCAATGATTAAAAACATGTCTTTTTTATATGAGAATAAAATAGCCCGCACTGTCTCATCTATGAAAGCTGGAGCTGTAGACAATGAAAAGATATCATTGTGTTTTGTTATCTTTGGTCTGCGACAGCCCACAAGCACACAGTGCATACCTGGATTAAATTTTCCACTGCCAATGTACTGCTACCTGCATTTACAGTATTTCTCCAGTCCTACTTTCCCACTAGGGTTTTGTAAACACTGGAAGGTTTCTGGAATAATCTTACTGTGACTGTCTGAGCTGTCATTGTGCTGTTGAAAAGTTAGTAGAAAAGTAACAGTCTTCATGTGATGATCAGCTACAAATTTCATGTACCTGATCAATGTCATACTTTTACAGCTCTGGCAAAACAAGAGAACAATCCAGGTTTTCAGACCTGAATTCCATTGAAATCCTCTGGAATTTGATCGAGAAGAAGATGGTCACAATCCATTAAACAACGCTAAGCTGTTTGTATTTTTTGCACCAGGAATGGCATAAAACACCCACAGTAATGTGAAAGACTAGTGGAGAGCACACTATGAGGCATGGAAGCTGTGACTGAAAATCTAGTTTATTCCTCCTAATATTAATTTCTGAACTCTCCCTCAGCTCAGAGATTAGTATTGTATGAATATGATCTTGTTTTCTTTGCGTTAGTGGAGGTCTGCATTTTTGTTATCACCCCCCCTCAAAAAAAAAAAAAAAGGCTTTAAATAACTACTTTGCTCGGACATATATACCCAGAAATATTGAAACTATCTGCCTCTTTTTCAATGTTTTGGCCTTTTCTTTTATTTCTGTAGGTCTAAGTTTGCCTTTGTATTTACTTCCCTGTTTTTCTGTGCTTTCCTAGAAACACTGTCACCTGGAAGTGCCTGCACTGAACTCAGCAGTCAATAAACAGGCTCAGACTGACTCATGCTCCAGCAGAAAGGTGGTCCCCCTGGTGCAGATTCACTCATTTGCTCAGCTACTGGAAAATATGCACCGTATAGAGGTAATTAGTCCAAGGAGACTGTAAATCTTTAAGTTGTAGGGCTGCCCCTACTTCTTTACTGTCTGCCTTTTTATATCTTTGTTCATGTCTTTTTTTGCATCTGCCTCAGCTCCAACACACATGACCTGCAAACAGAAAAAGTATTACTGAGAAAAGAGTATCAATCTTGAATGAAATCATGAGTGGTAGAAGCTCAAAACACAAATAAAACACACAATAAATATTTACATAATGGTGATGAAGGGTATGATAATAACATAAGAATACATAATAATGATCAATACTTATGGTTCTTTATAATAACATGATATTTCACAAAAATAATGAAACATTTAAGTGGTAAAATAAAGCATGCAATTTTTTTAAAATTTCCGTGTCAGAATGCCCAGTGCTTTAAGTTGTGATGTGTCCTCTTAACCAGAAGGTGGTGCTGTGTCACTGTCGTTATGATTGTACCAGTTCAGAAACTCCTTTGTCCTGGAGCAAATACAATGTAATTAGAGTGGGACTGCAATTTGTTTATTATATCAGAAAATAAAACGGCTTTATGAGCTTCATTTGCGTTTTAATCAGGCCATTGTTGCATATTTACAGATTTCATCAGTGGTTTATTTTTCATGGACAACTATGAAATGCATCCGAATAATGCACTTGGGGGTGAAAAAAAGTAAAGAAGCAAATGGTCATTTAAAGAGGCCTTCTCATAAATGTCTATTTGCCCCACAGATTCAGTGACCCGATGAACCAATATAAGTCATTTTAAATGGCTTGCAGACTTTTATGTGTCATGCTACATAAATTCACCTCTTTCACTGGCCACAAAGCCAGCGTGAGCAATAAGGGTTTGGATGGCTATAGCGTCAACTATGTTTATCATTATGAAGCTCTACTTTGGCACGTGTAAGGAATAACTGATGAGTGTAAACAATCACCCCCAATTACATGTTTTGTTTTAGTATTTTTTTCTGTTTTTTTGGCATTGACAAAGAATTGTTGGTCATTCCCCTCATTGCTTGCACTGCTGTTGTCAAAAACAGAACGGTGTCTTTTCAGTTTAATGATACAGTTTCTCTATAATTATTGGAGAAGTGAACAGGGCTCTTCACAATCTGTCTTCTCCTCTATTTAATTTATTTATTATGCTGACAAAGTCCTTGTATTGGGAGGCAGCTGTTCATACACATTAAGGGACTAAGAAATATCCTGTGTGATGGAAGAAATGTCCCAGCGCTGGCATTATGAGGATTAGTGGACACTAACGAATTAGCTCAGTAGCGGATTGGTGGCTCACTTAATGAAAACAAGAACAAACGGATTCTTTAGCAGGTAAACAGATTTCCATCCATCCATTTTATTTAGCAACCTGATTATTGTTCTCATCACCTCTCTGTCTTTGATTGCTCTGCTCTTCGGTTTATTATTTGTCGTCGGTCTTGTATGTGATGCACATTTCTGTTGTACTTCCACCAGCTGCCAGCTCAGATGGGCTCACTACTGGGCTCCAGTCTGACACTACAGTTCCTGGACTGTGTGCAAGATGAGTCGGCCCTCCTCCGCCTCAACTCCTGGTTAGGGTATGCTCTTCATGAAGGTAAGGCGGAGACACCTACAAAACTACTGACATTTTCCATAAGGTAGACTTATCCGAAGCAGATGTGACCCTGTGTTGAACCTGTACACACCCTTCCTAGTTGGCATATCAAAGGGATTCTCTTCACTGAAGGTTTTAGAAGAGACTGGGGGGGATCTCGCATTGTGAAGACGCACTGAATCTGAAATGATCTGCTGTTTTCTTTTTATTCCCTTGATGCTTTCACTCACTAAATGCCTTTTTCGATATTTTCCTTCAGAATTTTTGTTCTGCAATGATGCGGGATCCTTCCAGAATTCAGAGGAAGCCCTGCAGTTTTTGGAGAAGTTGCTGTCCACGCTGCACTTTCGCCAGGTGAACCTCACCTCTCAGGCTGATATTACGTCCCTCCTGTTACTCACCATTCCCCATTTTCACATGTCCACAGCCACATACGTTAATTATATGTCGGTTTTAATTGAGTGTATTTTTTTTTTTTTTTTTTTTTTTTTACAGGAGGGCTTTTCCAGTATAGAGGTTTTTCTCTATAAATTTCTTAATGCATGGGATGGATCCCTCCTGAGGCCACAGATCCTTGGTCTGATGAGCAACATTCCTGTCGTTGCTAGTTCTCGTGAGTTTTGCATCTTTACAGAACTATTCTCACTGGTTCTGTCTGTTCATTGAATGCCCTGAATGTTTGCATTGTGATTTTGAGAGCATGCTTAAAGGACTTTACATAACTGGCCTACATCCTGTCACCGTTGCCTACAGTATGAGTCCCTGTACTTGACACTGATTGGTTTGTAGATGTGTTTTTGATGTCGACATGTTGCCAATTTGGCAGATAGCCTAATCTGTTTGAATGGAGAAAAAGACAAAAATCATCCAATGTGTTACTACTGTAGCACTATTGTTATTTGAGATAAGACAGGGTAATTTACTTGTAGCTCACTAAAAAGTTAAGTGACGTAACTAATTATTTACAGAGTTTTTGTTGTTACTATTGGCAGAAAATACATTATTTTGTGTGTTTTTTGTAGTTGAGTTTTTGTTACTTCACTGAATGCTATTTTTAATAACATCTTTGGGTTTTCAACTCTCTATTTGCTATCGTGGCTAATATTTTCTTCTTCTTTTGTTTAATGGCAAATGAAAGCCTGCTGTGATGGAAAGTCTAAACCTTCTAAAAAGAGTTTTTACACTAATTACAAATTGAACAGTCTCTTGGTTTGATCTGGACCAAGATCATCTCTTTTCATTTCTCCAAACCAGATCAAACTGAAAAGTGATAAAAAACCTGGATTGCACGAGTTAAGTGTTAATCTTGGTCTCTACTAGGGGTCCATCAGTTTCCTGAGGGCTCTGTCCAAATGATCAATAAAGTTCTGTCTAATCTAATCTAAAACTGGACTCTGGGCCGAAACCAGTAGTAAAATTTGGCTGATAGCCTCTAGACTATTTTCAGTGTATTTTGATTTGTTTATCTCTGCATCTGTTCCAGGGAAACAGAGTAATCTACATAATTTTGCACATACATATATACTATATGCATAGTCTGAAATATGAGTGTAGAATGTAGTGATTAAATTAAAATATTTACTTTGATACAATTTCCTTTGTTTTTTTGTCATTTTGGAGAGAGTGAACAGAACTTTTTTTGTCTTAACAGCTTTGTTCCATTTGTAATCATCATGCCATTCCTGACATTCAGACCTACAAAACCTTCAAGAAAAAGCTGTAACCACTGTAACCTTCTGTTTTCTCCCTACAGAAATTGGGCAGTTTCTGTTTGAGCCCCTAAAGCAGCTCTTTTTCACATCGTCATTGTTTTTCAAGGTAGGCTTTCTTCTGTGATCCACAAGTAAAACTCCCAGTACTCTTCTGCTCCTGTCCCACCTCCTACAATTTAACAGGACAGATGGACTAGTGTTCCTGTAATGGGCCCTGTTGGAGTTCTTACCGTGGCCAGACTCTCCTGTCCGGGTGTTAATTTGTGCATGTGGGTGTGTCTGTCTCTAGTGTGGACTGATGGAGTGTCTAAACAACATGCTGTTGAAATGGCTGACCTGGCACTCTGTGTATGCTCTGGAGGACGATTTGGACATCAGCCTCAACAGTCACACCTCCATGTGAGTCTCACATATGCTTCTGCTACTTGTTTACTCCTTGAGCTTAACCAAGCAATAGACCAGAAACACTTTGTAAATTAAATGGAGAGCATAAGGATTTTGGTTCGTTAAGCTGTCAAGACAAGAAATACCACTTCAGGCGTGGCAGTGTTGTACAGATAGAACAAAGGCTTGTGGTTTAATTATGGACTTAGAGACACACTTTAGACGATAGGTGACAAAGTGGAGTTATGAGGTGTTGAAGATCACCAGTTACATAATTGAAACCAACTTTTATTTAAGCATATAGTTAGAGTTTTTGTGAAGTCTTTTCCACATATTTTCCCCCTCATATAATAGCTCATGTCTGTAATTAAAGCCATCTATTAACCACCAGTAAACAAAGTTACGAGTACAGAAGCACATATTGATATGTTCCATGGTTTGGTTTAGAGCCCCTCCAGTCTTTAAAATTTATTTATGCAGACAAATGCAGCCTAATTATCCAGTTAAATGGTTTTCTACTTTCCAAATTAAGGAATGGAGTTTGTGTCAGTTCTGTTGAAATGCCTGCGTTTCATAGGTATTGAGTTCTCACATTTATAATCCTTCAATAAATGATCCATTATGTGGTAAAATCCATTTTTATTCACTGGCATTTCCAGACTCACCTCTGGTATTTAGTAAGAATAGATCTTTGAGATGAGATCTGAGAATTATTCATTGTGAACGCTGCTTGTGTGCACTCTGCCAACATCACACTGTGGCCAGTGTTTGTCTGTTTTACTGTGATGACTGTGGCATGTTTGTGTGTTTTCTGGAATTTCATAAAAGACCTGATTCATAGATAGAACCAACGTTCAGCTGTTCAGTGTTTTGCATGTCTCTTAGGGGTCAGTGTTCCTGTTTAGAGTGGGTGTTGACTTTCTGCTCTGTCCTTTATCCCAGAAATATTACCTTGTCGGGGTTCAAAGATTCTGTGATGGAGCTGGTTCACTTTGTGGGTCGCCTCGCCACTGTTGGCCTCCAGCTTGAGGGCTGCCATTCGCTCCTCCTCAGCTTCATACTGGACTTCTATGAGACGGTAAATGATGATACTAGTTATTAGATACAGTACAGTGTTTTAACCTTCAAGATTCTTCTACCAGCGCACGAATGTAAAAAACAGCATCCACTACAAGATTCTTCATGGTGAAGTGGATTCCTTTAAATCACTGAGTGTTTGCATTTTTTTCCCTCCTGTAGGTATGCGACATGTTTCTGAAATACGGACTCCCTCTTGTGGTGATGCCCCCACCTGGAGTTTTTTACCCAGCGTTATTTGCCAGTGACCCTGTCAGTGTGGACAGACTGGCCTACATCATGCACAGGTGGGAACTGTTCATCTCTGTTATAGCCTGCAATAAGCCTGTCACTGCAAAGACTTGCAAGAGCCTTAATGCCATATGTCATATACTTATTCATATTTAATGACAGAACAGAACAGGAATTGGATAGCTTCATTGCACTTACATGTTAATGTATGATTTATGATAATGAGCAGCTAAGAGGCAGTACACTTAAACCCCTTCTCCTTTTTTATGTAGAACTCAGGCCAGTTTTAATAAGGCAACTTCTTGCAGGCTTGACTCCTTGACTGCACCCCTGGGTTCTGAAGTACTGAAAGACATCTGTGGAAGGAAATCATAATTTCAATTCATGATTTTGCTTAACAGACAAAACAGATTTGTTTTTTGATGACAGACAACAATGATCTTTCTCTCTTTCCTGGTCAGGTACAAGGTGAACTTGACATCGGCTAAGAGGCAAGAAAAGCTGAAAGAGGTAATGTCAAACTATATTTGGATGCTTTGAGAGGTGGTGCAGTGATTGTATAACAGCTTGAAAAATCTTAATAATGACATCTTCACTATGGTTTTCATTCTAAGTGTTGAGTCAATGAATACACTTAATTTATGGTGTCTTCCAGCCTGTGTTTGTACAGTTTTTTATTCTCCACTGTTGTAGATTGTTAGATATTTTTAGCCCTTCAGCAATCCACAAGCATCTACCTACAGCTAATAACCTTTATTACTCTCTTCACTGAGGATTTAAACAGTTGGTGAATTTAATACATGTGATGTGACAAGCTTTGAATTTACAAGTACTTGTCATGCAGCCACTAAGCTCCCCTGAAAATGTCAGTAGCACTTTTTATTAAGAAAAGTAGGCTTGATAAATACAGCACAAGTTAATCAGCAGAATAAGCAATAGGAAAGTTTAGTTAAACTTTCTTTCTTTGTCATTCCATCTCTCTCTTCATTCCTGTTTCACAGCAGGCCTTTCACATCAGCCGGCAGACGTTCCACGAGTTTAATCACTACGTGGTTGTCATGGTTAACTGCCTGTGGAACTCCAAAATGTTTCACCAAGGCAAGGGCATTCAGCTGGGAGAAGAAGTGCTTCTCAAGAGCAACGTACCACAGTACTCGAACAGCTTCGACCTTATCCACCATCCTGCCTTCTTGAGCTACGCTGTTGACTTTCACCAGAAGGTAAGGGCACATGTTGTTTTTAGTTAGTCTAGCTGGTTTCATACACTGGAGTTGGGATATTTTGAGATCTAATGCCAGCCAACACAGTACCAAAGCTGAACCTTAAGTAAAACCTACACAAGAACTGCTTATTTTCAACCTGTTAGAAGCTGCAAGAGGCACTTGATGGATCAGCATTCAGCCAGTCTGTACACTCTGGTTAATAGGCTTACAACGAAGACAAATGTGTTATTAATGTATCTTTCATACCAGATACATTAATACAGGAGGACATTTTATTATTAATGGGGGCAGCATAAAATGTGATTTTCATCATGTTTAATAATACACGTACAAACCTTTTTTTGGTTCTGTCCAACTGCAACATCAGGCAGCGATCCTCTGAGATTTACCAGGGTGCACTGACATTGAATATTAATGCTCTCTCTTTATCAGTGTTGGCCAGGGAGAAAGGACATGGACCTTAATTCCATAAAGGTACAAAGGGTCTCCTTTTTATTTCTGCTCATACAGCCAACTTCACGTGTAACTTTTTGTACATCACTCGTGCCTGAGAAATTCTTTGATCACAGAAATCGTCAGATGTCTGGGAACTAACGGTTTTCACCTGTGTTTCAGCATTCAAAGCCATGGAGCTGGTACCTGGAGTACCTGTTCACTCAGGGTTATGACGGCCTTAAACAGTTTGTTCAGAGTAACATCAGCTGGCAGCCGATAGCAGGAGACGGCCGGAGCCATGATCTGGCCACACAACAGAGGTAGATGCTAAACCCACTGGAGAGGAAAGACAACCACTCGCATCTCACACAGTTTTTAAAAGACTTGTACAAATTTCATCTCCTGTTTAAAGCAAACCACGTGCTAGTGATCTGTGTATATTATTTCTGTAAATAGGTTGGTTATTTGCTTTTACTTAAAATGTAGTCCATTCATTGACGCAGATGTGTCCTGGCAGCTATTTGCTAGAAGCAGTGTCAGCAGCAGGATCCAGTGACAGTAAAGAAGAAATTACGTTAATGGCAGAGAAAGCCTCAACACCGAAACCTGGTCATCCATGTTCATTTGTAAGGTCTGTGACCAATCACAGCAAAGCATTTTAACTAAGAAAACATCACTTGTAAATTATTTCCACTCATTTTCTTTGGTTATGTATTAACTCACCTGGAACCAGCAACGATGAAAAAGCATCTTTTAGCCTTATGTATAGGTTTTGTCATCAGTCTTGTACAGCTTGCCTTCTGCAATTCCCATTTATCTTGTACATTGTTAAAAAATATCCGATTTTTTTTAAGCAAATAAACTGTTGTCTCACAACATCATACTGCAGAATACGACTGTTTACAGTGAACGCTTAAAAGTGTGTTGGTCTTTTGTTGTCAGGAATTGTGTGTCTTTCAAGCGGCATCAGTTGCTTGAGTATCTGTTATACAGATAAGTATCCACGTGTAATGCAGTCTGTTGTTCCTCCATCTGGAAAGTGGCATTTTGCTTTAATTGAGGAGCCCATCTGGATGTTTAATGGGCCCTGGCTCCTCTGCGACTTTTGATGCCACTGCTTGCCAAGTATATTCAGTGACCAGCTTTTTCTGTGATGCACCATCGTGACCCAGAACATGTCAAAGACTAACTGTGTCTATTTATTTGTCAGGTCCTGTTTTCTTGATTTCACGTGACTTACCTTTGCCAATGAGGATATGTGATCACTCCTGGTGGTTTGTCTCTCAGTGGGATTGTGTGAAAATGACAGCTTGGATTTTCATCAAACTTAGTGAAAGGGTAGAGCTTAGGCCAACAACGAAGACCTTAAAGTTTGGAGCAAATCCATAAAAATTAGGGTTTGGTGAAGCTGTATTTTTTGTGTTTCTGTAACTTAATCAGCCAGAAATGTCTGAGTAACAATATTAAACAAACCAAAGACACTGACTGAGAAAGAACTAGATAATTATTTTGTTTATGATTTAATATCAATGGGAAACAAGTAGGAGTGGATTATTACTCAGATTTTAACAGCATAGGGATTTGTGCATTTTTCCCACCTAGGGGGCATGTTAAAGGTTCATTTAGGGTTTTAGTACGATCTAGTGGGGATGTCGCAGACTGCATCCTGGTTACTAGCCCCAAAGCAACAAAGTCCTTTGCCCCAAGTTTGATGAAAACCAATGGTTTACGTAATGCTGCTGACATGGATATTAAAGAGTGATCCACCTGGTTGGAAGGAAAAAAATAAAAACATGCTAAGTTTTTGATGTCCTGTTTTGATAAGGATGATGACTGAATTTACCTGGCAGTCAAGTCACTATCTAAAGGTCTTTGTATATAAACTATATAAAAAGTAGATGTTTTAATTCAAGAGAGTTTTAACACATACAGCTGAATTTCCTCTAAAGTGGACCTGACCAGTAACATAATAGAAAACAGGCCTATTTGGAGTGGTCAGTAAATACAAAGTATTATGCTCTTTGTTTTAGTGCAAAAAAGTTCCAATTGCAGTATGAAAATAAATAACCTGAACATCCATGACCAACCTGAAATTTCTTTAGAAAAATAAGTGCAATTTTAACAGTATTATGCCTCAGCTTATCATTTACACTTGGGCATTACACCTTACACAGTGGGTCTATAAATGCACAAAAACATTTAGTAACAGGCTTCTGGAACTGTAAATCATAGCATTTAACTTTATGATCGAAACAACTCATCAAAACTTAGCGACACCCTCGACTGTCAATGTATTCTGTGTAAGGCTACGTCCAGATGACAACGCTCATGTTTTTTCTTTTGCAAATTCTTGAAGTTTCGCATCTATATCCTAATCATTTCAAGAAATACGTGTGTCCAGGAGAAAACGGGAAAACTGGGTTAAAATGGTGTCATACGTATGCCACACCTATAGGTGGCGCTGTACACAATCACAGACAGAGCTGCAGGATACACTAAAATCACAGAAAAATGCAGTGAATATGCACATGAGGTCCTTCTTCAGTGCACTGAGTACAAAGTCAAGTTGATGCAGCATTACCAAGTTTTGTTGTAGTAGTGCTAATAAACTTAGCAGCACAAACACCACTCTGTAATCCACTGTTGTTACATCTAGCGTTTTCTTCCTCTGGTCATGAGGTACTATGGGTCATTTCCAAAACGCAGTGTTTTGCTTATCCATACAGGAACACAAGGGCTGCATAGTGAGATTTTTTTTCCGTTCTGGGACCCGTTCTCCTAAAATACAATTCCAAGGCACCACCACCGCTGGTGTCATGTGGACAAAAGGCCAAAACGATATTAAACTTTTGTGGATTGACATCATTTCGTTCTCGTGTGTCTGGGGCTTAAGTTTAATGTTGCAAATTCTAACCCTGGACCAAACGGAACCCTTTGGAGGGCCGGTTTTGGCCCGCGGGCCGTATGTTTGACACCACTGACATACTGGGACAGTATTTTGCTTTGTTCTGTGTTTCTGAAGTGGACCCTCTATGGTGGTAGTTTTTTAACAGTTCATTTAGGTAAAGAAAGCACAACTTTTACAAAACACGAGTAATTATGAGTAGACTCTTATATCTATATGATGCATAGTAGTACTTTATATCCTCCTCTGACCCAATAAGTAAACATTTTCGCTATTTTACATTAAATAATTGCCTTAATTGGAAACGGCATGATGCAACAGTTTTTTCAGAGACATTTTTTATTTGCATTTTTTTTAAATAACCTCAGTGGATGTGTTTTTTTTTTTTTTTTTTAAGTAAAGCTGTGAGGACAAAAATGAATTGCTGGGTCTCAGGAAAATATACGAGTTTATTTCATTTTTGCAAATAAGTTTTACACACTAGCGCCTTAAAGAGGGTGAGTTTTATGTTTTCTGCCACTGCATGAGTTCAATCTAAAAAATCTGAGACGGAAAAGAGTTAAATATTAATGCTTATTATAGACAGAACTCGGGGAGTGTGTGCTTTGTTAAAGTTTTGTTGGTCTTATTGAAGATTTTAAGACACTGTCAGTCAAAATGATGAATAGTTGCAGAAGATGCGCTCTCCAACATGAGCCAAATCTCGTCCCGACAGTTTTTTGGCGCTTCGCCCCCTGAGCAGACTTCAGAGCCAACCCCTGCAGCTCCCATGGCGCAGCCGAGACGCGCAACTTGTGCGTTTCTGTTTCATTATGTTCCAACTTCGGCTCTGTGAGGCGATGTTGTTGTTTACGGAGACACATGGTCGGGGTCGTGCAGATGAGTGCGTCGTCGAAGTGAATGAGCGGATCCACCTTAAAGCAGCCCTCTGATGTCAGCGTCACAGACCCACACTCCGCCGCCGGTTCCGCGCTGCGCCGCTCCGCCGTTTCAAATCTCCATCTGCGCCGCTGCTCTCTCCACTTTCTTCAGCTTCATGTGTCGACCGCATTCACTGGAGTAGCTTAATCCAGCATCTTCACGGGAAACATCCAGCTCAACTGAACTGTGCCAGCCCCCCATACCTGAGACAAATCTTTGCCTTAGGGAGAGCGAGGTAAGATTGTTCCATCCTGCTGTTCAGTGTTTACGCAGAGAATGTTTTGGAAGCCGGTTAACCTCCCATTCAGGGCAAACAGAATCATGGTGTGACAATGTGACAGGATTTCCAAATCGCCTTCGGGGTACTCATGTGTGTGCATTCTGGTTTTAGAGATTGTGCGTTTAGTTGCAGTTCGGATACTGTGCATCGTCCTGGTCACAGGCTGACATCTGCGTTTCTTCTGTTAATCGACATCTGATGGATAGATGTGCTTTGGATGAGCTTATGGATAAGTACAGCCGTGCTCCCTGTGCCGGTGGGACACAGAACAAAAGGTGCGCAACTGGACATTTTGGTTGCAGTTTAGTGGGAAAAGCCTCCTCATGTGTTTACGCGGCTGTTCTGATTATTCTGATGAGTCCAACGTGCAGCTGCTTGACTTTAACCCGCACAAATCAATGTCTCCATTCACTAATTGCGGATCAATTGAGGTAGATTTAGACACTGATCCAGTGTGCGCCTCAGAGTGGGTCGGTGTGTGGATCCCGGAGAAAAAAACCTGCCACATCTCCCTCTACAAGTTTCCCTTAAGTCCCCATTCCTGCAGTAAAAATATTTTGGGCTCCTCTGCCTCATCACTTTGCATGGGTGGAGACTGACGTGTGATGGCAGACCGAGGTGCTGAGCCGGATCTGAACTCTGGATGTCGGGAGTAATTATGGGTACAATTACACGGTGTGCGTCTTAAGCCCCCCGACTCTTTTTGAGGGCTCCAAGGCAAACCGCAGTGTGGGATAATTTAGGGAAAAAATATTGGAAGAGGGAAACCTAATCCTGTCTGCTTCTGTGGAAGTGACAGCATTTGCCTTTATTTAAACCCCATTGGAAATAAAACGGTGTCCCCATTAACTGAGCACAGATTTGGAGGCACTTCTATATTCCCAGAGGAACTGACTGATGTGATAACATAAATCAAGTTTGTGAAGTTGAACACTCCTGTGTGTGATATGTGTCTAACTGCATTAGGTCACCTTTGTTCTACATTTGTCAGTCTGATTATTTAACCCATAAAGACCCAGTGGCAGTTCCCAAATGATTCTATTTAACCTTTCTTAAGTGATTTATCATCACTTATGACAATGTTCTCCTCTGTATATTGATTTTTTTCCCAGCCATTAAGCATTTTCTTATATTTAATTTATTGATCATGTAGATGTTCATAAAAATTCAGATTAAAGTTGAGGGTTAGTTTATCAGAAACAGAGAAAACTGAAGAAAATGGGACTTTTTCTGTAAAATGTATCATTAACAGAACATTAAGTGTGTCCATCCACTGTCATTGATCCAAATCCATGGGTTTTACTGGTGAATCAGTGTTGTAGAAGATGACGGTGTTTCCACGTTCACTACGGAGCCTCTGAACGTCCAACTGGGTCATATCTGATGAACATGAAAAGATGATAAACAGCATTTTACATCAGTTATTTACATGGATTGATAGGGTTAATATCAACAGGTATTAATACATTTTAGATTTATAGATGCTTTTGGTTGCCAGTGGATGTTTGGATCTTTATGGGTTAATTAAAAAAACAGTAAAAGTATAATAATGTGGATCTTGATCCTCAAAAGCATTGCTCTTTTTTCTCTGCTTCCCCAGTTTGTTTGTATTTTATCACTGATCATACAACCATTAACTTTAGTGTTTATATGTTATCATGGATATAATTGAAGGTGCAGGTTTATTTTGGTCACAGAAGGAAAAAAATAAAAATAAAATTCCAATGTGTGCATGTAGTGAAATCCTGCCCTGCAGATAAAATCCACTGATAATCACACATAACGCAGTCATTCACCACTATCACTTTGATTTTCCTAAGTGGCTTGAAGTCATTTTCTTGTCATTTGCTTTATATTCTAAAAGAAGCATGTGCAAATATTTCTTTTCAGGCCAACTCTTTCAATCCAATTTGATGCGATGACAGGATTTGTCTTTAAATCTCCTGAAAAAAACATCTGCACACATGAAAAATGAGCGTAGAAATAATTCTGCATCCTAATAGTGGGTTTAATAATCACAAACATACTGTGTGATGACCATAGCGGCTTGCACATTATGCGTGGCTCTTTGTAACTAGATTTAGCAGAAGGATGGTGTGTTTCTTAAGGCTCCGCACAGTAACCCAACTACATGTGGTTGTGAAAGACGCTAAAAGGATTACGAGGATGTTCTATTGTCACTGCCTCTCTCCATCTACATGCCTTCTGGTCATGTTTTATGTTATGCATTTTTAACACTCTTCCCCCCAGCTGCCGTTTTGTGAATATAGATCCAATCTTACAGCATTATCCTATTTAATATCCTTTATTTCTTAAGAAGCCACTGCTACTGTCTATGTATCAGATCATAGTTAAAGTCTACATTTTCTGCTCTCTTTTCTCCATTTTGGGAGTGTTAGAGGTTAATAAATGCTCTGACTCTAAACATGTATTTTGGGATTATATTATTTATAGTGCTCTGCAGGGAGCAAACTGTTGAAGATTGTCTTGGGCATGCTTTTCTTTTCTGGCCCCTTTTTTTTTTAATTCAGGAGAGTGATCTGGAAATGTCATTCTCTGTTAAAGTCTGCCTCCGGTCTTCAGTAAGTCTAGCGGAGCGTTAAGAATTAGCAACCTACCAACTGCTGTAGTGACACCACATGTAAAGAATTACTTTATTTACAATGATAAGGTCATGGTAGGTCACAATTAATTGCAACACAGTGATAAAGGATGGCTCAGCTCTAGTCTTTTGCTCTAGAGAGTGAAAGTACTGAAGAGTTTTCAAGTCGTGACCCCAGAAAGAATCCCATGGAGTGGACTAGTCAAAGAGCTGTTGTGATTTAATTACACCTGACCCCAACTCTGACCTTATTGATGTCACCTTGCTCTCCACAGGGCCACATGAAGATGTCGGTGATTTATTTTTGTGGGTTACCTTGTGCTACTGGTCCACTTGTTTGCTGTGAAGGAACTGCTGTGACTCAGTAAAGGATTTTCAGTTGTGACATACGTCTGGCATGCTGCCTGTATTTACCTTAGTTTAAATTAGCAATAATGTGCGGAACTCTCAGTGGAGTCTGCACACATATCCACACTCATTTTACTCCCTATAGAAAATGTAATTTGTTCTGTTTCTTGCACAGTATGACAAACACCATCTACCATATTAGGTACTGAATCTATATGAGCTGATGTTTACTGTAGGTGCAGACAAGACCTCAGTTCATCTGAATTAGCAGATGGTGTGGGCTGCTTTTGGACTAGGTCATCAGTAGGGGGTCTGTCCAATTATTACCTGATAATACTAAGAAAGTTTCTTCATAAATTCACTGTCTAACAAGTGGTGCCAGGTACAACAAACCCCACCCCATGCACGTATTGTAGCTTATTGTCGATCCAGCTGATGTCATCACGCCCATGCATGCGGTGATGTCCGCATATCAGTTGCCTCTATATATGTGCCAAATTTGAAGTAAATCGAAACAAAATTTATGTTTTTATAGACATTTGAAATTTCGGCCATTATAAGTAAAGGGGGGGGGGGTAAAAATTTATAAAAAAAGTTGAACTTTGACGTACCTTTCTCAAAATGTAATCACATCTATTATGGGTTACTGGCAATCTATAAACCAATGGGTAAGAATTCAACCAACAGTTTTGCTGCTAGAGAAACACACCAAACCAAAAACAATACCCGTTGCCTCGCCTTCGGGGGGTGGGGTAAAAATATGCATTAACATGACTCATGGAAGTACTAGTAAAACTGATTTTCAGATTCCAACATGGTACCTGTTTGCTGCAGGAAGTTGCTGTTTGGTGCATAAGCCAAAAATGTTCTGGCTTCTGCATTGTGGTGCCGACTGTGCAAACCGATGAGGGTTTCAGCTGCTGCCTCTGCCCAGTCGTACCAGTGACGCTACACTGCAGTGCTCTGATATTAAATCTTTTCTGGGTGTGCAGAGGATTGAAGACCTCAAACCTTATCTATAAAAAGATTAATTTATATCCAACTTTTTGTGTGGTTGTAGGTGTCCTAATGGTGGCTTGACAGATGTCAGTTTTATCAGCAGCTGTTTTTGAAAGGTCACAAAAATGAAAATGCAAAATAAATGCATTTCTAGAAACTAGTTCGGAGCTAAAGCTCTAGGTTGCATTGTGTTGCCAGCAGGTGGTGCTGTAGCCAACATTACACACAGCTCTAATACATAGAGTAGAAGAAGCAGAATATTCTATTGTTTTCCATCTGAAATGGCAGTGCTGCCTCATTGTTCACACATGAATAATTCAGTGTCCTCATCACTCCACACAACCTGTTGTACCAGACATGTTTTTCATTTTATCAAAATATCTAAGAAAAAGCTTCAAACAGCTGAGCAGTCACATAAATGTTCGCTTCATCAGAATATGCCAGAAATAGGTGCTTCCTATACGTATGTGTCTTTACTCTTGTGCAAAAAAAAAAAAACCTTCAGCAACCATAAGAACATTTCTGCACAATTCTGTAAGTTTTGTTTTTTTTCTTTTCCATAAATATTTTCAAGTTTGAAATGTCAAAATGCATGTTATGTTTATGGAAATGCACCTGTTGTCATCTGTGGGGAAAATGTTTTGTAGTTCACAAGGGATTTTTGATGTGCAGTATCAGGAGTGACTGAGTGAACTGGTGTCAGTTCTGAGTGGTGACAAACTATCCTGTTCCATAATGGCATCAACCCATGTATTACCAGGAAACATAAATCCTGAACACTGGTGATAGGCTACTCAGATCCCAGGCCAATCATGTGAGTAATTTCATCCTAAATCGCAGCATTTATGGGCCCATGTGTACAGATATTCCTTTGCATCACAATAGATTGTTCTATAACTTATCATCCAGACATTTACAAGAAACCATCTGAAAAAGGTGCAGAGGTTGAGGAAAAGAGAGGCTGAACAGTTGTAGATTTTACAGATATAATGAAAACAAAAGATCCCAGGCCCCTCCTCCCTAAGCATTTGGAACTGAAAACTTAATATTTGTATCTGAAATGTACCATTTTTTTAGTTCTGTTATAAACTTGATAACTGCTTAACTGAACATCTAGGTCAAAGTAATAAACACCTAAATAAATTAGGGCTGTCAAAATTAATGCATTAATGTGGATTAATCCGTCATCATGATTAAGCTGATTAAAAATTTTAATGCAAGAATTATCCCATCTGCAGCACAGAATGACTTTGGCAACACGTTTCGGGCAGTTTGTCCAAGTAGAGTTACTATTGTGAATGCGCAAATGGGCAGTTGATCCGGTACAGACAGGCAGCCGAACCAACCCATGAAGGTGGAAGATGCTGAACAGCACGTTGGCCCTCTGGATGGAAATATGAGGACAAAAAAAAACCCAAGACGGAACAGTCAACCAACATTAAGTATTACACATACTCTGCAGGAAGGAGTTTTCTTTTCACTGAAGCACTTCCAACTTCAAATACCACATATCTCGCCACTCCTGCATCCACTGTTCTCAGTTGCAGACAACATTGTAAATAAGAAGCGGTCAACTCTCCTCTCGGACAATGTCAACAAGTTAGTTTGTCTTAGTAGCTGGCTGAAAGAGGAGTAACAGGGCCACATTAATGTGGATAAATGTTTGTTTAAAAAAAGACAAAACTAAGTTGTTTCAAGTTGTTTTGTTGGAAATGTTGAAGGTGTTTAATAAATATGTTTAAACATTTCTTGAGTCTGCTCATGCTAAATGAAACATAATTAATACAGATTAAAAATTAATGAAATTTAATTGTGATTAATCAAAATTTATTCACAGCAACCCTGTGATTAATCTGATTAAAACTTTTAATTGTTTGACAGTACTCGCTCACTTATCTTAATCCCTTTGTCTTCGAGCAGCTACCAGCAGCCAAGGGCGGGGTACACCCTGTTGCCATTTCATCACAGGTCTGACATTTACAGACAACCATTTACTCCCACACCTACGGCAGTTTGAATTGACCAGTTAACCTGTTAAGGTGTCTAGTGGGAGGGTGATGGGTTAATCAGTGGCCTTTAAACTGCTTGTAGGTGTGAATGTGACTGTAGATGCTGTATGTTGGGCCTGTGGTGAGCTGCTGACCCATCCAGGATCAACCCCACCTCCACCCAATGTCATCTGGGATAGACCCCAGCCCCCCCACGACCATACAGAGGATTAAGCACTTATGGGAGATGAATGAATAAATATGGACCACTAGACATCAAACTCGAAGTAACTGATCAATGAATGTGGAACAAAACATCAAACTTCAAAAAATCTTAGTGGGAGCAATTTTTCACTTTTGAGCTATTGTCAGTATTTCCAGTTTAGGAGCCTAATATCAGCTATCAATGGCAATTTCTGCCAATATTGACAGCTGTAAACATCCTATCGGTGTCTCTCAAGACAAATGCACACATTAGCTGCACTACAACTGATGCTGACTCCACAGCAACAGGTAAAAACGCACAGAAGTCCAGAACATATTCAGAGAATTATCTCAAACTTGGATTTACTGTCAGGGAGTCTGAGGACTTTACCTTTTGCAACAGGGTGTCTTTGTTGGAGTGTATTTTCAACCCTCACCGACCTGGCAAAAAAATCCTGGTCACGGAGACTGCAGCCTGAGGCTAATATGGCCCTCTGTCTGAACTCCATCTACCCTACGGTCGTAGACTCACTGTGTTCCACCACTATCAGTCATACACCCATGGAGGAGAACAAGACATGTACGGCTAGAAATATAATATTAATGTATGAATCTGACAGGGATTTGTTAAATAACTGTGTGTTGTATGCACGATAACATATTCATACATAACTATAGGTCATTTTAGGTGTTATTTTACGCAACACAGTTTTCTACACTATAAGTAGCCCATGGTTCCTGCTTTGTTCCTCTACCTGGAAAAGGTTGAAGACCCTTGACTCAAGAGAGAAACGCACTCAGTTAATTACTGACACCATCTTCAACTATGACCTAAAAATCAAGTCTCCTCACAATCCTGTCTGCTTACCTGATCCAGCACTGCTGAATGTAAAATAGATGATGTCTGTCAGAGGAGTATTTTTAGGAATCAAGTAGTTGTTTCTCTTTGAAAGATTTCCAAGGAGAAATGCTAAACATAAGAATATAATAGCAGGGGAAACACAGACAGCCTCTACTGATTTGTTTGTTAAATTTGACAGGTTAAGTTGCCTGGAACAACTTACAGAAGGAGATTAAACTGAAGGAACTGGTCTCTTTAAATACATTTAAAGGCAAAAGAATAAATCAGGATGTAGATGTTGTTCTAATTGATTGAATCAGGTTCTGCTTTCAGATGCTTTTTAAGGAGCATTGTTGTTATCCTTTTAGTACCTTTTCAATTATTGATGGTGTTTTATATGTATGTTCTTAGATTAGTGATTTATGTATGGTTTTAGAATGGACTTTAATTGTGTTTTACGTATATTTTTTAGTGTGGATGCATTTAAGATTTAATGTATGGCTCTGGTTTTTTTGTTTTTTGTGTAACTTGTGCTGCTGCTGTCTTGGCCAGGACACTGTTGAAAAAGAAATGTTTAACCTCAATGAACTTTTTCCTGGTTTATAAAACAAAAACATAATCAATTAATCAATAACACGGTTGGCAAATTACTTAACACTCAAAATATGTCGAGTGCAGACCTACCTCAAAGAACAGCAACAGTGTATCCATCCTTCAGTTCTTTCAACATTTCTGACCACAAACCCTCTATGTCCACCTAAAGCGCCACTGGTCACAACCAAACACCCGAGGCCCTGCTGGAATAAAAATATCTCAGTGTCCTGTCAAGTGGCTTTGCCTCCTGAGACCCAGATGGACGGATAGTTGTTGTACACCTCAGAGCATCATCATCCTGAGCTCTGTGGCCGTAGGACAGGTGTGCTCAGTCAAGCAGCCTGCAACAGTCCCATCATCTCCCTGCGCCTCTCCATCATCCCCATCCTGTGCTGAGAAATGGGAAAATGGACAAATAATAGAAGAATGGGGATAGAAAAGCAATTTGCTAACTCCATAAATTCCCATGCCTGTGGTACCTATCCTTGGCCGTGGTGACTGCAAGCTATTATTTAGAATCTGGTAACCGATGCTTTCCTATTAACATCAAATGGGTCGGTGTCTGCCGGTTGTCTCCTGCGACACGTTTATGCTGGTTATTTACTGCACGATCCTGCAGGCCTTGCTCTGGGAGCTGCTCTAAGGGCTGGATCGCAGTGTGGCCCCGCGTGGCAAGTCATCCTTAATATGGCGGGATGGATGGTAGTGGTGTGGGGGGGTGTCCAGTTACTTAATTTACAATTTATAACAAAGGGCATATGAACTTTGTCCCAGTGTATGAGAAAGAGTATGCTGTTGGTGGATGGAAGAGAGGATGCAACTACTTTCTATTGGAGAGAAAATCTGTCTTTTTTTTTTTTTTTTTCCTACTTTTTCACACAAGATATCATTAGAAACAACAACATGAGGAGGGCACTCAGAGAGCAGACCTCCCCCAAGGCCCATCACCCACTCGGCTTCTCCTTCCACAATATTATCAAACCACACACAAACCACAGAATTACTGGAACTGAATATTTATATGCTGGTCAGTCGCACAGTTGGCCACCAGTGATCAGCTCAGTCCAAGAACAGAATAGAGTTAATTAAAAATGTAATGAAATTACAAGTAAGTTTTCATTTCTAGTTGCCGTGGGGTTTGAAGACTTCTAAGATATTCCTTCTTGTCAGTGCCATCTTAAAACGCCTCCAGAAGTTGTGATGTGATTTTTGTGTTTTCAGATAATTGCCTCTCGATCAGCTTGTACATGTCTCTGTGTCAGGTTGTTTATTAAAAAATTTCATAGTGAAGATGAGATAAAAACTCCACACTGTGAAAGAGGGCAATCGTTTTTTTTCTCACCGACATGCAGGTGATGACGTTTCTTAATCTTGTCATCCTCGCTGCGACTGATGCTGACTCTGTTTTTTTTCTTTCTTGCTTCTAGTTTTTATGTGGATTTGTTGGCAAGTGATGTTAAAGTAAATATTCACCTGAGCATTTCTGCTTCTACAAAAAGTTCCCTCTTTGTCAATTGATTGAATGATTGTGATTTAGTTTAGTTTGTAATTTATGTTTTACTAACATTAATTAACCCCTTAAAGCTAAACAGCCACTGGTGACCAAATGCATTTACTGATCTAAAATGTTTAATAACTTAATCCTATCAATACAATGAAAGAAAAAAAATCAGTTTCTCATCATTTTAGCAGCATCAGATTCAACCCATTTGGAAATTTAGAGGTTCCTGAACATGGAAACACCATATTGATTCACCTGTTAAAAAGTCTGACAAATGACAGTGGTGGTAGATGCTTATTTTTTATGTAATCGCCCTCAAATGTACTATGAACTTTGTATAAAATATAACTACAAGGTTGGTGAATTAAATACATGAAAACACCTGCTTTTCGCTGAAAAGTGCAAAATGTAGAGGATAATGTTATAATATATAAGCACTTCTATGAAACTGGGTTTATTTTGGTACCTGGCACTTTGCCAGCTTTTTCAGACCCAATAATTAAAGAGAAATTTAGACATATTTCCCCCCAGGATGTACCTAATGATGACCTTGGATAAATGCAAAAAAATTATACTTTTGCTCAGAGCCATCCCATAATTAATGAATTTTTAATCAAATATTGGAGCCAAAAATAGGACCCAAATTCAGACAGGAAAAACTACTTGGGTGTCAGTGCATTTGATCTGGACCACATGGCTGTAAATGGTCTTATATACCGCTATAAATAAAGACACTTTGTTAAATTTGACGACCCTAGTGGTTTTTCTAATCCAGACATGCAGGTTTTTCATGAATCAACAGTCTCATTTCAGGTTTCGTGTGTAACCCATTGTGTCCACTCGCATTACACGCAGAACCTTCCCATTTAAACACATATAAATCGCAAATTATTTTGCAACAGTGGTCATTTTTGTGAAACGCTCTGCATTGCATAATTATTTCAATTCCCAAAATGTACCTGTGAGAGAATAAAGAGATATTCAAAAATAGTAGCATGTAATTTTCGTGTCTTTTTGACCGTGTTATATGCATATTTTTGTGTTAAATATAATGTGAAATAATATAAAAATGTGTTTTATCTGAAAAATACTTTCTCTTTTATCTCAGTAAGTATTATTATTTTTTAAAACAGACCCAAAATGCTTCCAAAATTGCTTCACAACATTAGTCTACATCTGGTTTGAATTTTTAGCCCCATGTCCTGTATTTAGGGACCAGTTTCATAGAAGCACCATATGAAAAGGTTAAATGTAGAAGAATTCATTTGGAAGTTGCCATAAAAATAGGTGTAGGATTAATTTAATCCTATTCATGCACTGAAACATACAGTTTGTCAGCTTTTCAGCAGCATTAGATGCGTCTTATTTGGATGTTCAGAGACTCCATAGTGAATCTGGAAACACTGTCATTTTCTCCTACTGACTGATGAAGAAAAACAAATATATATTAGTTTGAGAAATGACAGTGGTTGTAGATGATTGTTTTTATGTTAGTTAATATTATTTTGTGTAAAAGTCACCATTTCCTCAGTTTTGTTAAAATAACCTTTGAATTTACTCAGAGTTTTTATGATCATCTACACAGTCAGTGAATTAAAAAACCTGATTTCCACTGAAATCACAAAAACTGCTCTAGTTGTTCAAGGGTTAAAATCCTTTGTTTACAAAAGGTCCTCTGTGTTTTTGTGGTTGCTCAGTGATTAGTGGAAGCTGCAATGCTTTAGTCCTGCATTTAGCCTGGTATAACCCTGTGTATTTTAAATGCAAAGCTACATCTCATCTGCTCATATGCATTTTCTTGTGTTTATACAGCTTTTCAGAGCAGATCTAGAAGATGCTCTGGTCAATAGGACTGCATCAGACTCCCCCTTAGAGCCGTTCAATTCTAATTGGAGTTAATGGCTCCTGCACTGACTTCCACATACTTCTTTGGGCTGCTGCTCAGGTTGCTTCCCTTGGTGCAGCTTCTTTTTTAAATGCTTTCTATTGTTGCCTCGTGTATTTTATCTGCCAGTGAACCGATCGTTCCGGTGTCAGGTCTGCTTAGAGTAACACTGTATCTGCTCTCCACTGGTCAGGCTTCATCTTCTCTACATGTGCTAACGTGCTCCAATTAAAGCTGACATGTTCTGATGTTCTGATCAGTGCGGTGTCATGTCTGGCACTGTGACCTCGGGTGGTCTCGGCCATCCTCTGCCGCTCTGTTATGCAGCCTCCGCCTTGTTCTGGCTCGGCTTAATACTCACACTGCATGTTGTTGATATTACATAGTGTGTGTGTTGTGGCCCAAGCTCGTACCTTCATATGATGCAGATTAAAGAACCAGGATGAGCTGATTTGGGTAATTGCCACAAGTCTTCAGGTTTCAGATCATTTTAGAGACATAATGAACCGCTCATAGCGATGTGAAATCCCTCGTTACGATACACAAGGTGATGAGCTTGTTACTAATGACTCGATCTCACACCCTTCCCTATTTAACCTTCAGGCTACGGAAGAGGGAAAAAAAAAACCTCTGTCTCTTTTTGAATGAAATATTTATCTGTCGTGCTCTGGTAGATTACGTTTAACATTGGATGTTTAATGAGATGATGAGTAGAAGTATAAATGGGATCATAATCTACTTCATAGGATCAACTAATTGTTTCACTTCTACTTTAAAATCTACTACTATATATAAATGTTTAAAGGAGTGATATCTTGCTTTTTTCTTAAAAAAAAAAAAAAAAAAAGGAATTATGCATTTTAAACATTTCCCTGTGGTCTACATAAACTGTAAATGCTCTGCTTGGGTCTGAATTCTTCATTA
>JAPQRP010000002.1:19171561-19200794 GCA_037367295.1 Apogon hyalosoma
CCAACAACTGAACATTTTAGGTAATCAGCTCGAAGTTTGGACATATTTTCAGTATGGACTACAACCGCTGCTGCTGACAAACAGTTATGTCGTACTCCGAGAAATGTTCATCGGAAGTCTTGACCTTATATGTGCAAATGTCGTGACGTAACTAGAAGGGCTGCACGATTTTGGAAAACAACTGACATTGCGTTGTTTTGTAACTGTGCGATTTGAAAAAATACTTTGCAGGATATAACAGTTGTGTGGTGCCAACATCAATGGTCAAACAAATTAGTCGTGTTTCTTCTCATTCAAAGCACTGTCGACAGAACACGTGTTTCAGTATCATCCTTCTTATAGCTGAAATAATTCCAGATAACTGACATTGCTTTTCTTTTTGGCACCAAGTCTTCGTTTTTGGTGATTTTCTCTTGTTCGTTGCTCATTTTTCGATGTCGTTACTAGCAACTCACACCAAACTGATTAAGAACGATTGTGACTGGTGGATCGCTGCGCCCAGTGTGTGTCAGGTACCCAGGTTGGAATTAAATGAGAACCCATTGAGTTCATTTGCCTCCTACATTACAGGACCTGTGATGTGACTATTGCGCACACGTACATCGCGATGACGATGCTCAAACGATATATTGTGCAGTAACTAGTTATAGACGTAACAAATTAAGCAGGAATTACAAGGGGTTGTAGAAATCGACTCGATTTTTGCCACAATGAATATAAAGATAGCTTTGCAGCACCTGGAGGGTTCAAATTCAATCCTTCTGAATTATTAGGGTCCAAATACACAAATAAATGAACCAAAGACTAATAAATGTGGGTTTAGCGAAATATGACCCCTTTAACTGATTTCTTTCAACTCTAGTGTTATTTTCCCTCGTCTTTTTCATTTTTATAGCAACAATTTGCTTTGTAGTATGACCGTTTTTCAATATTTTCTGGACTTTATTATCACATATTATCAGCTCAGTTTTAGTTATACAGAACCATCATTAATCTATACATGATTATCTCAAGGCATTTCACACATTCACACCAAGGCCTTCAAAAGACTATACGGAGAGAAAATTCAACATATCCTCCAGGATCAAGGCGAAGGTGACAGTGGAAAGGAAAAACTTCTTTTTACAGAGGGAAAAAACCTTGGACAGAAACAGGTTCCGGGTCGGTGGTCATCTGCCTCAAACGGCTGGGGTTAATGTACAGAGGAGACAGAAAAGAACAGTGTAGAGAAAGAACAACAATCAAGATAGAAAATATTTGACAGAACCACACATCAGGAAAGCACACCTCCAGGACCAGAGATTCCTGGAGAAAGGAACATGAAGAGGGAAAAGGACAAACTATGAGGAAGAAAAGGCATGAATTTAGTGGCAAATAATAGTGACATGCACAATACATTTTGTTTTGTTTGACTCAACTGTCATATTCACATTATTTACTCAATTATTGGTTTAAGTACTAATTCATCTTATTTATTCATTTGAAATTACAAGCTCTGAAGTGTATTGTTTCAGCTGTCTCTGTGCAAAGCTACTGAACGTCACATCATCCATGCCAGTATTAGTTCTCCCAGTCTCAGACATCTTTTTAAATAAACAACATCTTTTCACTGAGGTTAAGCGTCCCTATCTGTCTGTTTTCCCTTGTCACGTCTTTTGTCGCTACATCTGTCATGCTTTACATGCACTGCTCAGTACAACAAGGAGGCGTCTCTTCTACTCGTCACTGTTTCATCCATGTAGGTTGAAATGCTTCTCAGAAGAATCTGTGTGCAATTTAAAATAACTGGTAATGCCTTAAATGCAATTAGAACAAATTACCAAGTCATTTTTTAAAGGAGTAGAAAATGCAGATATTTGTGTTAAAATGCAGATTAAGTAGAAAGTCCTCGGGAAAATAAATTCTCGGGTACATGAAGATACCTGAAAAATCTTAGGCATTATATGTAGTATTGATATTCCAAACCCTTGTACCAGAACACAATTAGGTCTACCAAAACCACCAATGAACTAACGCTATATATCCACAGACTGTATCACTCACTGAATAAAGCATAAAGCTCATTGTTTACACACGTCTGTATTAATGGGATCATCAAGTTTTACTCTTTTATTCATTGCTTAAAATAACACTGTTATACTCTTCATGTGCTGCATCTGCTGATAGTTTACATTACAGCTCTGTTAGCTTAGCTCTGTTTTTAGACTGAAAACAGCCACAGTAAAACCACAAATCACCTAAAGCGAGGTACGCACAAAAATAATCGGGCTGTTTTTGTCCTCATTTCCCCCCTTCCCGACCAACGACGGCAAACGCCAGATTATCCTGTGGTTTGAGGTGTGTTAAGAATGAATTTGTCCCGATAATTGGCTCTGAAACGGGTCAGGGCTGATGATCATAAGTATTAAACTTGTTCAATATTTATGACCAAAAATCTTCGTGTGTGGGGAAAGCTGACGACTCCCGAGTCATGACTCCGTGAATTGTGACATGGAACGGAATGTAGCCAATCAAGAAGCGAGCTGACTGAGGTACAAATGTAAGATGATTTATTTTTGCTTTGTTAATTTTATTTGTATTATTTAACTGGCTCTATATTTTTTCTGTTACTGGGACTATTGGCGGAAGGATACTGTGGGGCATCCACGACCGTCTAATATTGGGTAACACCTAATATTAGGAGGTTGTTAATGAAGAAGCAATATACGGAGAGGGAATAACTCCACAGGAAGAATATTTATTAGCCGTCCACAGCTCTCACATTTGTACTCTCCCTCTCACATGACCTTCTCTCCCCACAGTATCCTTCCGCCAATCCATTACAATAGTCCCAATACGAGAAACAATATAGACCCAGTTAAATTATACAGAGAAAATGAACAAAGCAAAAATAAATCATCCTACACAAGGAAGCAGGCTTAATTAAAAACAAGCATGGCCGACCTGAAACGTAAAGTTCGGTGGACCTCAGAAATGGAGGACCAGTTCGTGGAGCTGTGGGAAGCCTGAGACTGTCAATTCAATGTTTCCGCCAAGCCGTACCACAACGGAAACGACATGTTGCGTGTTGTGTTTTCCGGTTGTTATGTTGTTTCTTCTTCATTTTTGTTAGAGCACGTTTGATCATGCGAGATTTCTGTCTTGGAGGACTAGATTCTAGATCGGTGGTGGGACAGAATCATTATGTGTTCAGATTATCAGAGCACACCACACACAGTATGATCAAAACTGTTCAGTGCCTGACTTTTTATCGTCATGTGTGGGGTCTGTAACAGATAACAAAATCTCTTTAGACTTAGAAGATCCTTATGTGTGTACCCCGCTTTAGGTTTGTGTATAGGTTATGTTGTCAGTAGCTGCACCAAAGTTTGTTTGGAATCACCCAAACAAGCTCAAAACAGTCACAGTGTAGTCTGAACTGTGGATCAATAAACAGTCAACTTAGCCAAGATAATAACATCACATAATAACTTCAAATCTTCATAAGTCCCATCATCAAACATGTTATAGAAATGCTGTGATTTCATCATCAAACTCCATTGTTTTCATTTAAACCTGTGTCCAGTGTTGAAAACAACAACAGGGCCTCTAGATTTGATCACTTTGTCACTTTCTTTGACTCTAAAAGTTGTTTCTTAGTGGTTCTCATCCCATCTGGTCACCTTCTGGTGCTTAGGTCAAAGATCCCACGTGTTAGTTTTCCTCATCATATGAAACCAGCAAAGTGACTCACTACTCCCTCTAGTGGTTACACAAATCTGTCAGACTGTGGATGTGGATAGATTCAGTTTAGATCTGCAGAATCCAATATATTTACGTATATGGCAGAACTTGATACCTTTTCATTCTAAACACTCTGATATTTTTAGGTCAGATTTAAATATTTGATAGCAGAAATACTACATGTAACCTCTTTAACCCATAAAGACCCAAACATCTACCAGCGACCAAAACCATCTACTGATCTAAGCTGTTTAATACCTGTTGATCCATTAATCCTATCAATGCATGTAAATAATTGGTATAAAATACAGTTTGTCATCTTGTCATGCTCATCAGATATGACCCATTTGGATGTTCAGAGGCTCCGTAGTTACTGTGGAAACACCATCATCTTCTACAACATTGATTCACCAGTAAAACCCGTGGAATCGGATCAATGACAGTAGAAGGAGACACTTGTTTTGTGATGAGTTAATAATAGATTTTTACTGAAAAAGTCACTTTTCTCTATTTCTAATATAAAAACCCTCAACTTCATTCTGAGCTTTTACGAACATCTACATAGTCAATGAAGTAAATGCAGGAAAGTACTTGATTTTCACGGGAATAAAATGCAAAATACGGAAGATAATGTTATAACAAACGGTGATTTATCGCTTAAGAAAGGTTAAATAAAGAGAAAAATTCATTTGGGAACTGATACAAAAGTAGCACTGGGTGTTTATGGGTTAAATAATGCTGGGTTTCTTTCAAAGGTTTAACTTGGATAAGTCTGTTATGCAACGTAAAGAAAAAACAAACATGTGGTGACAGTACAGTTTCAGTATTTCGGATACCTGATTTAAGCTGTGGCAGCTGAGTGTGTTCAATATCAGGAGTCTTTTCCTGTTTCAGTCATCTATCAAATTGCTTGATGACATACTATACAGAGCTGGTATATATCAAAGTGATATGAATTCTTTGAGTTTTTATTCTTTAAAGGTGCCAGCGCTTCCTACTTTGACAAAAAAGTGTGATTTAATTTTTCGGCCTTATCTCCCAGGGCTATCTGACCCTGGGTGACTACAGTTTGACATTGTGGTGCTGCTGCCCTTAAGCTTGGTGGAGGGAGATGGATCAAACACTGATGCCTCACAGATCCGTATGTTCCAGAACTGAAACAGTGCAGCGATGAGGGCTATCAGTCATTGTCTAGAATTGTCTCAGCACTGATAGTTTCCCTTCACTCTGCAGTCTGACTTTCAGGTGTCTTTCCTTCACTCCTTACTGTTCGCCTCTGACAGGTTAATAGAAGATAAGACCTGCCTCCCTGATGTCTGCGAGCCAGTCAGTAAGACAAATGATGACCACTTGAATGTGACATAAGTGATCAAGATTAAAACTCAGGGAAAAGTCAATCACTTTTTCCTGAACTGTAATGGAAAATAAATCTTTATAAGGAGTTTCAGCTGTGCAGCTAAACTGTTTGCACACGTTACCTCAGGACAGGTCTAGTCTTACAGACGTGTCATCCATATTTCATCTCCTTTGTAGTCGTTTCGGCTGAATCTTCGCCAGCAGACAGCCTGCTGGATTTGCCCGCTCTGCGTTTCCTGTTATTATAACTTATGTTCACGTCAACACATCACAGAAATAATTTATCACATTAATAAGAAAACAAAAAACACTATGGATCAGTGTAATGTGAACTCAGATCTTTGACTAGAATAAATACAGTACAAGTTAAACTATTTATTGTGCACAGATGTCTTTTTGTAAATAACTGTGAAATCAGATTATGACTATATTTGGAAAAAGAATCAATTAAAAACTGTAGATAGTATAAATTACTGTACTATACCGCTGTGCAGCTTCGTCTATCATAGTACACCATAATTTCCTTGTGGATTATAATTTGTATTCATAACCAAACCCTGCAGAGAAGAGCTGGGAAGTCTCACAGTTTTATATAATGGGTGATCTTAACTTATAATCTGGTTTTCAGGGGAATTATACCGATCATGTCATTAAATAAATAATTGAAAACACAGACTAAACTCTACAGACCTAGATCTTTTTTAACTGTGTCAAATGAATTTCCCTCCACATTTGGCTATTCTTTAACAGTTTGTTACCATTTATTATATTATCCCCTGCGTGTAGCTTTTTGTGTGTGTGTGTGTGTGTGTGTGAAAATCAGTTCTTTTGCTATTTTTAATTTACTCACCATGTAGGTGTTGATAAAAGCTCAATGTTGAAGGTGATTCTGTCAAAACAGAGAAAGCTGGAGCAACAGTCACTTTTCAGAAAAACTCTATCATTAACTGAACATAAAGACATGCATCTAAAACCACTGTCATTTCCATGGCTTTTACTGTTGACTCAATGTTGGAGATTACAGTGTTTCCATGTTCACTACAGAGCCTCTGAACGTCCACATGAGTCATATCTGATGCTGCTGAAAAACTGAAAAACTGCATTTTATCTGAATTATTTAAATGTATTCACTAGTTTAAAACTTCTTAAACATTTCAGATCAGTATTCCTTTGGTCACCGGCGGCTGTTTAGTCTTTTAGGGTTAAATGGAACATGTACCAGTTTAACAGTTTCTTTCAACTGTTTTCTTAAAATTACAGTATTATCAGAAGGAATTTTCTGTCAAATAACTGAAAAGGCCGTGATATTACAGCCTAAACCCTGATGAAATACAGAGAAAAGATGAAAAACTTGTTCTAGTTTGGTTGAAATTCAGCTACATTTTATAAGAGGTGAGAAAAATGTAGATGCAGATTGTGGTTTGTGACCTTTTAGTTAGATTGCGAAGACATAACTGAAGCTGTCAAATAAATCTAATAAACTTCCACTAGTACAGAAGTCTAAAATGAAATTAGTCATGTCAAATATAATCGTTAGTGCTTGGTTGATTTCTGCTTTTCTTTGTGAATATTTGTCTCTACCTAATAGAAACACCCTCAATTTGAGTTTATCTTATGAAAAATGTATATTTTGCCCGAACTATTTTTAATGATGAACCATTTTTCAGCCTTCAGCTGCTTTGACAGAACTGCTTCTCACAGCTGCTCATACCCACAGTCATGCTGAGTTCATGACCTTATATTGTTCTGTTTTTAATAGATAATGAAGCTTAACTGCTTCATCATGATGAAATCGCATGGAAATCACACTTGACTCCCCAACCCTGCGTCACCTTGAAAATAATTACTTCCCTCTAAACCAGTTGTTACCTGATTAGTTTTATGTGTTGTCAAGCTTCACAATTAAACTTTCCATTGAAATTTTGCTGATAAACAATAACTTTGTAACTTGTGTGTAATGTTCAAAACCCACTGGTCTGACTTTGTCTCCCAGAGCCAATGAAATGTGGTTTCCTCTCAAAATGAGCCAGAAAAGAACTTAATGACTGTCTGCATTATTCACAGTCCACAGACTCATGTGGCATCTCCTGTTGAAGCCTAATTGAGCACCACGGGAATCTTTCCCTTTGCCGAATGCTGAATACTCAGTCCCATTATAAGCGTAAAAGGTGCAGGATATTACAGACCTTGCATACATACAGGAGAGTGTTTATGTATTTGTGTGAGCTGCAAGCACAAGATGACTGGGTCGATATATACAGCTCCAGATCCTGAGATCGGAGACCATTTCTCAAAGCCGCGTATTTCCCATCTATGAGGCTAATGGCAGTCTCTTAGGCTTTATGATTTATCAAAGAGAAAAGGTCACTATGGCAGGCTGCAATTAATTCTGTCTGCTTTTATTTGGTGCTACTCAGGGGTGCTCGCTCCATTAGTGACATATGGCATTACACGGGTTGTCTTTAAGATGAGAGCGATGGAAGCCTATGAAAAAGTGGCGTGTTTTGTTGAGGGGCAGGGACACGACGGTGTTAACTCCGGCGCAGAAGGACTTGTTGAATTCTTAGAGAGCAGCCTTGACTGAGATGTGTTTTCAAGGATGTGTTTTTCTATTTAAAGGACCACTTAACTTAAATAAATGTTCATAATCAGGAGTCAAGTAAATGAACTGCCTGTTGTGGATTTTCCTCACAGCAGACACAACAACCGTGGTATTTTGCTTCTTTCTGTTTCGCCAGTTCTGTTTCAGATGTCTGAAGACTTTCCATCTTAGATTAGGCACCTCGCCTCGAGCTGTATTTATTCCTGTGATGTTTGTGTTGTACAAAAAGTGCATGACGAAAAATTATTTCAATATTTTTCGTAAAAATAGGTTATAATCCCTTGTAATTAAGCTTTACTTTATTTCTGTGCCTCGTGGATGAGATTTAAGCACAACAACAAAAAAACTACTTGTGCGCTTAAAGCATCTTGTCAATCTGTCTTGAGAGCTGATAAACTGCCTTTCTTTAGTTCCTATGGAAACTGCAGTGTTAAGAGTTCAGTCTTATTGCTATGCAGATGATCCAGTCGTCGGTGAAATGTTACAAGACTGCAGCCCAGATAATCAGTGTTTCCTCGTGTTAAATCCTGCTTTCTGGCTCAGGGCAAGTAAGGTCACTTCAGGTAAGACAGTAGATCTAAGCCAACGCTTTGACTTCTTGCAGCTTCTTTTGCAAAAGATCCAAGAGCTGCTGAATAAACCTGGATGTAACTATAATGACAGAAAAGTTTGATCGTCTTACCGGCTTGACCTTTCAGATTCTCTCCTATCATGTTGACCTTTCCATATGCCAGGAGGTGCTGCTGTAAGCCTTTGTTCTTTACATATAAAATCACACAGAAAACCTTGCTCATGTCACTAAATTCAAGCATGTTTTTTTGGCAAATATGTTAAAGACACCAGTTTACTTTTTGATCTAAATTGAATATTCTTACTGGATTTTTGTGCATGATGCTGCTGCAGCTGTGTTGATATCAGGGCAAAATGTATAGTCTGCGAGGAAATGGTGAAGGTGCCTAGTCTTTATTTTTAGAGTCAATCTGCTGTTGGTGCTTAGTCTAAGCGAGGAGGCAGTGAGTCATGTCAGAACCGATGAATGTGAATTGCCAAACCCCCATAGGAGCGTCGTATCTTCTTATGCTACTTACTCTTTTCAATACAACGTACAATATGTCGCTTTGATTAGTAAACATTCAGTCGTCAGATCCTGCAGTGGCTTTGATGTATAGTGTTCTTCTCCTGCATGACTCTTAGTAATGACTGTTTTTTTGACTTTCTGCATCTCAGATAAGATGGAGCAGGATATTTGCTGAAGCTGCCACTCACGCCGTCATTAAGAGTCCTGTTATTTCTCATGCTGCTCTTCTGCTCACCAACCACGTGTGCAAAGATGAGTAGACACTGTGAAGTAATTTTCATAGATGCGCAATGATTTCACACATCTTACTTTAAATAAGACTGTAAAGATGCTTGACTGCTGACAAGCTAAAGGCTAAATTTTTAAGTGTTTGTTTGCTGCCAAAATCCACAAGGGCAGCTCAGCTCATACTCAATCTGGATTTATTTCTTATTCATCTGAATGGAGTTTAGTAACATTTTGTCACTACTGGTTGTAATTTTGTTTTCAGCGGCGTAGAGCATGAAAATTGCAGCTATAACAGAGACCAGGCCACCGGAGATGAATATGTGTGTTGCTTTAAAAAAAAATACCCTTTGTAAAACAGCAGAATGACATAAATTATGAATAAACTACCTGAAATTTCAGAAACATCCCAGGAAGATTGAAATTATTAAAGGAAACGTGTGAGAATCTGAGAGTTCAAATAATTTTTCCAATCAATGAAAATCAGCAATCGGAAACAAATGAAACAGAAACAGATCAGTGAATACGACCTGTGCATTTTCAGTAACCGTGCACCTCATTCATGGTTGTGGGAGCAGCACAGCATGCCAGTATGTGCTGAATGAGAGGCAGAAACACTGTGGGCAGTAGCAGCTCTCACGTCTAAATATGACACATTCCAACAGTCGCACACATCCAAGCAATTTAGAGTCAGAATTACTAGACCTGTGTGTCTTTGGACTTGGAAATGTTAAAAGTGAAATATGTGGGTAGTGTTTGGCATTGTGGACAAAAATGTTACACTGCCAAGAATTTCCATATCCGTCAAATAAAAGTCAGGATCATTATGTCTTTCAATGCAGAGGCTGATATTTGGTCAGGAGTGAAAGTGAAATGTGGTTTTAAAATTTTTTTTAGGTCAGTGTATTTTTTATTAAGTCTTTCAAACATACAGCAAAAGTAAGACAAATACTGAGACATATAGCAAAGGTATAAGACGCCACAAAACAAAATGGAAAAAAAAGTTCCACATTGTAGTTACTCAGTCACTTTGTACAAAGCACACATTATCCAGAGTCGAGGTGTATTGTCAGCTGATGTTATACATCTGTGGAATAATCTGGATCAAAAATTAAAAATGTCTTCTTCAATTTGTGCATTTAAAATAATGTTTAAATCCAGTGTAATAACAAAATACAGACCATTATGTGAATAAGTGAATATCTAGTTAGAATATAGAAGAATGCATAAAAGAATATATTATTGTGTATTGCCTATTTGTAATTAATTAACACAGACTGTAATGATTATGAGATATTATCACATTTACTAATAATTGCATTTGTAGTAAATATTTAAAGTGTGTATGAATATTATAGTTCATATTAAAAAAGGTTGATTATGCAAATCTGATTGTGTGTGAGGTGACTAAAAATTGTATAGTGAATGGTTTGTGTGAATGCTGTGTGTTATAGTAAAAAAAAAAGTGTTCACAAAGCAAAGGAAGCAGAATTAACTTAATTACTAGTTTGTAAAAAGAGGGTGGTTATCTGTAACTTCTACTTCTTCCCACTCCTTTTTGAGTGCCGAAAATTTGGCTTGACCGTTTTGTATGGTTCTTTGTTTTCTGATGATTTTATGTGCTCGAAATAAAACTAAACTAACTAATATAAGAAATAAAAGAATACCGTACAACATCAAACTTCCCCACTGACCTGTTCAATGTGCATCTAATCTTTTCAATCTTAAGGAAAAACATCAAAACATGACATCACATTTGGTTTGTCATTTTTCCAGTTTAAAAGAATGAGTCGGCATGCTAAAAGGGAGGAGGAGGCTATACTACTTAACTGTGGCTTTTGTAGAGGGAGGTCTTCTAATGGTACGCCAAAAAGTCCGATAAAAGGCAGGGGTCGATGGTTAGACCTGAAATACATTTCAAATATTGAAGACCAGGATGCAGTTAGACTTGAACAGGATTTAATTTTTTTTTTTTTTTGTGTATGTGAGAGTGAATGGTTGTTCGTTTGTATACATCAGACCTGCGATGAACTACTGGGTGCACCTCGCCTTCACCCATAGGAAGCTAGGGTAGTTTCAGACACCTCCGCAACCCTCACAAGGCCTGAGCAGTTCAGAACATGGATGGATGGATGTTTGGAACATATTGTCAGATTTGTTGACTAGACCAGAAGTCTAGTTGCTGTTTCCATATTTCCAGTGTTTATTCAAAAATAACACAAGGAAACAGTTTGATATTGAAGGTGATGATGATGTATCTTAAAGTGTAATACCACCAATGGCCACTAGAGGCTAGCTCCAGTTAACTTCAACTGAAATCTTTTCTGATATCCATGTTATTTGTTTGTTTTGTAAACCTAAACAGTGATACTGTTAAGATGTGGGAGATAATAGTAGGCTTTGGTTTTTGCTATGTGGGATTTGTTTGTTGAATAAAAGGATTTTCCCCCAACAAACACATTTAAAGAATCTTAAGAAGGGGCTTCAAAACGATTTCAATATGCAAATGCCTCATGAAGTATGCCATTTTACCGTGTCAGCTCCATTTCCAAAAAGCTGCAATATTGGTAAACAAACTACAAACTTGGGGGTTCAATACAGTGGGTGCTTTCACCATGGTTCTGACCTCTAGAAAGTAATCACCTCCTGGCTCTAGCTCTATATGTAAAGGACAGTCATTTGACTTATTAGTAGACTTGATGTTATGTACATTGTCTTGTTGTTAGGGCTGGGCAGTATGGGGGGGGAAAAAAATCATATCACGATAAGTTTTTTCATATCAGATGATATCGATATGTATCACGATATAAATCAAATCACCAATTTTGTCAAGCTTAAATTTTCTGTTACTCATAAGTTAGTTGTGAAGACATCAGAAGGTTATTTTTTAGTTAATAATTTATTTTCTGTTAGAGGTTGAACATGACAGATGCGCTGAAGAACATTATAACATCTGTTTCAGATAAATTAAACGGGTACATACATTTAAAACTAAACTAAAAGTCTGACCAACAGGCAAAAGCTGTCAAGTTTTAAAAGAGAACACAAACAAAAAAGACCATCTCCACGAAACAGTGCCCGGGGTATTTACTTGGGGGTGCGTTCTATAACTGCCATAACTGGTGTAAACCGAAAATGAAACTTAACATGCTTTGAACATCTGACTCCCGGCTTCTAGGCTGCAACCTACTTTTCAGTAACACGGTCGCCTGAATTCTCGGTCAAATTTTCTCCCGAGGGAACACTCATTACCTCCCGCTGCAGTCCAAACACTTGCGCATTTGCTGCGGCTGCTCTTACGCCTGTACTGTGTGCGTCAACCTAACTTTATGTGGCTCTAGTGTGATTGGTTCAGTGCAGCGCTACTTAATTATGATTGGCTGTTCTTATGTCTGTCAAAACACGGACAAATGAATTCTATTGAAATTGTATCGAGCTTGTCTCATATTTCTATCGGGGACAAGTTATATTGCGATATATATCATTATCATTTTATCGCCCGGCCCCACTTGTTGTTTGTGCTTATTCGAGAGAGATCACGAAACTGTTTGTTCCATTCCACAACTGTTTTTAACTGACTTTTAACTGTTTCGTTTGTTTTTTTAAATTGATATTTATTGTAATTTGCTGTAGCACTTTGAGGTTTTTATCTAAAAATGTAAAGTGCATTACAAATAAAATTTATTATTATTATTAGATCAATTTTGGTCTCCCTTGCACAATTTGTTGCATTTTGATCTTTGTTTTTCTTGCTATACTTTAGTCTGTTGTGCAGATGAATAAACAAAAAAGGAATAAAATTTGATAGAGCAGGATTTACAGTAGTATCAGTAGTTGCTCCCAATATTCCCTGGTGTCCATCTGTGGTACTACAATATAAATTATTTTCCCATAGACCTCCCATTATTTTTGTATTAAGTCTCAAAAGTTGGACAGACCAGTTCATTTTTCACTCCGTCAAAGACTGAGTTAATTGAAGAATAGACCATTTTGTTCATAAATCATTAAAATGTATCTCTGCACTATGAGCCCACTGAGAAGGTGGAGTGACAGGTCTGCTAATTGTACCCACAATTACATGCAGCCACAGGAAAACCGCTGCGAGCCAACGTCCTGCATAAATGTGACACTTGCGTCACCTCCCATTGAGTAAAGAGCAAAAATGATATCTTTTTCAGTAACTTTTAATTAAGCTCGAGGCTGTTTTTTAGACGTGAGAGAGAAATGTTTTTTAATGATATCACTTCATATGCTGTTGTATTTATTTATTTATTTATTTTTGACCTTTACGTGTTGTTTAATTAATTTCAAGTCCATTACATTTATGCAAATAATTTAGCAGAAATACACTGCAGTAGTAAAGTTGTCACATCTTGTTGGACGGACCTGGGGGGGAAGTCAGTCCACACAGTCGGATGGAAGAGGATCTTCTTGTCATAAGGTCCAGTTATTGTTTGAGATAATGCATCCAAGGTTTCAGCACTGTATCTGATGGATTAGAAGAGCTAAGTGAATGCTTTGAACAGTCATTTATTCTTAGATCTCAGTTTATATGCAAATGAGTGCAGAAATAAAAGGCACAGGATTTAGATTGGAGCATGGATCAATCAGTGATGTTTAATCAGCTGAGAAGTGCAGGACTGCCGGGAGATGGACGGATAGATGACAGAGTGAAACAGGTGTCGAGGTAGAAAGACAATGACCTCAATAGTACCTGAGTGGTTATTGAAAGCTGTCATGGCTACTGTTATTCTGAAGGCCAGCCGTGTTGTTCCTCTGCACACCAGTCTGATTGCGTCTTCCACAGTCGCCGTCTTAACATCAAAACTTATCTCTGGTTTTCAGACTGGCAGTCCTCATCCTTGTACTCTTTCATGCTGTTTCAAAACACAAGAGATTTGGAAAGGCTCTCACTCTTTAATATGGTCCTTAGAGGGAATTCAAAGAAACAGGCCGGAGCTTTTTTTTTTTCATCAGATTGAATAAGGGTTAGTTTCAGCTTCAGTATGCGTCACAGAGGAAGAAAGGAAGGAAAAGACAAAGGGGCAATTCTCAAATGTATGCATGGATGTCTGTTGCATTCAACTATGCATCTGAGTGTTTCTGCTGTGGCTCATCTGCATCAGGAAGCAGCCTCAAGGTGTCCACATTAAAATGAAAGAATGAGTTAACACATAAAGATAAACACATTTAATTACGCTCTGATTACTTCTACATTGAAAAGCAGTTGTAATATATAGGCTATTATAGGAAATATTGAACTTTGAGTCTTATTGTTGTGGATATGGATGGATGGAGGATGTTTTGGAAATGCAGTGAGCAAAAAAAAAAAAAAAAGCAAAAAAAGCAGATTGTTGTTTTTGTATATTCACCACCCAGAATTGTGGTGAAATAGAGTGCAGTCCAGTGAAAGACATGACCCAGAATCCTGCTGGAAAAGAACATGAACATTTGTGTTTTCTCAGACTTGGTAAGTGATGTGACTGGGAGAATTGGTTTGTATAGTCTGAACTTCAGTTATAACTTGTACTTTTGCTCTAGTCACAGATTTAATAATAATAATAATAATAATAATAAGTGCAGCCACTCTCCCAGAATCCTACTTAGGCTTGTCACTGTAGATGCAAGTCAGTTAATGTCAGTGTATGACAAGAACAAAAATTGTATTTATCACAATGGATTCATTAACCTTTAATGTTTAAGCCCTGAAGAACAAACTGCTACAGTCTGAAGGGAACAGTCACTGAAGATTTATTTTTCCGGCAAGACATAGCGTGTTGGCTATTTGCGGCCAGAATGCAAGCTGACAGATTGAAAAATGTCAAAAGAGCTGATACAAAATCCACACAGACTCTGGGCTGTAAGTGTTGTGCCTTTGTAAGTGCCTGCACAAAATACTGATAGTGATACAACGTTAAATATTGCATCTATCGCTGAAAAAGTAGTCCTTCAAAAATAGTGCAATTTAACTGTTTCTATGTGTAATTTCTTATGTATTTGGAAGTTGATTTAACCTAGTGCTGGAGAGTTTTACTGACATGCAGGGGTGTTAATTTACAGGTACTTATTACTATGAAGAAGTACAGAAGCTGACAGAATGGTATACTTGTATGTGTTTTTAAGACTAAGATGTAGATTTGTAAGATATGTGCATGTTTGTGCGCTAACATGGAGGCTGTGTTGGCACGTCTGTTGACATTAGCCAGCCCTTTTAGTTGACAGGATTTAGCGTTGCACACTGTTGCAGCAGTAGAAGAGCAGAAGAAATGCATTGAAGATCTCAAGGACAAGCATGAAGGTTTTAGAAGAAAATCTGACCAGAAACTTCAACATAGAAATGAGTATAAAGAAAAAGAATGCTCACACAGAGCTTTGCTCTGGTTAAAATGTACACCAAGACATTTCAACTCCAGACTCTTAATCAGACCATGAGTTGCTGTTTTTTTCAATATACATTTTAGGGGATACCTCCCATTTGTCTTTTTTAATTACTATGGAAATCAGTGTATTTTGCTGATTATCATGGATGTAGGCAACTGAAGCTATAGTTAAGTACTGGAGTTAATTGCGAGAAATGACCAGCTCCTTTCACAAAACAGGCCCCATGTACAAACTTCATGGAAGCACTGGGGCACAGTTTAATTCACCTGTGTGTATCTTATGTGGTTTAATTTGCTGTTGGAATGTAAACTACCATAAGATAAAATACCACAGAAATGAACTGGGGGAAAAAGTCAGTCATGCTCAGCCAAAAGTTGAATTGGAAGAAAATCCTTGCCTGTGTTTTAGGGACTTTCTAACAACTTTATAGCTTTACAACCTGACAAGCTTTGTTTGCCCAAATTTTTGCAAATAGCTACTAAAAAATTGTGAAGTGAAATCAAAACGTCATACACACATAATGTTTAATTGGGCCCCCTTTATCTTTGATTACAGGGTGGATTCAGTGTGACATCTTTTATGCCACACAGTGTTTATTCAATGTCACAATAAATGTCCTGAGATGTATTTCCAGTCAAAGCTGTATTCGTTTTTTGCAAAGATTGTGTATATATGATGGGATGGTTGGAACACCTCATCAAACATCCCAAAGATTCTCAAATGGTTCAGGTCTGGACTCTGTGGTGGTCAGTCCATATATGAAAATTACATCTCTTACTCCCTGAACCACTCTTTCTCAATCTGAGCCTGATGAATTCTTGTGTCATCTTGGTTTATAAGAAAAAAATTCACTGATGTTAAGATCTGGTCATTCAGTTTATTCGGTTCAGCTGACCTCATTTATTGGACACATACGTTGCTGAACCTTGACCTGACCAACTGAGTCAACCCCAGATCATAACACTGTCCCCCCAGGCTTGTACTATAGGCACTTGGCATGATGGGTAATCACTTCAGCTGCCTCTCTTCTCAAGCTGATGCGTCCATCAGTCTGGAACAGGGTCAATCTGGACACATCAGACCACATGGCCTTTTTCCATTGACACACAGTCCAATCTTACTGCTTTGTATCAAAATGATTGTTGTTTAGGAAATGAGAGGCTACTCACTGCATTGGTTCGGGTTAAATCACTAGTTGCAGCTGAAACATATTAATCACTGCAGAAATTATCCAGAGGAAGGATTAACTATTAGCTGAGTTAAATCCAGGTGGTGAGTTTTTTTTTTTTGTCCAGGCTGTGTATAAATCTGGCATCTAAAAAAAGTTGTTTCGCTAAGCTACAACCTTCCTAGAGACATTAGCATTATGACTTTGTAAATACTATATTTATTACCCCGCCCCCCGAAGGGGAGGCGAGGGTATTGTTTTTGGTTTGGTTTGTTTGTTTGTTTGTCAGCAACTTTACACAAAAACTACTGGACCAATTTCCATGAAATTTTCAGGAAAGGTGCGAGGTGGTCAAGAATAGATCCCATTAAATTTTGGTGAATGTAGGTCAAAGGTCAAGGTCACCAAAAATGTGTTTTTGCAATGATAAGAGATAGGGTAAATCAGGTAAAACGTTTGTGAGGGGCGGGGTTTGTTGTGCTTGGCACCACTTGTTTGATCACGGATCTGATAGAAGTTATGATGTGGAGAACAATAATCATATTGAAAATATATTTTAAAAAATATTTAAAAAGTAACTTTTACTCTAAGTATATTTACAATAAGTGATTTTTTAAAATTTAGTGCTTTACATAAGTTACGTCTAGGTTATTCTTTACTTTTATCAACTACTTTACTACTATCTGCCTTTCAGCAGATTTTTTTTACACCTTACTAAGTACAATTTCCCCCAAGAGTAATGGTAAAATAACTGGGTACTTTCAATGCCTGTGGTATCCAGATAAAGTGACTGTTTCCTAGTGTTTATGTGAATGAGCTCAGAGGATAAGGAGGACCAGCTGCTGCTGCTTCACACTGAACAGAGAAGCATCAGTGGTTCGGTCTCCTGGTGTAGATGCCTCATCACAGTCCTCATTTATCGGTGTTTTAAATGTGCTGTCTGGGAGGACAGCTCAGAGCAGACCAAGGATGGACTGGACAGAGGACAGTAACTGCTGCAAGGTGTCCCTGCTGACGTTTAAGAGGATGTGGACCTTCTAAGAAAAGCTGGTGGAAAGGATATTTTGTACTGCTTAACCCCCAAGTGTACCCCCTGCGACCTGACCACACATAAGCCCCTTTTACACAGCACTTCTGTTCTGGGAATATTTCACCCTTGTTCTGGAACGACGTCTGTGTAAATGAAATGGTGGATCATTTGGTCCCACCTCTGTCACGGCTTTGTAACGCCTCTGGAGGTAGTAACAGAGCTGAGATAAAGGTAGAATCATGATTCCAGAACGCTATGTAAAAAGGAACACCTCTGGCTCCACAACCAAGGTGTGATGTTTTGATGACGTATGGCGTGTGCGACCCCTGTGCCGGGGGGATTTAAAAATTAGCTCAGGCCGTGTGCAGTAAAGAAACATATCAACGCAACCAGAAAGGTGTAGAACTGGGGAAACACCGAGATCCATGAGCTGTTGTCACTTCAGGCAGAGGACTCTATCCATGCATCCATGCTAACATTTGTGGAACAGTGAAAGATGGGCCAAGAGGTTAGCAACACCACTATGCTCAGGGTATTTCCGACCTGCAAGTTATACATCACACTATACGCTGCACTGCATCACTGCCCCTTTGATTACAAAACACAGGTCCACTGTGTAAAAGTCCAGCCTGTCTCACCTCTGTTACTCCCTTGGCAATGAAAATCGGTCAGTGGTGGCAAAAAGCTGGGATGTCTGTGTAAAAGTGGTGATAGATAGATAGATCGATAGATAGATAGATAGATCCCCCAATACTGATAATGTAATATACTTATTTAATCTTTATTTTATTGCAGTGTCTTTTAGTAGATCTAATAAAGATATAACAATCGCAGTCTTTTACCACATCAAATCTCAACTTGTTAATATCATTCAGAACTATTTAATAGACACACTCTCCAGCCTGCTTTCACACACCTCTCTCTGACAGCAATGATCACAGTGTTAAGGTCATCCGAAGCAGAGTTCACTATAATTTAAAAGTGTCTAGAACACCTCTTTTATCTGACGGTATCTTTTATCCTATTATGTGTATACTCACATCATCATAACCTACACGGCCCCGCTCTTTTTACCGTATCCAACATTTGAACTCTAACCCTTCACCAGTGCTTTTCACAATTGGGTCTTTGTATTGTATTTAAGTCATGGCGCAAAACAGGCATAATCAGAGGTTTGTGTTAGTTTTCAAAGCTGGACAAAAGTGATAAATTGCACATCTTTTCATTCTGGTACTAAGGAGGTGGAGCAGGGTTGGAAATGGATGACAAAATGATGCACTGGACCCAAAGGGCAGCAGCTGAAATGAAAAATGCCAGAGGAGGCGGTGTTATTTTAGGTATTTGTATTCCCAGTGAATACAATAGTAGAAAGTTGTGACAAAGATGGCACCGTGGGCTTTAGTTTTTAACATCCAAAACACAACAAACGCACCAAGCATATCTATTATTTTTATGGCTCTGCCAGTGCCAGTCCTGTAAGAGAGGCATGATGTTTTCAGGTTGTCCCATAGTTGTTCACTTAAAGGAGCTACATGTAGTATTTCTATACTAATATATTAAAAACTGACCCAAAATTATCATCAGAGGGTTTATACTGTCGGCAGTGACATGGATACTGTACAGGTTTTGTCGTGGTGAAGAGCGAGCTGAGCCGATAAATGAAGCTCTCAATTTACCAGTCGATCTATGTTACTAGTCTCAAATATAGTCGTGAACTGTAGGTAGTGACTGAAAGAACAAGATACAAACAGTGGAAATGAGTTTCCTCCGCAGGGTGGCTGGGCTTTCCCTTAGAGATAGGGTGGGTAGATGGGGAAGTCTAGGCTCTGGTCTTGGTCTTCTCTCTGGTTTAGAATAAAGAGCTCTGAAGTTCTACCAAAGTTATAGTCTCCACATGTGATGAAACACAGCGCTAACACAGAGATGAGGATGAGAACCATCAAGAAATATCTCTCACAGTCAAAGAAAGTGACAAAGCAACACAAAATAGAAGCACTGCTGTTGTTTCACCACTGGACACAATGTGAATGTATAAGAATGAAAGACTGATAGTGAAATTGTAGCATTTCCTTAACACTGGTGAGTGTGATTATTACATTTATGAAGGTACCCTGTTTTGTTCCATTTTCTACTGTGACATTTCTGAGCTTGTTTGGGTGATTCTAAACAGATATGTATTGCAGTTTTTGTTAACACAAATCGTACAGTAGTTTTACTGTGACAGAACCAAGCTAACAGAGCTATAATAATAACATATGATATTATGGAACTATCAGCTGATGCCGCTGGTGAAGATTATAAGACACAGGGTTATTTTGAGCAACTGTCTTGATTTTTTTGTTGAAGGTGAAATCTTGATGATGCCGTAATACAGATGTAATTAAATGGTGAACTTTGTACTTTATTCAGTGAGTGATGCAGTCTGTGGAGACGTAGTGTTAAATCGTTGGTGGTTTTGGTAGCCTCAGATATGTTCTGGTACGCGGCTCTTGCTGGTGTTGATGGTTTGAAATGTTAATCCTACGTGGAAACCCTTTAAGGACGGACTGATTACAGTACATTTTGATGGATGGCCTTCAATGTTTAGCTCATTAGGATCTCCTTTACTGGCAGTTGTGTGGCAGCCATTCTTAGGAGTCCACAAAAGACTGCAGTTTGTGACAAAGAAATGTAACAACTACATGCAACATGTTACAACATTCTGGTATACAGCAAATTACAGTATTGAAACCTGAGCAGCAGTAATAAGTTAAGCAAATATAGTCAAGGTCCTGTTAACAAACCCTCATATCCATGATTTTTCCAACAGTTTTATGTGTAATTTAATTCTAAGTTAAATCAAGATCATAGTCATGTTCACTGACACATAAATTAGCACGTAGGATTTCCATATTTTTTTTCTTCATGCTATATAATTGTATTTTACATTGACACTTAATTACATAAGTAACACATAAGTCACATTTGAAGTTTTCACCACTTTAATAATTCTTTACCAATTCAGAATATTAACCATTTTACTCCAATTCCATATGGAAACCAAAGATAGAAAGAACACATGCCACCACAAGACACATCTACATAATTCTTGTCCAATTATCATCTCATTTCGAGAGATTCTGCTTTAGTATTTCTTGTATTTTTTTTTTTTTTTGAGTTATGTCTTGGGAGCAAATTCCATTCCTTCATAGCTCAGTACATAACAGTTCTTTTAATAGGATTTGTCCTTGCTTTTGTAATTAAAACCTTCTGTAACCTGTGTGGTGGAGTAGTCATTTCTATCTAGAATGTAAGATACAAAGAATGTTTCTTATAGATGCAACTATGAGCTATATAAGGCTCGCTCAATCAATCAATCAATCAATCAATCATCTATTTTACAGCCAGAGTAGGTCATGTACATTTTCCAAAAACTATGGAGCACAATATATGCCGCTCTATGACCCCACAAAACATGACTTTGGCCAAAAACCAAGGAGCAAAAATATTGGCTCAGTCATGCAGTTACACAATGAGGAGAGAGGATCTAAGTGTCAAAAATGTTTTTTATTCACCCAAAGCAATGCAAAAACCATATAAAGCTTCCAAAAGAGGTCAAGACAGTATACACCAATCAGCTATAACATTATGACCACCAACAGACAAAGTGGTATTAATACTGATTATCTCATTACAGTGGGACCTGTCAGTGAGTGGGATATATTAAACAGCAAGTAAACATTTAGCCCTCCAAGTTAATGTGTTAGAAAAAGCACAAACGGGCAAGAGTGGGGATCTGAACAACTTCGACAAGGGCCAAACCACTGGGTCAGAGCATCTCCAGATTGTGCTGGACATTCCTAATGTAAAGTGATACGTACCATCTCAACGAATTGAATATCTGTGGGAGCAGAACACTATTTCCACCTATCTAATATTGTGTAGGTTTCCCTTTTTCCACCAAACCAATTCTGACCTGAGGCCTAGACCCCTCCAGACCTCTAAAGGTGTGCTGTGGTATCTGGACTAAGACATTACAGCAGATCCTTGATGTCCCGGAAGTAGAGAAGCAGACCTTCACAGATCAGATTTATTTTTCCATCACCTCCCACAGATGGTCAATCATCCTGAGACTGGGATGTCCATATTTGGTCGGTACTAACCACTGCAGCCCAGGAACACCCAACAAGACCTGCAGTTGTGGAGATATTTTGGCCCAGTCATCACCGTTACAATATGGACCTGGTCAAAGTCACTCAGTTGCTTATGTTGATCATTTTGCTGCTTCCGGCACATCGGCTTCAAGGACTGAATGTTCCCTTGTTACTTAATATATCAAAACCAGTGAAAGGTTCCGTTGTAATGGACTGTAACAGTGCTCAAAGTAACAGTAACTGAACAAGAATCTGACCTAACAATGACACAAGACAGAACATATATAGTGGCTTGGCCAAACTAAATAACACACCAGGGGAAAACAATATGGACACTTCCTATAACTAAATACAAAGCAAACCTAACTGAATCCCCTAAATCCCCCGTTAGCCCCCCTGATAGCTTGTGGTTCTGTCTGATCAGCTGGTGCCAGCTTTTAACAGTCACAATCCGTTAGTGGTATTTCTTGGTAAACCAGGAAGCGATCTCCTACTAAACAAGATTATGACACTTTACAATGTATCAAATAATTACCCCACAGTGTTAACCCTTTAACCTCTTTAACGTCAGTGAGTGTTCTGAATGTTGATTTATTTTAAATATTCATAAAAATTCAAATTCAATTTCCAAATGTGCTGATAGAATAGACCTTGTTCTTTCCATAGACGTCTGAGCATGCCCAGTTCATGCCCCGCTGTCAGTGAGTGAGACTGACTCACTATAAAAATAGTTTGGGTTTTTTTTTTTTTTTTTTTTCAAACACATTGTTTTCAGTAAGTTTTGACTGTGTAATTGTTTTTTGGAGTTCAACCAGGTGCCAAAAAGCTGACTGACTGATTTAGAGAAAAATGAGCCCCAAAACAAAACTGCTGGGCCAAAAGTCAAATAGTTGTTGTTCAGTGTGTTTCAGTTCACAGTTCATGTTTAACATCCTAAATCTCTTATTGACGCACATTAGGGGCTAAAGGATTAATGTGCATGCACTCCATATAAACAGTGTAAGGGTGAAATAAATACCAACTCAAGTAAACTAATATGAAATGCTTAAATGTGGATGATTTTAATTGAGCATGTATCGGTACTAAACTGACTGTAGACGAAATAATCCTATTGGTGTAACAAATTAATGTGGTGGGAGAGAGTGCATTGTGATTGTAACTTCCCTTTACTACCGTGGCCATTACAGGCTCCAAAATGAAGCTAATGTGGCTGTATGTAAAATGAAAAATAGGCAGAATGGAAGTGTTCAAACTTGGTTCTTTATCTCTACTCTGCGAATGAAGGAGCAGGATGTAGACTCAATGTAGAGAGTGAGCAACATAGCAAAAAAAAGCTGTGAAAAAGGAAAAATAAAATATTATCTCCAGTTTCTGTCACAGTGGTTATATTCTACAAACTACAAACTCAGTGAGGATGTTCCAGAGGCAGTGCACAGCCGAAGCTTCCTCACCTCTGCTGTGTGTCGCCGACAGGTTTATTAGAGGCTGAAAGGTCTGTGTGTATGTGCATGCTTAGCCCAGAGTTTTGTCTCTCAGACTGTTCTATAGGAAAGAGAAGAGACCCATATAGTCTGAGTCTTTTCATGTTATATTGTTCTGCACACACACGCTTGTACAATGCTGTTATTGATTGACTGGAGATACAAACTCACTGTATGGAGACTGATGCAGCAAAAAAATCAGAAATTAGAACTTGCAGACAAAGGGGAAAGCCTCCACCACCTGCTGAAAGGGGGTCAGAAGGATTGTGATGACAGGGTTTTTAAGGAAACATTACATTACATTAGTTGCCTGTAATACCCCTAAAGGTCACTATCTACCAGCTCCAAAAAGCCCTGTCTGCCACAGACTTGAACTGAGCTTAATTCTAAAAACTTACATATTTATTGAATAATAATAATACCGTAATTATAATAATAATAATAATAACTGTTGTGGTGGTCCATCTTCAAGTTACTGCTCTATTAATAAGATTTTAGAGCAAATAGAATGCTTAGATGTCTGTCATGTTGTGCTTCGGATGACAGGTGTGTATGATCTGATATGCTTCTGTTCATTGAAGTGAACTATAATTGTAGTCAATAAGCTTCACTATCAAGACCATAAAGTCACTTGTTGCTCAATCTGATGAAGTTTACTGTTTTACTGTGTCTGTAAGGTACCGTTTACTATTAGTTCATCCATTGCGCTCTTGAGGTTCCAACCCTTTTGTCCATATATGATCAGTTCTGCATCCCAAAAGCCAACATTTCATACATTTCAAAGGCAGCATTTCATACATACTGGCTGTGTAATAAGATGAAATAATGACGTGGTTAATTTTTTTTTCTTTTTTTTTTACACAAAAGGTGAACTTTATTTCAACCTGCTTTAAATGAAAATAAAATGCTTTACAGGAATCATACATGTCAGTATAGTGTCAACTTCCATTCATCCATCCATCCATTGCAGGCCTGACACACAGACAACCCACTCACTGTCATATCCACACCTATGGGCAATTCAGATTAGTGGTGACTTCCATTTTGCTAAAAAAATAAATGTTAACTACTTATTGAATTCCTTTGAAGTCTTTACTACCACATGGTTGTATACCTCAAGTCACATCACTGATTTGAAGCATACAACCATCTGGCTTTAATTCCAGTTTCACTAACATCTGATTGAATTTAGTCAACTCCAGTGCTCTTCTTCCTTCAGTTGACGTATTCACTGTTTTAGTAAGATGCCTTTGTTAGTGTGTGCGTAGTATAAGTTAATGAGCATTAAGTTTGCCAGTAATCAGATGTATATTCACTACTCGACAAAACCTCTTACCAAGAGTAACAGAATAATGTGCATTTTGAGTGTGTGACACTACACTGCATTCGTTTTTAGTGTACATTTGTCAGTCATTTGAAAAGTTCTCGGTTATACTGTACCTGTTGACAAGCACTTCATCATCAAGGTCCGATTCTTTCAATCAACTTGAGCAAGTGCATTAATAGCATGCATTTGTGTTTCCAAGGTAACGGCAGAGCACGAAACATAGTTTTAAATTCTCTGATCATATCAAGTTGATTTCATACCTCCATTTTTTCCTCTCTGAGTTTTTCCTCTAAGTGGCTGAAGAGGCAGCTGTGTCTTGGGTGGGAGGTGTGGAGCGTAGGGAGGCATAAAGGAGCAGGAGGAGGATGATGCGAGGTCTTGAGTGCTGTGCGTGTGCCCTTATCAAAGTCTTGTCGCGTTCCTAGTGAGAAAGCAGGGGAGATGAAGCTCAAATGATGGCGAGTGCCACCCATGTGCCCCCCCCTTCTCCTTTTCTTCCTGTTTCCTCCTCCCAGTGGTCTATGAGTAATGTGCTTTAGGCAGGGCAGGCTAATTAGACCAGACATCACACCATAACTTCCATGCAGTGGCTCCTCCGGACACTTCTTCGACCCGTGTGGATATTCATTAAACACACAGACACACATTTACATCTATCCACACAGCTGCATGCACACGAACACCTCCATGTGTCACTGCCAGGCTTCATGCTGCACTGAAGGCTGCTAAACCTCTGAAAACTCCTCTTTTCACATGATCCAGCTCACTCCACATACACAAAGGAAACAAAACAACCCTGAAAATATCAATACAAGGCAGCTTTATGTTAATGATTTGTGAGACAAAACACCGCAGTGAGTCTATACAGCTAAGCAACTCAATTCCAATCAGATTGGACAAAAATAGGCCTAAAATTGATTCACTCATACAAGCGACGGCTCAGTAATGTCAATCAGTGTCAGACTGAATGATAAAAAGAGAAATGTTGACTCTGATTGTTGCGTATTTAACTGAGAGTGGACATCTAAAGATTTTGTGGTTATTTCAGTCTAACGGTAGTATATTTTGCTGAGTGAATCTTGGAGTGCTCAAGCGGTGGAAGTGCAATTTTCGTTGGATGCTAATGGATAAATTGTATTTTTATTGTCATAGTGCAGTGAACGTGCACGACAAACGGCATGCATTCACACTGCGCAAGAAAAAATGTTTGTCCAATCAGATGAAGCCCCAGCTAAATGTCGATGCCTGCAAGAGTAGATTTAATGACAGCTGAGGAAGTAGAAAAGAGAATAAAATATGACTGATGATGATGCTGAAGTGACAAAGGCCACACATTCAGGCTGTTTGGATTCACCATATTTTGGAATCATTCATTTAAGAGACATGGATACAATGTAAAAGTTATGATTATGAGTAAAGTACACTTAAAAACATCAGATTTTTTTGTCATATAAATGTTATGTTTTTCAGGCCTTTTTTTTTGTCACGTCTAGCAAATTCCCATATTTCATAATCAGAATATATACAGGGTATCCCAAAAAAAATTTACATCATCTGAGATGTCCATGTCAGAGTGACTATATGGTCAGGAGAAATTATACTTAATAGGATTTATTTTGGACATAAAATGTTTTATTTTACAGATTTTAAAGGAAAAATTCTGGGGAATGGTAATTTTATAATGTTCCAAAGTTATTACAAATGTTCAATGTGTACGCCGCTTGTGACGCGGCACACATCAAGTTCCTGCCACACTCGCTGCAGCATGTGGTGTGTAACATTCTGCAGAGCCTCAGTGATTCTCCTCTGGAGTTCCTCTACACATGTGGGAAATGGTGGGATATAGACCGGTCCTTTCACGTAACCCCACAGAAAGAAATCGCACTGTGTTAGGTCAGGTGAGCGTCGGGGCCATTTCAATAGCACGTTGTCTCCATCATTAGCACGTCCAATGCATCTTCCTTTTTTGAGCAAAAAGAGCAAAAGAATTTTAAACAAATTATTAGGTGATGAAATGATGTCAAATTTTTATGGGACACCCTGTGTGTGTGTGTGTATATATATATAATTCGTCTTCACTTGAGTTATCTCAGTCAGTGGGTAAAAATGTTGTCTACTCTGCATCTAGTTTGTCTGTCTATAAGGCAGTGTTTTTCAACCTTGGGGTTGAAGGGGTCGCCTGGAATTCAAATGGGGTCGCCTGAAATTTCTGGTAATTGATAAAAATAAAAACTTACTACTAAAAAAATCTATGGTGAGTTGAGAGAGACAATCAAAATCTATAAAAGACATGACAAACTGTGAAGCTGAAACTGAAGCACTGTGGTACTGTTTATCTGTCAAATGTTCATTGTGGTCGGTTTCAGATGCTGCAGCTCTTTCATAATTCACAGTTTGAGTTATTGTTTGTTCAGTATTAATTTGCAGCCTTGTAATATAAGATAAGATAAGATATACTTTATTGTCCCCGAAGGGAAATTTGTTGTAGGCAATAGTGCATGGGGCTACAACACCATACATAGAACATTGTACAACAAAAGACATCCCAGTGCAGGCACAGAAATAACACAGCAGACACGTGACAACAATACGATGACATAGCATACTGAAACATAGTACAGGACACAGCACCAGTGGATAATAATTAAGTAATTAAAAGTAAATACAAGCTGGACTGACTACATATGCTGACCAAGGAAAATCAAATTCTCACTTTGTGCAGTAATCTACACCTGGCTTTTCTGCCTCCGTCCCTGATATACATTATAGAGCCTGAATGTCATCTAGAATTAACGTTATTTGAAACATAGTACAGAAAATTATTACATGATCAAAAACAAATACATTTTTAGCAAAAAAAATGTCTCCGTTTTGAATGTCTGGGGTCACCAGAAATTTGTAATGTTAAAATGGGGTCACGAGCCAAAAAAGGTTGAGATCCACTGCTGTAAGGACTTCTACAAACTTTGCATTAACATCCGTCCTGGTAAATCTGATCACGTGGACAGCTCTATTGCAGTCTGAACACATTCAGGATGCATTTCAGGACAAATCCCTATCTGATCAATCTATGCACATTCAGAGGCCGTCTGAAGAACTGAACACTTAACTGACGTATTCTGTATAGTGCGTCAGTGGTGTCCAATTACAGTAACATATAGGCATCTGAAATTTACAGAAAGGACCCAAAGATGTGCTTAATATATGTGGTGGTGCATGAGCTCACCCAAACAACTCTTGTGCTGAAATACAGTACCGTGTAATCGAGTAGAAACCCGCCAACACATTTTAAGTATTTGAATATTAAAATATTAAGCTATATCTTAAAAGACAGACTCGGACTGTATAATAAGATTTGGTAACCTCTCATAGCATATGTTGAATGCAGAAGCTCTTAAACTATGATAGAGTCTTACACATTGTTGCCCATATCAATTAGAGGGGGGATAAGTGAGTAAAGGGTACAGGATAGGGATATGGGAAAGGGTAAGGACAAGGGGGGAGGTTATTGGGAAAATAGGATGAATGACCAGTGTTCCTACGTTACCTCACCTGTTGACTGTTTTTGTTTTGAGTACTTGTTTCCTTTATTTTTACCCTTTTTCTTTGAAATATTAGCCCTGATAGTATTCCAAGTCTTAGGAGGTAATCCTGCCCTACTTGTATTTGTTAAATATTTGTGAGGAATACAAATCCAATACCTCTGTATTTTTATTTTATTTTTTTTAAATAACTTTCTTTTTTGGATATAAGTGGAAATGAGCACTGAAATGACAGTTCTGTATGTATAAGATATCTTGGCTCAATAAAAAACATTTGGAGAAATTGAATATTCAATCATTGCCAAAGTCTTTGACAAAAATCAAATGGAAGTCAAAGTTGTCAAGTTGATACTTAAGGTGTAATGACTGACTGACTTTAAATGCTGCTGCCAAAGTTTGCTAAAGTTGCAAAGCAACATTATACAGTCAGTCTTTTGAACCTAAAATAAACACGTGTTATGTTTTAGGCTGTAATTGCATTTCTGTATTTGCATATTGAACAGGAATTTCAGATCTGGTCAAAAGTGATCATAAGACACATCTGGCAATGCAATACAGATGCAAATACAGCAGGACACTTGAGGTTGGATGTCTCAAGATAGATGTTAATACATGGTCTGAACAGGACTCAAAGGGTGGGACACAGAGGAATTGGCAGAAGTTGTGAGAGGCGAAAACACCTGGTCATGTAGAAACAAACTGGATTAACCTGTTAGGGGTTATACATCTACAGAATCCATGCGTTTTTTTTGTTTTTTTTAACCTCTGCCAGGGAGGTTGAGTGATTATTTCTTTTTGTTGGTCAGCAGGATTACACAAAAAAACTACTGCACTCATCTTTTTGTAATTTAGTGGAAGGGCAGAGTGTGAACCAAGGACAAACCCATCACATTCTTGAGCAGACCCATAAAACAGTGTAGTGCCTGGAAGTGTTTTTCACTTTCTTTAATAGTGGAGAGCCGCAGGCAAAGTTGGGTCTCAAAATAGTAACAGTTAAACGAGTGGCACAAACTGACTGAATGGAGGAAAATAGTTTGTGGTTTAACCGTGGTTTAATAATACAGCGGGGCATGAAGAAGCGTAAACTGTTGACCTTTGGGGTGGTCTGCATTTTTGGGTGACCTTATGAATGTCAGGGAAGCAAGATCAACATTAAAAACTAATAATAAAACTAATATAGAGCTTTA
>JAPQRP010000002.1:19202627-19222649 GCA_037367295.1 Apogon hyalosoma
GTTAAGTAAAAGCCTTTCGGGCCCCCAAGGGTCTGGGACCCTGGGGCAGTTACCCGCTCTATCCAGTTGATAGTTCAGCATAGCTAAAGGCAATACCGTGTCATGCATAGTAGATGGGGAAATCTTAATAATCTCAGAGGAAGATATGACATCTCACATAGAGGTTCTGTTTTTATGTTGTCTGAAGGGTTTAGCAAGGAAAAGGAAAATAAGGGTGGAGAAATAAATATTGAGCAGAAATTGATTTTTGCAATCATGAATCTAGGATGAGTGTTCAGAAGTAAGGGCTTGAATATTCTACAGACACCACAGTCTCTAAAAGAGTGTTTCAGGCTTAGGTAAAAATGGACATGCATTTGTTTCCGTGTTGATGAGATGTAGTGGAAATATTCAGCAGCAAAGATGCAAGAGTTCATGTGGCTGTTTCGAAGTATGAAGGCTGTGACAGTGTGTTGACATTTGAATGAGCCGCTGCATGTGTTGGACTCATTTCACTGCATGGATATAATTCAGTGTTGCAGACACTGAATTATAGACTATATGTTTGATAACGATCCTTGTTAGTTTAAGGTCACTGCATTTCCTGTTTCAAGGCAGCACTGAGCTTGTCTTGGGTACTGAAAGTAATTAAATTGTTCTAACCTTAGTACAAACAGTCTTATTCTTCTTATTCCCAAATTGCTTATGAAAAACGGTTTTTCAAGTTCGATGAAATAAACATTAATATTACATGAGGTGAGTATATTATATTATTAATGTGTTTTTATACCTCTACCACCTGGGCAGGTCCTCTAATATAATGACATTTAATGCAACTGATTTATTCTGTAATAATGTAAATGATCCAAACCTGGCTTGTTGTGATTCACACAATCCCTTCTGTGTATTGTGAATTTGTTCACTTTCAGACACCAATCCAAATATTTACAACAAAAAAGGATTATAAAGGATTAGTCTTTCTTTATTCTTCTTCTTCTGATGCTTGTATTTCATATTTGGTAAAGTTCAGTGTGCCCACCACCAATGAATTTTAACTAAAAAGAAGACAGTGCCTATAAACCCCCCCCTTTTTATTTTCCACATCACACAGAATTCACTGACCAGTACAGCTGAACATGGTCAGTAGTATCACTTTTACTTATAATCATACACCCAGTATTGACGTCATAGTGTTCTGATATACTCTGGGTTGCATCAAATCAGGATATTTAAGCTTGATGACCAGCAGTCAGAAGTCTGTCAGAGATCATGTGTGAGCATCAGTGTCCACAGGAAATCCTAAAACTTCAGCACTGTTTTCATTCATCTCATAAAACAGTGTCATTTCTGAGTTAAATGGAAAACACGGTTCTGTGTGATCAAATTGGACAGCAGACCTCACATATCAAGCTATCAGATCGCAGCGCAGTAGTGTCAGTAGATTGATCTAGTGCTCCTGCAGTTCACTGCTGTGTTCTGTTGATGTAAATTGCATGCAATGTGTACACCAGCTCTGAGCGCAGCGGCTGGTCACTGTCAGGCTTAGAGTTTGAAGTATAATGTAGTCAAGCAAATCTGAGGAACCTTTTAGAGTTTTTTTTTTTTTTTTCCATTTGATGCAGCTTTATACTTCTGTTCCACTAAATGTTGTCCTTTTTACTTCTATATTTGGTTTCTTTTCAGATTAGTTTTCCATCCTCTCTCACTGATATTTCCAAATGGGCAAAACGCACACAAAAAACCTTTAGATTACCTGGAATATGCACAGTCAAAACAAAGAAATAATAGGGAAAAGGGCAAAAAATAGGGCTAAAACATATGACCTTATACAATATGATGCATTGTTATAGATTGAACTACCCAGCATTATATAAAATAGTTCAAATAAGCAGTTAAATACAACAGACACATTGATGCAACAGTACAAAGAAATCCAAGAATGAATTATAACCCTGCCAGCAGCCTTTTTACTGTGCGACTAATTTTACTTTTATGTTTCAAGGACTTCTATGTAGTATGGATATTACAAACTATCAACAACAGGGGGAAATGGCACACCAGAACACACTTAGGTCTACCAAAACCACCAACAAAATCAATGCTATAGAACATCTATACAACTGAATAGAGTATAAAGCTCATTGTGTAACACTATTTTGAAGTTTTTTCCTTCAAATAACTCAAAACTGGCTCCTTTCACAGCTGTTTGAAATAAGACTGCATGTTCTAATCTTCATTTAGCTTAGTGCTTTAGCTGATAGTTTACATTATAGCTCTGTTAGCTTTACTTTGTTTTTAGATAAAAAATGGCCACAGCATAACCTCAAATCACTTCCGTTTTTTTGTACAGTGTATGTTGTCAATAGCTAAACTAGAGATCGGTTTGGACTCATCCAGCCACTTCAGAACAGTCACAGTACATTTTGAACTGTGGCACAATAAACAGTCAACTTAGCAAAGGTAATAACATCATACAATAACTTTATACCCTCATAAGCCTCATCAAACTCACTTGTGTAGAAGAAATACTTACATTTCAGCATCAAACTCCATTCTCATCCCATCATTTTCTGATGCTTTGGTCAAACCACAGACTAGCAGAGTGACTCACTACTCCCGCTAGTGATCACATGCATTAATTGAAACATTAGACTCTAAAATCTTCAACATGACCTGAAGGTACTGTTAAAGTAGAACTGATAATATGGGGCTCCTTTAAGTGCAACTGACGTGTAAAATACAGTACTTCTACTTGTAGAGGAGTATTTTCACAGTGCTCCATTAATTATTTTACTTACATGCTAAGTGTGTAACACACTTTACTTTTTTTTGTGAAGAGAGTGGCTTCTCTCCCCTCAACAAATGAACGAAAGAGAGTGTTAATATGTTCTTTTATTGGCAGCTCCAGGGATGAGTCTGGATTCGTCTCGGCCTCAAAGGTGACAAAATTTATTCTGACCACAAGTAAGATGGATACTCAGCGCTGAGGGAGTCAGAGAACAATGAGCCCTGAACATAAGATGAACTGTACATTTATTTCCCTATGGGTGGGCTCACCCTTACAATTGGGTTGGTCTTTAAACTCTGCATTATTGAACTAGATCAAACAGAGGTGGGGCCTCAACTCTAAGTAAACTGATGGCAACAATACTTATCACCTATGTTTGACAATACTATGTGTGTGACTGTGTGTGTTTAGACGGGTTTGTAAAGGAAGAACAGAAGATAATTAGGTGGCGGCTGTGGCTCAGGAAGTAGAGCGGGTCGTCCAATAACTGAAGGGTTGGCAGTTCAAATCCCTAGTCCTAGTCATGTGCTGTTGTGTCCTTGGGCAAGACACTTAACCCTACTTGCCTCCAGTGCTGCTACTCACACTGGTGTATGGATGCATATGAATGTTTGGTGGTGGTCGGAGGGGCCGTAGGTGTGAATTGGCAGCCACGCTTCTGTCAGTCTGCCCCAGGGCATCTGTGGCTACATATGTAGTTTACCACCACCAGAGTGTGAATGTATGAGTGAATGAATAATGGATCCACTGTTTGTGCTTTGAGTATGCGTTCATAGAAAAGCACTATATAAATCTAATCCATTATTATTTGATAATTAACTCCTATGCATACAGATGTTTTCTATCTTATCACTCTTAACATACTGACCAACTATTTAAACTAGAACAGGGTAAAACATAAATCTGGACATAAAGAACTTATCACTAACGTTATTGAACTAAAACAAATTAAATGAATTCTATGTTAAAACCTTAACTACTAACTAATAAAACAATTCATCCTAATACTTTAATATCTGAATTAAAATAATATTTCAAGAGCAGCGCGGAAGTGGAATGGCAAGAAAAAAGTAGTGTAAGTATAAAATAATTATTTCCTGATTCTGTTATAGGGGTTAAAATCTAAAAACACAAGCGTCTTCATTTCTGCTTTTTGAGTCACCAGCAGGTCTATTAGAGATGATCGGCTGAAATGTCAGCGTGTGCGATTTGTGCAGTTTTATCTCTCAGACAGAACTTCACCATAACGGAGAAGAGCAGAGAGAGGAGAGAGCAGTATAACCACAGTCGCTTAGTTTTTATGTTATTCCACCCACATACGTTGTGATTCTATTATTGAGGTACAAACTCACCGCCTGAAGGTCGACATACACACATCCTGAAAACAAGAAAACAAGAGGGAAATGGAAATTACAGATAGAGTGCAGGATCTCTGTGGGTAAACACACCACCACACACTGACAGAGGATCACAAATGATGACTTAGAAGGATTACTATTGTAAGTCTATATTTGTACTACTTCCACCATTGTGAGTTTGTATGTTGGTTTTCTTGTACTCAGGTTCAAAAGTACTACAGAAACATGCCATATTTTCCCATGTGCCTTAAATCCCTTTTTATATCCCTTTTTGGTGATATTAAAACAAACAAAAAACAGTGTGATACTGTAAATGTTTGCACCCTTTTCTACAGGATTGTTAATTTCCTTGTAATTTCCCCTATACATTTATAGACTTCAGAGATCTTTGGTTGCAGTTACCATAGATGTTAGGATAAAAAAAAAAACCAAACAAACAAAACTACATATACCGGGTTTTACAGCTGAATGCTTCAAGTGTCTGTAACCATGGTAATCTGATCAGTTGAGAGTTTCCTGGAAATTTACAAGATATTTGGAATATGAATATAACAGTATCAGAGACCCCAGAACTGAGACCAATGCTCAGGAAAATATGGATTTTTCTGTTCATAAATTCACTGCAGACATTTCTTTAGTTTTTCCACACTTTTATTCAGCCATTAGAGTTTCATTTAGGTTCATGGTTCATACATTTGTTATAATTTCCTTCCTTTTATTCAGGATCAATGGATCAAGTATAGAGGTGTCTACATCGCGGCGTTTATATCTAGTTCAAGCTTTGGGTTTTCACTGAGGAAGTTGTTTTAGTGAGGATCCTCTGCCAGGCTCTTACCAAACCATAAGCAGCCATGTCTAAGCTTAGCATTATAAGACGCTGAAGCATTATACAGTAGATTCTGCATGACACAAAGACCCATCTGTGTAATGTCTGTGACCTCTCTTCTGCCGGGTGCCAATGGGCTCTGTATTATAACTATTGATTTACAAAGCGGAGAGTAAATCACTGGTGCAACTGGAGGAAGTGTCGGGGGAAATTCTGCTCTGCATTTAGGAGCATCTTAAATGGAGTACTGTGACTCAGTACAGTAGCTGCAAGAGGTTATTGCTAATGGAGAGTGAAGGGCGAGCAGGTCAGAAAACGTGACCGGAGGTGGGTGTGTGTGAGTGAGTGTGTGAGTTGTCCTGGTGACTTTGTTCATTGAACGCCTCAAGGTAAATTGATCTGTATCGAGGACCAGGAATGAAGTTCATTCTTCTGTCACAAAAAGGTATCTAATGACAGTGACAGCAGCCATCACATTGCAATTGATTTCTGCTGTGCCATCTTCAAAGCCTCAGTCGAGATAGAGAACTGTGAAGAAGACACCCATGGCAGCATCTGCAGGTCCACGTCTCAAGGAGGCAGGAGCAGAGGGGAGGGAGTGAGGTTCACATGAGGCAGGGTAGCTTTTTCTTCCTATTGTGGGAAAAAAAAGTGCATCTCTGGCTTGTACGCATGGAAAACACTGGCACCAGATTGAAAATATGCTTGTTTGTTGTTGTAATGGTGGATGGTTGGTTGTGCTGTTGGCTGAGCAGTTGAAAATATAGCAGTTTATACATGTGTTTGCATTTTTATGAATCTACAGTACAAAATGAGAGCATGGTGGTGTCTTCTTTTTGCTTGTTTGCATATGGCAGTTTTATTTGTGCGTGTGTGTGTGTGTGTGTGTGTGGTTGCCTGTGTAAAACCTCATTGCTCTGAAAGATTTCCAAGTGTAGCTCAGCTGTGGTCATCTCTATAGCAACTCTCTGTTCCTGTAAGGTTTCTCCGATATGCTGAATATAATTAAATTGTGGCATGTAGGAGGGGGAAAAAATTTGAGTGTTAATGAAACTAAATGTTCTAATTACATCTTATGCTTTTAAATACAACGGGGGGGATTTAATTAGTGGGAGAGGCGTCCCAGTATGTGCCATCCAGAGGGAATGCTCTGCAGAACTTAAAAGCAATTTGTTCCTGCTCTTCGTTCATTCCTCAACCCTGAAACGGCTCTGATAGTGCTATGAAATTAATGTTTGGAATAAATGTTGGTGGAATTTAATAAAGGAAATCCCTGTTTTGGTCCCTTCGGTCTCTTCTGTTTTTTATCATCCTTTCTCTTTTTCCACACACTTCCCCTCCCTCCTCCCTCCTCACCTTTTCACCACCACTCACTTCTATCCTCTGCCTCGGTCAATACGTCAAAATGGTGACATTAGGCTCAGTGGTGCCTGCTTCACTTCACAGATTATTTTCTTGCGTGTGGATATGACGAGGCATTGTTCAGCATTTTCTTAGCCTGGGGTGAAGATGAGTTTGGAGTTCAATTTTCATAAGCGCCAAACCCTGACATCTCACAGAGCTATGAATGAGCAATAGCAGCCTATGTGGAGTTGCCAGGCAATGAGAGGCTGCAGTCTGCTCAGTGCACTGCTGCATATTTACAAAAAAAGCTTGCAAGCTGGTTTATTGAGACCTTTGATGTGAGCTATAGTGGCTCATCAAATATGGATGTCATACCCCAGCTGCAGGAGAATTGCATTTGTCATTACGAAATTAAAGTTAATTTACAGTGTGCTCATTTGCTCAGCTGGGGTGTGACACTGGGATTTGCTCCAGGAGAAGTGATCAATTGGCAAACATCTTTAAAGGAGGGACGAAAGAAAACAAAAGATGCTCAGTACATGGACGCGGGGTTTAAAACAAGCACAAGCAAATTAAATGTGCATGTTATCTTAATGTAATTACTTGAGCGAATATTCTGCTTCCAGCTAAAACTGTTGAGGATGAGCTAATTTCAGTTAGACTTTGTTATACTTTCTCATCATTACACAAGGACAAACATAATATAATAAATATCACCGCCTTGTCATTAAAGTGGAAGATATAAATCGATGCATTTGTATAATAACCTTTAGAAGAACCTTTATTATTCTGGAGGCTAGTTAGAAGATGTTTAAAAAGTATGTTTGCTGTTTGGTTTGTTCATATGACTTGCATAACGTTACAGAGAACACAACTTTATTAAAATGCCTACTGTATTTTGTCCAGTGCACTAATGCCAGATGGGGAACAAAGCTCCGGATATTAATATTTGCTGTGGAATAAGAGATAAGGTTTGATAGCACAGCCAAAAAAAAAAAAAAATTAATTGTGACTGTTTGTGTAATGGTCATCAAACCAAATTCAATCCAATCACCATAAAAATGTTGCTATTCTTAATGTCTGCTCAGGATAGACTGATTATCAGAGCAGGTAATCACATTTTAATGACTGGTAATGGTATGTTTTTTCCCAAGATCCATCAAATGGATGGATTTAATAGTACACTACATTGTCTCCACACTGGTCTCTCAGTGTCCCACTCACAGCAGTATACACCGAAATGAGAAAACGCTTCACATCCCAACTCTTATAGGTACAAAATAAAAGTGCTTTGTTATAAGTCAGGAAAATTGTTATGATTTGGTTGCAATATTAATACATAGCTTGGGATTTATTCTGTTATTGTCTTTCCTCTAACCCAACCAAGTCCTGCCAAGTTAAATAAGAAAAAAAATTACTTTAATCAGGCTGACATTTTGACTTGAAACGTCATCTAGATGTGTTGCCATAGACTTTTAATGAACATTTTGAAAATTTGTCCATCAAAATTTGAATTTGAGAAAATTTCCTAAATTTCACAGAATATGTTTGTGCTCACTTTGCTGTTTTTTTCAGAAGAGCAAATGTGAACTGAGGAAATGGAAACACCCTTTTTGAATACATTTTAATGAAGGGAACATTTAACTCATGAGACCGATCATCTGTTTTTTGTATTTTCCCACATATTCAGATAAAAGGTTATAAAATGTAAAATCATATCCGGTACAACAGGTTATGAGGACGGACACTGAATTAATCCAATTTCATTCTTGGGAAAAATAATAGAATGCTCTGCTTCTTCTAGACTTTTAATTAGAGCCATGTGTAATGTAGCCCATAGTGCCACCTGTTGGCAACACAACATAACTTAGAGTATTTCCTGCTTTATGAAAATGCACGTTTTCCATTTTAATTTTTGCTAATTTTCACAAGTTTGATTCAATGTTCCTTGACATTTTATGGAAATTGCTAGTGCTGAGGCATTGAGAAAGATGCGTATACTGCATCTGTAGTTTCCTGAAATGCATAATGGTTCTATTTGAGTCTAACCACAACCAGATGGGTAATATGTCCAATATTTACCCCGCTCCCCAAAGGGGAGGCAAGGTGTATTTTTTTTTTCATTCCATTTGTGCGTTTGTTAACACTCTAGCAGCAAAACTGTTTGTTAAATTCATACCAAACTGGGTTGATAGTTTGCCAGTGACGCAGAATAGATCTGATCACATTTTGGGAAAAGCAAGTCAAAGTTTATTATTTTTAAAATTTTTAAAATCTTTTTTTTTTTTCACCCATTTACTTATAATGGGCGAAATTTCACATGTCTGTAGCAGCAAAACTATTGGTTGAATTCATACCAAATTGACTTTATATATTGCCAGTGACCCAGCATAGATCTGATTACATTTTGGGAACAGTAGGTCAAAGTTCCAATTTTTTATGAATTTTTAAAATCTTCCCATTTACTTGTAATGGGCAAAATATGTGTGAGGGACGGAGTTTGTTATGCCTGGCACCCTTTGTTTTGAGAATGCTTTTGTTCATAATGAGCGCTCATGATCTTTACATATATGTTGAAATCCCGTATTAAACTGAAAGGGTTGTGCACTGGCCTGTGAACACATTTTTCACTTTTCCCCACTGACAGTTATGACAAATTATGATTTCCCTCTAAACTCTTGTTCCTGACCAAGTCGACCTTCACTCAATCAAGAAATTTCTGGACATTAACTTGCCTATCAAAGGAAACTAGAGCATTTAGCAGATCATATGTCACTAGCTATCATTTAGGTTACACACTCGCATCCTGCTAAAACGGTTCTTTTTGATGAAACTGACAAATCCTTGCCTTTTCCCCCCCCCCATCTTCCCCCTAAAGAATCAAGATGTTCTCTGCAGGGTTATAGGAATAGCCTGCAGTGCCGGCTAATTCGTCAGATGCTGTAACTGTGATGACTCAAAATGTCGCCTTGATTGTTCAGGCGTTCTTCCCCCTGTTTCCTTTTTCAGCTCATGTTATGGCACCAGAAGTGCAAGCTAATGAGCAATTCAATGCCCCATGTGCATTCTGCTGCAAAAACAACAATAATAACAGGGAAAAAGCAAAAGGAGAAAAAAAAAAAAGAAAAAGAAAACAGCGCTGCCCCAAGCTGTGAAAATGTAAGTTAAGTGCTGACCTTGATGGCCTAATGGCTCTAAATAGCGTGTGAATGTCAGTGTGGTCCGGAGAAGGGCAGCTCCCGCCCAAGGGTAATGGGTAAAACAGAGCTATGAAGTTGTGAAAAGGAGGACAAGGCTGTAGGAGGGCGCTATTAGATAGATTAGACAGGACGGAGATGATGAAGGTTTGGAGCAGGGTGGTGGTATGACTCTGCTGTCTTTGTCCGTGAGAGCATGAGGATCAGGACTCTCCATCAAAGTAGAGCATAAAAAGCCGACAGAAAGGCAGAAATAAAATGTTTGTAGCTGTAATTTCAACAGGGCCATTAAGTCACTTATTTCATTCGCCTATAAAGCAGAGGGTTCAGTGATGTACAATTTATAGCAAGGATACCTTTGCTTTTCTTAGGCTGTATAAGCGTTCCTTCGTGTTCCTGCAGTTAATGATACAAGGTGTCATCAACTGGGTTCAGAAGAAAGTTAAATAGGTGGAAGTCGGAATAAAACACGATTTCAATCTCTCGATGCTGCATTTCTATTTTCAGGAGGAGTGACTCTTGTCATGTTCAATCTACATGGCATTTGTGTCAGTTACAGTGATTACAGTGTTTAATTCACACTGTGTTGGGCTGAGTGACATGACAGACTACATGTAGTTCCCTGACCGGTCTTAAGGTCACAACTTTGGAAGGAAGTGCTAACAGTTGACTATAAAAATGTACATGTGTCAAACTGTCTAGATGTGTCGAGTTTGTACAGTGAAAGGTGGCTTCAGCTGACAGTTTGTGAAGCAATAAAACACGCTGTTCTAGGTCAGACTTGGGAAACTTGTGCTATTTGTAAATCTCATAAACACAGAGGCAATTTATAACTTTCAGTTACACAAAGAAACAACGGCGTTCAGAGAAGTGTATATGAGTTCAATACTGGTTATCACTCCCTCTGATTCTTCTAGACCTAACTGTGATACATGATAATCATCTCCATTCCTTCAACTTGAATTGTTATTAGTCATGTCTTTGTATTTTAGTATTAACCTTTATGCACTTTGGCTCATAAAGGTAGAACAATTTTATTTTCAAACACATTGCTCTTTTTATTCCTATTTATACACATCAGTAATCATCTTGGAAAAGGTGCAGCAATTACAGACTGAGTTCCAGTTACTTCATCTATCAAGAGTAAATCACATGGTTGCAGTTATTTCATGAGAAGAGGTGAAATATATTTTATTCCAACTTTATGGGCAACGGTGTATTTTCAAGGTACTTGTGTCAGATATGCCCTGTCCACTCTTTTATCACAAAGCCTGAAAGGAAAACAGTAATGTAGTTTTTAATTATACGTTCCAGTGTTCAGTGTCAATCTACATCTTAAATGTCGTAGCATTTTGCAACATTTCTGAAGCTTGAATAAATGAATGACCTTAAGCCCCGTCCACAGTAATGCAGGTATTTTGCAAATGCCGTTTTAGGTGGAAAAAAGTGAAATTTAAAATACTTTCTACAGTGAAAAGTTTTGAGAATTCCAGTTTGTGTACATTATGTGGACAGAAAAACTGAGATATTGGAACGCTCTATTTTGTGCATGTCTGTTATCTCTTTGTGCACCTGAAACATCAAATCCAGGTTTACATCCGTGTATGATCTGTACGTCAGCACAGACACCTTTGGGAGACAGACTGCCACATAATGTAAAGGATACACTTTGCCCTCACTAACCAACGCTTACTTTACGTCATTGCTGCTCATCTTCATGACAGATGAAAAAAGCCTGTGTTTCTGTTACATCCAGTATTACCCATGGTATCCACACTTTGAAGTCTGCCAGTAACAACAATAGTTTGATTGTTTGTACCAGTTTGCAGTCGTTCTGAGGTTTTGGATTTATTTCAGGTTTCATCCTCTATAAGCATGACAGCTCTAGATTCTTTTTGACTCTTTGATCTTTTCTGTCTTGTGTTGGAAATCCACTGTGGACTTGTTCCTGAGTTGCATCAAAAGGACAGTAAATAGAAAATATAATATGACCTCACCCTCACCTGTAACATGCTTGTCTTCTTCTCAGTACGTCATCAGGTGTCCCAGATATGACATCAGTTTTCTCCCACTTTGTCACATTACTGGACATGATGTGATTGTGGTACCCAACAGTGGACAGCTTATGTCTGATAGTGGTGTGCTATACTGCATATCTTGGTATCAATCTAATACCAAATAAATACAGGGCCAGTATCACCGATATTGATATGTCTCAATAATTAAGATGGATGCATAATTGAATTGCTGAATCTCAATTATTTTTCATTACCTTTAAGTGTTTTGTGATGTTTCTTTTTCTATTATTAAATATTTAAAACCCAGGACAGAATTAAGGCAAAGTTTCTAAGTAAATAGAAAATATTTTATTATGAAAACTTTTTATTTTTTTTCCCAGAAACAATAGAACAGTAACAAAACAATTTGTCCCCATACATTGTCATGTCTGGAATTTTTTTTCTTAAATTAACAAAGTGCACAAAATAATCACTGGAAAACAAATTAAAACAAATAATTTTTCCAGGTAGAGTTCAGAAACTGCAGTACAAAAATTAAATCAACATTATCTGTACCTTATAGCCTTTTTACAATTATTCAGCTTGCTGTTTCATTTTCAGCCTGAAAATATAACCACATGGTGCTCCTCTTCCATTCTGTTCTTCTGCTCTGTCTCAGTCTGTGCGTGTGTTGTGCGTGTGCTGGTGGGCGGGTGCACCTGAGCTGGTGACTTGCTTGTTTGCTGAGTCACAAGGGGTGGTGGGGGGGGCAAAGTGTGCCGGCTCTGCACGAGTCCAGTGACCTGGCTGTCGCCTCTTTGACGAAACCTCAGCAATGCGTGTAAGAGAAAAACTGAAACTAAAGTATCGATCTCCCATGCTAGTATCGCTCTGATACCGATACTGACTTGGTATCAATACTATCGATATTTGGATTGATCCGCCCACCACTAATGTTTGAAGTATCTTATTAAGGCAGCAGATGAATATGTTTAGAGTTTGGCATTTAGGCTGATCACTCTCCACATACATCTTTTTCACTGAGGTTCTAGGACTATTTTATGGACGATATTAGTGTTGGTCTCCAGCTGACGCTTATTGAAGACCTTCCAGGAACTGATTTCCTTTTCCATTGGTAAAAAACCACCATGGAGCTACGTCATGTCACTGTATACGAAGGAAAGAGACAAGTGGATCCCCTTAAGTTATCTACTGTTCTACATACTACTGCTGTTGGGTCCCTGTAGTTGAAGCTTTTTTTGGTGACAGTGTTCTCTAACCTTCAAATTTAAAGTCTATTTTGCCACCTACAGCCTACATGAAAATTTTATTCTGAAATTTCTGAAAATGTGTTATGACTTTAACTGTTCCCATTAACGGTTAGCAGTAAAAGCCCAGAGGTGGGTAATCAGAACTGATTTTACTATGGCATGAACAGCTTTATCTAAAATATACTGCAGGTTCTGATGGGACCAGAGTGGCTGGTTTTTGCACTAAATACAAAAAAACCTGTAGTTTTTTGAAAATTATTGCTTACAGTTGTATTTTATGAGGTTCAAATGTTGAAAATGCCCTCGTAATCCATAAAAATAAATCAACAAAAACTACTGCTGGCATGAAAATGACCCCTCTAAAATGTTAGAAGCTATGCTAAATATAATTTTAACTTGATTGATAATTTGATTACTGCAAACTCCCTGTCTTAAATCACTGTTTATGTAAGTGCGTGTATGTTAAGTTCTCTTTATCGTTTAAACCCTGCATATTATTCTTTCAATAAGCTGATGTTTTATATGTTATTTGTATTATATAAATGTTTCTGTTTTTTTCTGGAGGTGGAAACTTCAGCTAAGCCTGTGGGGTTTTTTGCCTCTTCCCGCAATCTATTGGTTTTGTTTTATCTTTCTTGTGTTTCTTTTTTCTTTTATCTGTGCAAAAATAAACTAAACTCAATATAACTATAACTTAAATTTTATCTAGGTGAAAGAAATAAACTGTGAAGTCTACATACTGTATAAAAGTGTGGTAAAGCAGTTACTGCCTGGGTCTTGTATGAGGCATGTTGGGTTTCCCATTAAGTGCTAATATTAGCTGCTAGTTAATGGTTAGTAAGAGTCAGTGCCTTATTTGCTGTCACCATAACTGGGTGATTGGCCCTACTGCTACAGCACTGAGAGTGGCTTTATCTCAGCAGGTTCTTTCAAAATACAGGTTACATTATGTCAAGACAGACAGCTCTGCATGCCTGCAATCCAGTGGCAGCATTCATGCGTCAGAGGGAAAGCTTGGAAATTCTTGCACTTTCAAGAGACCGCCAAATTGGAGGGTGGGCTTGGTAGATGATGTGTGGAGAAAGGGACATAAAATAGGTGTTTGTAATAAAACTGGTTTCTACGCTCACTTGTTCCGGCAAGAAACTGGTGCCCCGTCGACCCGAACAGGCTAATATTGTATAGTTTGATCTTGGCATTCACTGGTATGATTTATTCAAGATAAAATATGTGCACAAGTAGTTTGTTTGAGGGAAGTTAATCTGACATGCATGGTAGACTCAACCAGTTTTTAATGGGTCTCTGGTTGCTCATAGTGACACAGGACACCATGTGGATGAGCAGACAACTTCCCAAAGTGCCTTTTAATTGATCCACCTCTTCTATCCATCCCCTGCTGCCAGAGGAAAAGGTCCACCAACCGGCACACTGACTTGATACTGTGCTTCAATGATGCAGATGATGGCACTAGATGCAGTAGGAGGCTTTCAAGAAGATCCAGATGTGAAATCTTAATCACATGGAAGGCACTTCCTCACAAGATCAGTAAAACCCAATGAGGTGGAAGCCTGATGTGATTTACAGGATTCTGACTCAATAATCCATCTCATTTTCCTTCACATGGGGCAATAAAACCAGGCTCTTATTCACCAGTGATGTCTTTTTATTCATCAATAAAGAGCTTGAGAGGGACATGGAAATGAAGTGAGCAACATCCACTGACAGAAACTGAGTGGGGTGTGGAAGAGATGCAGACAGGTGCAGAGTTCCAGTGTCATTGTTTTGATTGTCTGCACATGGCCAATAGACCTAATCACAAATAATGCTTATAACAGTGTTGCTCACTCCTTAATGTTTGAGTTATTTATGAAGCAAAACACAATCATGTTGCCATTGGACTGCTTTAACTGCACACACGAGGCGGATTGTTTGAAGAGTGTGTGGGTGTTTGATGCCGGAGTCAGTATTTGTTGGGTATTTCTGCTCCTCTGCACAGTTGGGCTTGGTTGTATTTGGGACATTGATGAAAAGGGATGGGGACAAAATGTGGCTTTTTCCCATCCGAAGGCATTGTCTGTGTCATTGGGCTTTCAAAGTGTTTTATCAGCAGAGCGCAAAATGGTTGTGTGAAATTTGCTGTGCAGGCTTTACTGAATTGGCAGTGGAAGGAGTCTATTCTTCTCAAGATGTCTGGCTCAGGGGCGTGGAATTTCCACAATTCGTACTTTGCTTGCAATGTATTTCTTATTTAAATGAAAAGGGCCTATTGATGTGGATCTCTTTGGTCCTTCAGTCATAGAGGGGTTATTTCATGGCTTATGTCTATCTCACTTCTCACTGATGCCGGACTTTGAAGTGTGACATTAATATGTAAAACTGCTATGAGGCTCCATTTAGAAGTCAGATATTTTCTCTGGTTAAATCACATATTACTGATGTGTCACTTAGATGTACTCATATGGTACATTTACTGAATATCATGTCGTTATTGATGAATAGCATTTTAAGCATTCACAAGACCTTAACATTGAAACTGTTTATTTTTCTGTTTAAATTGCAATTGAATTAAATAGTAATTCATGACAAGAATGTAAATGGATATAAAACCTGATTGATGTGAGATACTGTACATAATTCAAGGCTTTTGCAAAAACTGTGGACCCATGTTTGTGAAGACAGTCACATGTTGTGGTGATATAGAAGGTTATAGATGTTATGGTATTTGAGTTCCATGGGTGGATGTATTGATTTTTCTGAAGTTACTGCTGGTTGCCTGGCAACCTAATGGTGATATAAGATGTGAATAAATCATTGTGTCTGGCTGAGAAGTATTCATAGTGGTTATTATCATCATTTAAAGTTTCAGTGTAATATTTACTGTAGGGTAGATAGAGAGTGTAACCAGCTTAACAGACTTTGCCTTCCTTCCTCTGTGCAGATGTTAAAAATGTGAAATGCCAATATTTGATTTGACCATGCTGGGCCTTTTAGTTAACACACTCTCAAATATAAAGTGAAGAAGAAGGAAGAAGAAGAAATGTAGTCTGAGCTATTGTAGAAATATGTCTGTGTAACATGGTGAACTCTGTGGAAGGATTCTGCTTCTTCACTGGATACAAACTGTTCATTTGATGGTAACAAAAGCACAGTGATTCTTATTTTCAGGTTATAGAGAGCTGCAGACCCACACCTTCCGCCTTATTTTGCAAAAAGAATGTTGCAAGTCAAGTCGAGTCAAGTATTTTTTTCTTTTTTAAATCTCCTATAAACTTTGCCTTCATTTACAAGTATGATGATTATCAGTTTAAAAGATAATTTTATAAGACAAGAAAGTTTCACTGCGTGGTAAAATTGCTGAACTATCAGACTGTGAAAATGCGCAAATATAAAGACTTTACACCCGGAAGTCATGGAAAGGATGTCATCATAATTGTCTCTCTCCACCATCTGTTCATTGTTGCTGGAGATGTCTCTGCAGATGAACTCTGGTGAACTGTGTGAACCTTTTCACGTGGCTTGTGAAGATTGAGGTTAAATCTGCCAGGGCAGTGAATGTTTTGGAGTTGATGACATACATCACATGGGATGAGAAATACAATCCACTGGGCTGCTTACACAAAACTAAATGTTTCTTTACTATCTTTTCCACAAACTGCCTCTTTATTGGCTCATACATTTATCTTTTATTTGGCAAATGTGTGTAAATGGTGACGCAGTTCAATAGGGATAAAAATTTTTGTCTCCTGCTACAGACTGCTGTTCAGATTTTTTCCAAAATACAAAAACAATATTTCACAGGGTTTTGCCCGGACAGCGTTCAAAAAAAGATGCTTTCATGTTACTGCTTGTACAGGGACAGTAGTTCTGTCTTGGAGACAAAACTCTGGGTAAAACATAAATAGATGACCCTCCCTTTCACCTAGGCAGGAGGGGAAAGAGGAAGGGGGAGGCATGTGTGTCAGTTTCATTACACTGTACAATAATTACATAGAGTTATATGATGTTGTGTGAGTTTATGTGGGCTTTAGAGCTAAATCACACACAAAACCATCAGAAAAATAACATTTTGTTTTTCTATTGTTATCTGTACTGACTATTTCCATTTACTCTATGGGTTGCTGGACCACCTCCAGGGGCCACGCATCAGTTGTTCTGTTTACGCAATGAGAAATGCCTCATACTTTGTAGGTCAGTATTTACTGGACAGATAGAAGAGTGGGTTCTCATGTAATGAATGTCTCATATGTGTATCTAATATGTTAAGCAAAAAAGTCTTGCTGTTCCTTTAAGGCTCATCAAGGAAGAAAGTGATTTATGTATATGCCGACTATTTACATATGAAATATATCTGAGATCTATGAATATCTATGAAACAAGGTCTGGAGAATCTGTCAGTTATATGATAGATCTTTAGTTTTCATATGATCTGATTTTCAATTGTGAGTTGTGATTATGAGTTTTTGATCAGATGCTCAGCTCTAAGTGTAACGAGTATGTACAAATTATAAATGATCATGTATTGACATTTACACTACATATATGTGCCTTATATAAACAAATGGTGATCTCATATATTTTATGAACTCATAAACTCACATGGTATTTTATATAATACTATTCACCGTATCTCTTATATTTACAGTAACACCACGTACCATACATTACCTCTCCATCCCCAGTGTTTGCTGCCGTCTCTCTGTCATAGCGTGGAATCTTTCTCGCCTCGATATGTAAACTGCCCTGAGTTGATCATTGTTTTGATTTAATGCTTGATCAAATATAACATGATTTGCCATGATTATATTGTGCCAAGTTTGTCTTTGAACTTGCATCATCTACCATCGCATTAATTCTTATAGCAGAAGTTGTAGATGCTCTTTTCGTATTCTGTACCATCAAAGTAAAATTACAGGGACGTAAGGACTGACAGGGACAGGTAGTAATTTTCCAGTGGTTGAGCTTGTTCCTTACGAGGTGACAGGTGAATAGTGTTCCCCTGCAGAGGGAATGATGACTTAAGCATTCAAGTAAAATGCTGAACACTCTGACTCGCCACAGGTACGAACTAGAGTAAACTGTGTGGCAAAGATATGTTTTTTTTGTTGTTTTTTTTTAAGACAGATGCCTCATGTCAAACCGTGTTCTACTATTGCAGACTGCATTTCTTAACTCAAAGGACAGTTGTGTGGTATTGTTGCACTGCACTAAAGCTGATCACATTGCTCATTGCTGGAAGCTCCTGTATTTATGGCCGTTCTTTATTGCTCCCAATCGATCTCTACATAGCCATTTTCTATCTAAAAATCAATGCCCTCATTGCATTTGTTTTTCTTTCTCGACCTGTGCCTAATTTCATTGCTCAAAATAAAACTCTGTCTGCCTCCTAAATATCATTCATCTTGAAATGTCACTTTGTATTGTATGGGACGTGGCGGTAGTGGTTGGTGGGGGGGCTGTGAGGGAGCCATGTTTCTGTCAACATAATTCAGGCACATTTAGACTAGTGTTGCCATTGTTCCTGTTGAACTCTTGCATTTCAAGGACCTCACCGTACTGTAAAAAGGGAGCTTTAGGAATAGATGACAGACATGAGAAGATGGCCTGGTGATTTGTGAAAGGAAGAGCCCAAAGGATGTCTTGTAACATCAGTGTTTTAATGGCAGCTTGAGCTATTAGCACAAGGACAAGGTTAGCTGGCATCTGTTTGCCCTCAGCCAAGCTCCTGACAGGTTCAGGTATGAGGGGGTGCAACGCGCCGATAAGGAGACGCTTGTTTCAAATCCAACGCGACAGCCATGATTGGATTTTAATGTTGGAGAGTAAACATTAGGGAATGGAAATCTCTAGGAATAAATGTGTTTAGGAATGTAAAATATTTGTGTGTGGGGCGCTCGAATATAGACTGAGTTTCAGCGCTGATCCTTTCTGAATCTATGAACCTCAAATGTGTTTACACTGGAATATGAGCTATGTTTTAGTTTCACACAAACTTCAATATTTAGTGGCATCAAATGGTGAGACCCCTTATCTCACATTCCCCTACGGCAGCATTAAAACATTAAAGACTCTAAAGGTTATCAGAGCCTGTAATGACTCTGGTCCCCAGTCTGACAGGTCGATAATGCACCTTAATGCTGGATGCCATCTGATATAGAACACAAAAACTGAGAAAGTTTGTGTGTCTGAGCTACTGTCAAAACATAAACGTGCAACATGGTTTCATATAAAGGGAACAAAAACACAACAAATCTTATTTTCTTGTGCACACTAATGAAAACATGATTGCCCTGTCCACACAAATACTAATAATGGAACTAAATACATAACACCTGCCAACGTGAAGGTTTATAAAAGCTCTGGTTTGTTTATATCCATGTGGGAAGGCAAACCAGAGATTAAAAATACCTTTACACAGGTTGGTGAATACCTGTTGTTACTTTGTGTAATGAACCTGCTCCTTAAACATCAAATACAGGTCAGGACAGTTGGTTTTCATTTTTGCATTGTAGTGGACACAGATAGTTTGTTAAATTGAGGTCATGTGGACAGATAGAGGGGGCTCATGCATGTTTAGAAAAATATCTGCATTGCATGGCCAGGGCATTGGAATAATTATCATACATATTACATCCCGTTTGGAAACTGGCACGACTGAACCTTTAATAATCTGGGTAAGGAATAAAAAATACTTTATATTTCTCTCCAGAAATATAAAATAACTTTTAAATTTAACATATAATATGAAGCATATACTAGGATGACCAAATGTCCACTTTTGTCGGGACATGTCCTCTTTTAACGCTCTGTCCGGGGCGTCCGGTCGCAGTTTATAAATTGGCAAAAATGTCTGGGTTTTGAAGACTGCATGAACAGTGACAGAGTTACAATCAGAAAAGTTCCAAATCCCGCTGGAAGAAAAGACTTTGCACTTTCCAGTGATGTATGGGACATGACGGCAGTGAAAGGCACTGATCCACACCAACCTGTAGATATGGGGATGAACAGACCTGTTCATAGACACGCTATAACTGTGGTGGCAAACATACGGCCTGTGGGCCAAAACTGGGCTGCCATAAGTTCTTATCTGGCCCACGGTATGAATTTGCAAAGTGCAAAAATTATACAAAAGTTATTATGAGTTAAAGGTGTCAGGTTTAGGTTCTACATACAGAGCAACTGTGATCTCAAGTAAAATAATAGCATAATAACCTAGAAATAATGACTCCGTTTTCTTCTTGGTTTAATGTGACAAAGTAAAATTT
>JAPQRP010000002.1:19223138-19245975 GCA_037367295.1 Apogon hyalosoma
CACACACACACACACACACACACACACACACACACACACACACACACACACTACTGTACAAAAGTTTTAGGCAGTCTTTAGATTTGTTGTTTTTGCAGTGTTAAAATGAACATTTCTCGTTCTCTTTTCTTCAGATAGAACAAGAAAATACAGGAAATATGTGCACAGCCTAAAGGACACAGGCGCTTTACACAGAATACTATGGTACTTAGGTAGCATGTAATCATTTAAGTGTCTCGAGGCGGAGCCGAGTGTCCTCTTTTTTTTGGAAAACAAAATATGGTCCCCCAGCATGTACTAAACATATATGTACATTGCCTGTGATCAGAGGACACATTCAGTCTTGTGCAGTGTCACAGTAAATGTCACAGCATTCTTTTTTACATCCATAACTGCGTTCGTTTTGTCGTTCAAGATCTTCTATTGATGATGAAGAGCCAGACCATTGAATAAACTCTTCTCTAGTACATCCCAAAGATTCTCAACGGGGTTCAGATCTGGACTCTGTGGTGGCCAATCCATGTGTGAAAATGATGCCTCATGCTCCCTGATCCACTCTTACACAATTTGAGCCCGATGAATCCTGGCATTGTCCAATCTTTACGCCCCCTAGCAAATTGATGGTCATTTAATGAAGGTTTAAGCAGCTCACTGCATCAATTGTGGATTGAATAACTTGTTGCAGCTGAACCGTATTAATCATCGCAATAATAATGAGCTGAGCAGTTGTTTTTTTCCTTTCACATGGGTGAATGCTTTAAGTTTGTGTTCATAAGAAAAGCGTGTTAACCCAACAGGGACCTAGAGGTGTATGTTTGTTTTCATGTGGCTTTGTAAGTGTAATCATGTGAAGAATTGGGCCATTGACTATCTTGTACTCCTGGCGACATTTTCTGTTAGCTCTGAGAAAAAAAGGGGCCTTGAGCTCAACTGAACTGAGAAAACAACAAATTCAGAAAGATGTTCCGTTTGCTTGGCTTAAAAATCTGTACTTTTGAGTGAATCATTTACAAATGACACAGCAACGATCAGATTTAAGTAGACTTGAGCTTACTGTTACTCAGAAAACAGGAAAGGAGGACAAAGCTGGCATTTACTGAGGAGTCAAATCAAATAAAAGGGCTCCTTCCTGTCTCAAAATGCATTTGATTTGTGGGGAAATGATGTACACTTGAAGAAATGCCACAGAATTCCACCGTGCTTGTTTCGAAACCACCTCTAGTTTGATTTGCAATTTGACGACAGTGCTTTGCATCCTCGCTCCCCCTCTCTCTGCCCTTGTCTGGTGAGGAGGAGGCACACTGGCCTGCATTAATCTAACACATACCAACACTCTTTCTAGATCTTGTACTGTCATTTTATTATATACTGTGGAGGTGGAAGATGACAGATATTCTGCAACTAATTCCTGGAATCTGGACAAGCACTTCACACTTCTTGTTTTCTCTCTGTGGGGTTGAGGAGGCTGAGTGTGTCCTGCATAAATCAGATTCTGCTTGTTATTACGGTGACCATGAGAATAAATTAAAATGCCCGCTTTGCTGCTTCATCACAAACACCAAAAACTGACAGAGTAAGCGAGCTCGGCTACATTTTCGTGGAAAACTAATATGAACAATAAGTGGTTTACTGACATATTTCTCCTGCATATGTGGGTGATTCTGCTAATAGCTACTGTGGAGTGGTGCTAAAGCCAAGTGTGGAGAATAAAAACGGTGCAGATGGTTTAGCAGTGGCACTCCTTTGAAGCCTCCTTTACGCTTTTTTTGTTAGCAAATTCTCAGTATTCAGGTTGTAACACTTAGCAGTTTTCTCCACATATCACCTCATATTCTAAAATCATTTTGTTCCTTGGAGCCCATAACCCACTCATTAACAACTGTTTAGAGCTGCTTTTATTGATTTTTATTCCTGGCCTCCTGAGAGCAGCATACTGTATATACTGTAGCTGTAACGGTGAACATGTTAAAGTTCCTCCGCATTTACGATGTGTGTAGGAGCACACGCTTTCAATGAAAGTTGAGAATTGCCTTTAAGTGTTTTTCACTGAATTGAGAAACTGTGAAACAGTGGGAACACACTTAGCAACTGTCAGGCTGATTATGAATTTGATTTGGACGTGATGACTAATTGGGCACAGTTGCACCAAGTCTGTTCCAGTCTGGCTCCGTCTGTGTTTACAGCCGCAGATTAAATCACATAGTTTTTGGTTCGTAAAGATTGTCGTCTTAAGCCATTCTCAGCTGCTCTCACAAAGATCTATTTTGTGTAATACACAAGAAGGTGGAGACAATGGTTATGGTGTGAAATGCAATGGTGAAAAATGACATGACAGGGCAGGGAAATAAACACAAGATGCATTACAGCAAATGCACCTTTGGGAAAAATAATTGGACCACTGTGACATGGTAGAGAAATGGCCTCAGTGGATTTTGGTGAAGCCGTACTATTTTATTGTGGTGGTTCTAATGAACTCCTGGTTTGCTGATTCCATGTCTCTCAGCTCTTCTTCCTGAAAAACCAAAATGATCGTCAGTGATTGGTAAATTACTTTGAATTGTCTTAATCTCGTATATACAGCTGATGTACTGTTAAATTTGGAAATGCTACTATTTCCACATGTACTTTTAAACAGAATTTATTAAATAAGTTTTGTTATTATCGGATTTTCATCATGATTATGACAAATTGCTTAAATTTTTTAAAGCATATTATTGAATTTCAAACAAAATTATCAGTATTGAGGGATTGTATTAACTGTATTGAAATTCTGCAGAAAAAACTCTGGTGGTTTAGTAATTATTTCCAAATCTGAACAGTACATCCCAGTAAGTTTTCACTAATGCCCAACATTAGTTCACTCAGCATCCTCTTCCTCTGTAGCCTTGAATGCACACTATTATTCCACTATTATTCATTGGCAAATCTCAAAATGTGACAAATCAATACATGTGGGATATACAGATATTATTCCAGTTTTATTAGGATTCTTTGGACCTGTAAACAACGCATTCAGAAAATTAAATTAATTTATGTGTTTTACTGCCAGTTGCCACATATGGCCCCAGGTTTACGCTTAGCTGGAGCAGAAACAAAGATCCTCTGTGGTAGAGGTGGGCACTCCACAGACAAATCCACATTTCTGGTTGTAACTTTTAAACATTATGACGGATGATATCAGCAAATTCATGCATACAAACAGATATGGATATAAATAGATTTTCCAGAAGGTGTTTGCAGCAAATAAAGAGTGAGGATGACTTCACAGAGTGGAAAAATTATGTTTAATTGGGTGTGCACAGCAGTGGAATATTCAGGTCTCTTGGCTATGAAACAACTCATTTTGAATTTTGTCTTTTTCCAAATAAGGGCAAAAAACTGAATATTTTGTGCATGTAAACCTAGTTCTCACAGTAACTTTTTTGTGTGTTTAGTTTATTTTCTGCCCAGCTTGTGCTGCAAAACTATAAAACTCATGGTTGTTTTGATATAAGACTCTTAACGGTGGACAGACGGTTATCATCCAGCAGTGTCCAGTTGTCACTGACCAGTCATTAAGTGTGTTCTGTTGTGGACTGACTCAGCTGTTAGGCTTGTGCTCCTCTCTGACATGAACTAAAATCTGCTCCAGTTGGTGGAAACGGCCTTTAAGTGTCTTGTGTCCAGTGTCCGTGTGTCTCAGCTCATCGTTAAGTGTGTGTCCACAGATGTGACACAACCATGCCGGTTAATGGAACTGTTGTGTCTTGGTGGATGTTGCCAGAAGCAATAGAATGAATCCTCCAATGAAGCCTCGCCTTTACCTTCACATCCAAGACACTGATGTATTTGATATTTCCACTGGCCTCCTGACACACAAATTATGGACAAAAGTATTAGTCTGGGCTACAAAACAGTAATATTAAATGTCATAATATTGTTGAATATTGTGATAATTATCATTGCATTGTGTTGGTTAATTGTTATCTTTGCTTCCAAAATGCCTCAGAGATGTTTTTTACTTAATTTCTCTCAACATTAAATTTTTTTTTATCCATCACTATGATTTTCAAATGTTACACCTCTACATTTCTAAAATATTTTTCATGCTCTGACTGTATTTTTATTTCTCAAATCATCATGAACAGGCCATCATACAAGCTGTAGCCATGATGTGTCCCCATATTTTTGTCCATATAGTTTCTAAACGTCAATATTTCCTTAAAGTTTTTTTTTGTTTGTTTAACTTTATTGCCATTACAAAACTTACAGGCAATTATATAACCCCAACAATGGGAGGAAAAATAAAAGAAAAGATACAAACAAAAACAAATATGTTTGTATATATGTTAGTGACAAACATATGGGCACAGACGCATATCAAGCATGATACATCTGAACTAATATAGAGATTAACAGGATTCCATCCTTTTATAGATAAAGGTAGTTTTAACTGTAAGATGGCAGATATGTTTTCCATCGTTTGGACATATTTAACTTTTTGTATCCATTGAGCTATCGGAGGAGGGTCAGGCTGCATCCAATTAATAGAAATCATTTTTCTAGCAATCATCAGCAAGATATCTAGAATATAACACTGGTCTTTGGTGAGAATTTGTGTGGGTGTTTTTTCTAGTAAAATAAATAAATAAAAATAATAAGGTAATATTTCCTTAAAGTTTAATGGGAGATTTTTCTTCCTAAGTGAAATGTGAAGAAACTAAGCAGTTAGCTAGAAAATTGTTATTTACACTCAGAGCCTAAAAAATATTTTAGAAATTTAGAGGTAGGGCATTTAAAACTATAGGTATGAATAAAAAAATAAATTAAAAAAATCAGTGTTGTGAAAAATTGATTAAAAACCACCTCTGAGGCATTTTGGAAGCAAGGATAACAATTTAAACAAAACTAAATGACACAATGAGATTTATCACAATATAAAACTGTATTATGATGTTTGTCACTGTTTTGTAGCCCAGACACCTGAGCATCCTTATATTATCAGATACCTTTTAACTTTATCTGAATGTTAGTCATTGGTAATAGTATATAGGGGTTTATCTATGCTTTTTGCTGAATTGACTGCTCCTGCTGCTGTAAAAGAGCTATAGAACAGTTAGAAAACAAGAAGAGGTTTGTAGAGCTGTGGTGAACCGACCCTGAAGATAGGCCACTGCTAGCAAAGAAGCAATTCTACGACATTGGAGTGATGTGTGGATAGGAGATATGACACCCGAGTCTAGACACTGGCGGTGGTGAAGGAAGGTCAGGTGGTTAATGGAAAGACTCCCTGGTGTTGATGGGCAGTAGAGCTGAAAACCAACATGTCACAAGAGAGTATATTGGCACTGATTGGCTCAAATAATGTGTGTCAAGAGATCGGTGACGGTTGAAGTCTTACAGTCATTTATGTAACGCCACAGATCCTTAAAAAGTCTTAAATTTGATCATCCTAAATTAAAGCCTTAAATATCCTTAAACTTGATAATCAATCCTTAACTCTGGTACTTAAAGGAATTAAAAAATCTACAGGCACAATAAATTATATTGTTATATATTTTTTGGAAATATTTGCAAAGAATTTGTCACAGTTTTACTTGGTGTTAGGAGATGGGAATGAGTGGAGCCACCAACATTCACTCAGAGGTAGAGGGGTTCAGGTATGAGCTTTAACAGCTTGAACATCAGTAACAGAAACATTAGTCATGATGAAAAGGAGATGTAATATTAGCTGGATTGAAATATGGTTTAAGAAAACATCTATCAGGCCTATTGTACTGATATTCATGTGAATGTAAGGTCTTAAAGCAACACTATGGAGTTTTTCAGCCTTCAAACTATATTTTCAAGGTCATTTTGGTGGAACAACAACTCACGGTAGGTCCAATTACACTTTCATCATTGCTCCAGATCATCTGTATTGCCTGCACTGGCACTATGCAACTGGTTTCTGGTTGGAACCCCTACACAAAATGAACTACAAAACTGGACTGCTTTACGGCATATATCATGTCCCCCTCTGCCTTCAAAAGCCGAGGCAGGTAAACAAAGCTAAGAGTGAAGGAAAGCTACAAATAGGCTACCAGTCATGGCTGAAGTAGCAAGAAAAACAAAGAGGGTAAGGGTGTTGTCCGAAGAGACAAAGAAAAGGAGTGAGAGTGATAAAATAGGAGGCCGGACTAGGGTGAATATTAGCCCAGCTTTCACAGGCTGGCATGAGTGAAAGAAGAGGAGGGATGCCCCACTGATGGAAACCATCTGAACGTCTCTGGAAACACATTTGGGGTAGTTTGTCCAAGTAGAGTTAGTATTGCACATGCGCAAATGGGCTGTTGATCCGGTACAGACAGGCAGCCAAACCAACCCATAAAGATGGAAGATGCTGAACAGCACGTTGGCCTCTGGATGGAAATATGAGGACAAAAAAAACCAAGTTGGAACAGTCGACCGACATTAAGTATTACACACACTCTGCAGGAAGAAGTTTTCTTTTCACCAAAGCACTTCCAACTTAAAATACCACATATCTCACCACTCCTGCAACCACTGTTCCCTGTGAGAGACTGTTCTCAGTTGCAGGCAACATTGCAAATAAGAGGCGGTCAACTCTCGTCTCGGACAATGTCAATAAGTCAGTTTGTCTAACTTAGAGACCGTTTCCATTACAGGATACTACCGACTTTAGAGTACCTGGACGTCATAGTGACACGGTGCATAACTTCCGTAACATCTGCTCAACAAGTTACTGATAAACTCGCTCGTTGTGTCTTGTCCTGTCAAGCTCACGCTGAATTTTTTTGCCGGCCACTAAGGACAGAAATGTCCGAATCTCCTCGACCGACCACAGTGTAGTTTTGCGGGCTGTCATCATGTGGATGAACCTACTGGTATATTTACTGTAACTTGGTGGGTTGCACATTGATAACACGACGCAGACAACTCTCTGACCAATCAGTGGTCTGCAGTGTTTACACGTCACATTTTAGTATCTCTTCCCCCAATTTGGAACCTCGGCGGAGTAGATACCAAAAAACTAGTCCCGGGTTCCAGATTCCAGGTTCTTTTACGTAATGGAAACGCAAGAAGGCCAAGTCCAGTCACGTTGAGTCGGTACCATGTAGTGGAAATGCGGCATTAGTAGCTGGCTGAAAGAGGAGTAACAGGGCCACATTAGTTATTTCAAGTTGTTTTTTTTAAACTGTTAAAGATGTTTAATAAACACATTAAGTGCATATATTCCCTTCTTTCTTGCGTCTGTTTGCTCATGTAAAATGAAACGCAATTAATATAGATTAAGAATGAATGATATTTAATTGTGATCAGTTGGCACTAATCCATGGCAACCCTGTGATTAATCTGATTAAGAATTTGAATCATTTGACAGCACTAGTTTTTTTTTAAAGACACTTTATTTTCAGTGAACAGGAAGGGGATAAAAATGTATTGTGTAAGAAGATGTAACTAAAGCTGTCAGACAAATGTAGTAGAATAAAACACACAACTGACCTCTGAGATGTAGTGGAGTAAAAGGTACCATATTTGTCTCTGCACTATAGTGGAGTAGATACATGAAGCAGAAGGTAGTCATGTTGAAGTACCTCAAGTTTCTAAATTCTTGTTACATCTTGCATCCTACAACTAAGAAAGATCACTGATTGAAATGATGATAAAGAGATATGAATATAGATAAATGGAGAGAATAAAAAAGATGCACATAGTTATGGTAATTCGATGTTAAATTAAGGAATTAATGGATAACATGAAGAGTGAAAAGATTTTTTTGTTGTTTTTTGTCCAGCATTTCAGTCTTATCATCAAAACCTTGTTTATCCATATGACGTATGGACTATTTTTTGTTTTCTTTTGTTTTGTTTTTCGCAGGGTACAACTTAATCCTCTTTAGCACTATAGAACAAATGTGTCCCTTGTGTTTTTGCTTCCTACGCCCTTGGACATGGGTAGTAAATAGATGTAGTGTACCTTTGTTGTGCTGCTGTGTTGTGGTTTGCTGTTCCAGAGGATTATGGTGAATGGGGTCCTTGTGGACGATTATCAGGTCCTGGATGATCCAGTACAATTATCTAATGGGAATTTAGTGAATTGTTCTTTTTATATGCCATCTCTGCCTGATGTGTATACTGTATATAAAAAAACAGTATTAATCCTATCTTCTCAGTTCAATATTGCTTCAAGATGGAGTAGCATGTTGTAGGCTCTCAACCAGAGTAAGATGACAATCTACCAGAGTCAACAAAAAGCCCATTATAGCCACATGGTGGGTGATTACAAGATCAGATAGAGAGTCTCTCAAAGAAAGGAGTCACCCTCCCTTTTCCAACCGTGATCATCAGGGTGCGGCATGATGCTGACCTGAGGGTAATAGACCTGCATGACCCCTCAAGGAGGTCTGTAAAGATAACCTCACACAAAGCTGGTGACCCCTCCTAAAAACAGAAAGCCTTTGATTAAAAATAAAGGGCTTCTATGGGAGCTTCACAAAAATACTATTACTTCTAATTGCTTTCATAGGATAGGAATGAATAACGCTGACATGAGGAACTTACCTGTGTCAAGGTTTTGTGATATGTTGTAATAACTGACCTTTTTCTGCAAAATAGAGGCGAATGTTAGGATCAAACAGTTAAGTGAAATATCCTCAAAATCACAATATGGTAAGTGTGATATCCAGACCACAGGAGCTGCAGTTTTTTGGTAAATTGGGTCAAATCTATGCCTTTCATTTTTATTATAAAACCACCTTATTACAATTATATGAGCTAACTGCTATTATTTTTGCATAATTGTTATAAAGGCCTCCATTCGTCTGCATAAAACAACAGCAGGATGAAATTTCCACAATTGTTTCCACATCATTTTCCACTACTTCAGACCAAGAACTAGGGCTGTGGTGACTATTGTAGTGATTTACCACCATTTACTGTAATGTTGTCCTCTATATTTTGCATTTTCAGTTCCTATATTAAATTTACTAATCACTAAAGAGTCAATTTAAAGAACATGTTTTTTGGTGTTTCTTCTAGGTTCAACTGGATTTGTTTAGCACTTTTGAAAACATTTCATCTGTCATCCAAGAGACTTCTTCAGTTCTAATAGTTGGTGGGGGAATTTGGACTTATAAACCCATGGGGGGAGTGGTCTGTGTAGGTGTTAATCCATATGCTAATGACTTTAAGTGTTATAGTTGTAGAGAGGGTGTGGCCCTGGGGATCAGGGTTGTTGGTGGGTATTGTGTGTGAGTTTCAGGGTCATTGAGGAGGTGGTGAGTCATTGTCCAAGTCCCTCAGGAGTGGTTTGTTTGTGTCCTCCTCAATGACCCTGAAACTCACACACAATACCCACCAACAACAAAGGAGGCAAAAAAGCTAAACAGATCCATTTGAACCTGGAAGAACTACCAAGAAGAACGATGACCTGGGCAAATGAGAACTTACACAGACATTTAAAGATTACTATATCAAACCAGAGAAAAATGAAGACAGTGACTTTCTCAACAGAATATGTCATCATAAAAACATGAACATAAAAACAATTGCCTACAGCCACTGCCATTAGTCATACTCCACAGGTTTTATTGGTGAACCAATGTTGCAGAAAATGACAGTGTTTTCATGATGACTACAGAACCTCTGATCATCCAAACATCTCTCAGATGAAATATTGAGAAACTGCATTTCACCTAAATTATTCAAATGTAATGTACTGATAGGACCATTTTAGATCAATAGATGCTTTTGGTCGCTAGTGGCTGGTTAGGTCTTTGAGGGTTAACTGCTTTTTTAATGACATTATCTCATCGTACCTCCTTTATCTCACAGCACTTCACTTCTATTAGTACCTGTCATTGTTAGTTTGTATATTTATTATTTATGTCAAATCTACCCTCTGCAGTTTTTGTTTACAAAGCCTAAAAGGCAAACAGGAATCAATTCTTGTTTATGTTCCATTGTTCAGTGCCAGTAAATGCCTCTTCATCCTCCCTAGTTGTACTGCATATGTATTATTAAACTATGGTTAGGGCTGTACACAGTCAGGCATAAAATGAACAGAAAAAGACAAACCATTAATCACGATTCTTTGCATGAAAGTCATCAGGTATAATTTCATTACTGTGGCCATATTTATCACAGAATACCACTATAAACATGGACATTATTAGACCTGGGCATTTGGGGCTTAAGCCCTGAATGTTTTGGCCGTAGCCCCAGATCTCAGAGAACATGTTTTTTTTTTTTTAAATAAGCATATAAGTAAATACATGTCCCCTTCATCACTGGCACCTGCAGCCATACGTCCATAGGCCTGTGTGTACTTTATGCGTTGTTTGTGAAATGAGAGAGAGAGAAAGACAGAGAGAGCTATGGTGCCCCCCCACCCCGTGTCAATGTTTACAAGTTCTAATGATGCCCATGACTATAAATTATTAAATGAAGTATTGTGCTGTTACAGAGATGCCCTGGCCAACAGATCATGTTTCCCAGATGTAAGCAAAGAAAAATTCAAATCCTGTATTTATTTCCAGTAAAAGTAAAGATTTAAAAAAAAAAAAAAACCTTGTCATTCTCACTAAGATTGTCCCTCATGTTTAAACTTTAAAATTCAAATGTCTATCAGAAAAATTCTTTTGCATATTTTTCAGCCTTAGTGCGTGTAAAAGAGGCTTTTATGTAAAGGAGACTCCAAAAGCGTAAAAATATCTTAGTGATGGTTAATAGAGGTTCACATTGGAGTAAGCTAGTGCTTGAAGAGTGCCTAAGGGTAACATCATCCTGAAGCTTATAAGGGGAGGCAGACATACATAAAAGCAGAAATTCTCACCCACAGGGTCACTAAGAAGTGCAGAAGAAAGCACATCCTTAAGTGAGAATGCTTCAGTGTGGGTTAAAAAGAGGTGACAAGTTTGGTTCAGCTAATGCGCTAAGCACACTTAGCAGCGTTACATCTCTGTTGATTAGTTAAACTGTTATTCAACCTCTGTGTGTCAATGGTGTCATTAATGCAGTTGAAAATGGATTTAATGCTTGTATTTATTGCCCATGGATTCAAAGACCGACTAGCACTGGGTGCAGTAACACAAGGTGTCATTACAATTATTCATAAAGAGTTGTAAAGTTTTGTGGTCGTCTTTCCCATGTGGAAAAAAAGCTATTTAAGACGTGCAGTCTGCAGGAACAAGCTTCTTTTGGATACTGTGCCCCTTCAGCTGCGTCTTGGTACCCAGACAGGGTTCATTACCAGAGAAGATGGCCTGCAAGTAATCTCAACACTTAAACCTCTGGAGAACCCCAGCCGCTAGACACTCAGGGGCAAAAACTTCACGTCTGACTGGATTCATGGGCAGCGTATAATGTCCTCCCATTTGGAAAGTGAAATCGTTCAAAGTTCAGGCAAAGTATTGCATTGGTGCCAGTGCCCGGTCAACTTATTCCCTGAGGGAGGTGGGACTGAGGTAACATATTGCTTGTTCGAATGCACAATGGGAATCCAAGATGCACAATCACATAACTCGGTACAAATGCATTATTAAAAGTCCATGGTCGACAACAGTGCTATATATATATATATATATGTATATATATATATATGGTCTCAGTTCTTCGGTTCAACTCAGGGGAACTTCAACCAGAAATTATCAGTATGTCTATTCAAGCATGTTCATAAAAAGTTACACAATCAGAACCTCACTTAAGTAAAATAATGCAAGTGTGAGGGTCAATAATGTAGACCCCACACAGTAAAATGGTCTCTTTCAGTGTTTTTTTAATATATACCATTTTTTTAATTTTTTTTTTTTTTTTTTTTTTTTTTTGCTTTAATGTGCATGTTGCATTTTATGGCTATAGATACTTAAGGTCATTTAAACCACTTTAATGATTATTGGGTAGTGGCATCATATTCTACAAGATTATCACACATACTTTTTAATCAGGCAAAATACTTATGAGCAGGTGTCTCTGCCTCTGTGACATTTACAACCCTTTAAAATTATTCAACGAGACCAGTTCTTTAAGTTTCAGGTAATTTTGTAACCGATTCCAAGCCGAGGAGCAGCATATTTATAGGCCGTTTTTCGCAATTCAGTATAGATCTTTGGAACAGACGGAAGGAATAAATCTGGAGACCAAAGACTGTAACTACCTGTCCTTCTCAGACAGATGTACACTATATGGACAAAAGAAATGGAACACACTGAATTCAGGTGTTTCATTGCTAACAGGGTGGTGGGCCAAAAAGCAATAATGACAAATACCTTTTTTTTTTTTACATTGTTATAAATATCACTGCAATAAACATTTCAATTTTGTCTTTAGGGTAAATTTTATTTGCAATAGCATCTTAAAGCCTTACAAAATACTTCAGAGTTTGTTAGTATTAGTTAGTACTTTAGTATTACTAAACATTGATTTTTCTTAAAGCAGTGTAGCACTTTCATCACAAGCTTTTCTTCAAATTTGTAAAACCCAAGTGATAGCCTAATTATCACTAATCCAGTAGTCTTTCCCCACTTACACACCTAAATCACTTCCCTCACGGTGAACAACTTTGAAGATGACTCCATCTGAAGCAGTTCGTTTGTTTACATACCAAACTGAAACGACACTGGCATTTTCAGAAATTTTGTTGCAAAGTGCATTGTGGGAAAGGGGAATTCCATGCAGCCTCAGCAGCAACAAACAAGGAGACAACAAGCAATGAAACTGTGTCCGCTACCAGGTCAGAAGAAATGGGAGGAATCATTGTAAGTCAGCTGCCATCTTATAATATGGGGTGTGTGATCATGAAAAAAAATACTTAGACATCAGTTTAATGGCATTTTTAGAATTTGTCATTGTGTGGGCTTATCATACACATACTGTCAGGAGCGAGTGATCGGTGAGGGCTCGGCCATACCCTGTATGCTTGTAAGGCGTGTATGATAAGCCTATCACTTGGGTTTTACAAATTTGAAGAAAAATTTGTGATGAGAGTCATACGCTGCTTTAACATTATTGTTTTAAATATTCTCTAGATTTCTGAAATATTTGTCGAAAAATAATCATTTAATCATAAACCTTTTGAAACACACACTTGGTTTCCTCAACTCTCACTCAGGGAGAATGATCAACTTTTAATATAATACAATATAAAATTTGACATTTATTACGGTAGTTATTGACAGCATGAATAAATATTTTTATTATAATAATATTTCAAGTCCTAGAAGGTGTAGGTGTGATGTATCCCAGTATTTTTGTCCATATAGTGAATCTGTTAAAAAAAAAAATTTGCCTTTCATGAGCTCAGAAAAACATGCCAGCTTTCAGCTTTATGACAGTATATTTTACAGCAAATCCAGGAGGGTTTTAGAAGAGTGTGTGTACCTCAGTATGTAGGAGTAGAGGAAAAGAACACTTCATACATTGGTTTATCACAAGCATCCAAAATCAACAGAGATATGTGGTTTTCATTGGGCAGGAAGGGGATGAAAAATTGAATTCTAAAAAAGAACCAAAGCTGCCAGACAAATGTAGTCGAGTAGAAAGTACATATGCCTCTGAGATGTAGTGGAGAAGAAGTATGAAGCAGCATAAAACAGATGTACAATAAAAGTACTCACCTGAGTTCATGGTAAGAGCAACTGTGGTTAAATGTGTACATTTCATAGACAAAACTTCTCACTTTAGGAAACCCGGCAGTAACACAAAGCATAAGCATACAAGAGCTGCAGGTGGGTGGAAATACACATAGCAATGTACAAAACACTCCTGCCTCTAAGTTCTTATAGCTTGTTTCCAGTCATGTTGCTACACAAAATCCTTTCATATCTCATTTCTCTCGCTGCTCAGAGCATGCATTTTAAGGTACTTAGCTCATATCAGACCAAATACCAGACTTATGGTACGCTCCAGTCGCTGACTCTCAGCTGGAATGAACGTTATGCTGCAGCTTGAAGTGTTAAGCCCGGCATTTACTGCAAGGCTTTTTGACTGTGATTCACACTGCACTCATCCATGATAAGTGTCTGCACCATACTGACATTTTTCATCCACCTTAGTGCTTCAAGGGCAAGCCCCTGCTGCACCTATGGCCCCAACTGCAGGATGCTCTGAGACTCCCTTGTCTTTACCTTCAGCCCAGTCTTGGTTATGATTTACTATGAATAATGGAGTGGCGGCGGTGTGAAAGCAGGGTGGCAGCAAGGACACAGACATGGAGAGGACATGCTCCGAGACGGTCACTCTGAGCCTCACCACCTCTGCAGGGCACCAAGCTGTTACGCAGAGGTGCGCATATATTCAAGTCTGCTCTTCATGGCACTCTGACTAATGTTGACAAGAAAGGGGAAGGAGACAGATGAGCTCTTTAAGGATGTTCTGTACGTATGATGATAAGGTGCTATATCATGTCTGTTTGAAATATGCCGTCGCAGTTCTTTCCCGTTTCTTACTTTACATATGTTTTGTATAAAATGCTTTGCAGAGATGGATGTGTAGGTGGATTCTGCTATCCAATTTGCTAGAGGTTTTGCTGTGTTTTTGCTGATTACTCTGCATTTCGGTTGCCTGGCACGACTGACAAGTTGGCAACAGAAAAAATAAATAAACTGTTTGTAGCCGAAGCTGAAAATATGATTTTTACACATCAGAGAAGCATGGAAAAAATCAGCCATAAGGAAGCCTATAGCTCTTATGTCAATATACGAAAGGGTGACAAATTAAAGTAAAAACCAGCATTAAGTATCTTGATGCCAGAACATGCTCGAATGCTCCATAGCATTGGTTCAACAAGTTTGTAAATTCTACTTGCAGGAGGAGCAATATTCTGTATAAATGTATTCTTTTATTTGGTGTTATAACACTTAAAGTGGTTATATGTAGTATTTCTACTTTAAAGACATTTTAAGGTCAGACTATTTTAGAGCGTTTAAGTTTTTAAGGATTGGATTGGATTGTAGAGATGTGAACTAAATATGTTCATACCAACAGTCTGACAGATTTATGTGACCACTAGAGGGAGTAGTGAGTCACTGCTGGTTGGCGATGGTGAGGAAAATGAACGCCACAGGGCCTTTGACTAAAATGTCAGAAAGTGACCAAATGAGATGAGAACCACTAAGAAACAACTTTTAGAGTCAAAGAAAGACACAGTGATAAATTCTAGCTGCACTGTTGTTTTCACCAATATAAATTTTCTGTCAAAAATGCAGTTAACAGAGATATAGTGTAAACTATCAGCTCACACAGGGACTTACCTTAAGATTTTTAGAGAAAGTGTTATTTTTCACTGATTGCTAAAATAATGAGTTTTTGTTTAAAGAAGAAAAGTTGAAAATAATAATAATATGATATAGATGTGTGTAAAGAATGAGCTTAATACTTCAGTGAGTGACGCAGTCTGTGGATACATAGCATTGTTGCATTGTTGGTGGTTTTGGTAGCTGTTAAGTGTCATCTGGTGCATAACTTCTCCTTGTGATTGATAGTTTGGAATATCAGCACTACATAACCACTTTAAGTATTTTTTTTCACAGCACTTAAGACAAATGTAAAGGGAAATACTATGCTGAGAGTTCTCTGTCTACTGTTTGCTGTCATTTATAGCTACACTAAATCACAGCTTGTTGTTTAATCAGTGTTACATTGTGGTTATGATAGATGACTTCAGGACATTGTAGTATATTGTTATGTGATTGTGACGGCCACAACGTATAATCATCAAACCATACCACTCAGTGAGCCCTCATGCCATATGGATGAGACATAGTCATCCTGGAAGACACCACTCCCAGCAGGTTTTTCCTTTGATCTGTTACCCAACTGTGCATGCAGTAAAAAAAAAAAAAAAAAAAAAGTCATTTTCTATAATTTATGGCAAGCATTTATTCTGATTTAGCCTTTAAATAAATCAACACTCATTGTCATCTTTTCATATTGTATTTAACGTAGTTAGTGGTGGAGTCCTGTGAGATTCACTCACATGTTCTAGATGAAATCAGAGGACAAGAGCAGGACAGCATGTGCACATTGCATGTAATTAGTGTCCACGCATATTTGTCATGCTGACATTATCTAGAACAACCTGTCCTTTGCATTTTCACGAGGAAACATATTTGCTTCAGCACATATAATTACACTTTCTGCTGTACCTCAGACGGTGAAGCTGCTGCTATTTTAATGCAAATGGGATTTTATTACTAGCATTATCACCAGTAATCATATAGTTGTTGATCTGTAACTTAAAGTCAATTAGTGAAAAAACAAAACAAAACATGAACTGTCCTTTGCCTTAGAAAAAAGATGAATTGCTAAGGAGGCTGAAGAGACTTAAATATTGCCACCATATGATCGCTATGCATCTTCTAAAGGATGGACGGTGCTCTAAGAGCCTTGTCTCTACTGAGAAGGTTTCTGAAAAGATTTTAATTCAAGCTGCAGGAATTTGCTCCAGCTCATCCTTAAGAGTATTAGTGCAGCCCAGCACTGATGCTGCCTGCAGTTGTTCCAAACTATCCCCAGTATGTTAAATGGGATTGATTACAGGGCCTGGCTTTGTGCTTTGTACAGAGTTTTCCCACAAAGTTGGAAACCCACAATTGTCTGACTACTTGTAAGGATTAGTGTTACGATTCTTCTCAGCTGAAACTAAACAACCAGTAGTCCAAAGCAAAGAAATAATTCTATACAAAGAAAGTACAGAAATGTTCACTTGTACCTCTGTTCTTCTTAACATCTAAGGCCCTGTCCATACGAAGACGGTTTCGGTCATATCTGCAAAAGTTTTGTATTAGATAGGCCTTTTGTCCACATGGAAACAGTGTTTTCAGTCACTGAAATGGCAACTTTTTGAAACCAGGTCCCAGAGTACATAAATTTGAAAATGCCAGTTTTGCGTCCTCATCTGTACGACCGAATCGCAACTTTTGTAAAACAATGATGTCATAGCCCCACCCCTCTAACCTTTCACCCCAGAAGCAAGACCAACAAGAACAACAACAACAACAACAACACGGACTACAGAGCTTATTGGAAGTATTGACTCAAAATCTTCAGCTACTCTTTCATTATAATGAGCAACAAACAACCACAGCTAACAATATTCACTACATGCTCTTGGATCTACCATGGAGAGTTGTTGTTCTTCTTCTATAGTCTATGGTTTGTATACAATGCACAAGCTTTATGCACATGCTTCACGTCCTCTTCTCAGTTTTTTTGTGAGAACATTACAATACCACATACAGGCCTGGCATTTCTGCTACATCGTTTTCAGTTGTTTTCAGTGGTTTTGTATAGATGCATATATTTCCATGTTTACGGAGCACTTTTTTGAAAATAGCAAAAAAAAGATTGGATAGGAAAAGATAGGGTTTTGTGTGGACATGGCCTAAGTGTACTAGTTTGTTGTTTTACTTGTGTGAGATATGTGTGTCTTTTCTCTCTAGAATGCACTTTGTCTAATTATCCTGCAGGGATGAGTACAGTAGTTGAACTGATTTGAAGTCAACAGAAAAGGTACTTAAAAAACTTGTATTGTTTGCAAGTCACTATTAATAAGACAAACCTGCAGTACCGGCTCTATCGGGCCATACTCAGCAAAGTTGGAACCACAGCACTAAGTGACAATAATGTTATCTTAACAACATCAAATTACAGTGAAATAACCCCACAATCGACTTAAAGGTCAGCTCAGCATTCTGTTTTTATTGTTTATGTTGGCTGAACACAGTTACGGAGCTGAATAACTCAAACACACAAAAACCATTCTGTCCTGGGAGGTGTGCAGCAGACTTAATTTTCAGTGTGCTCTGGGTGCCAGCTGCTGTGTAATGGTAAAGATAGTTTCTTATTCCAAACACTGACTGCAGGGACCTGCTATGGGATTGCTGACATACTTTTGAAATGAGTGAGAGTGACAGCAAGTCCTCCCAGCTTTTCACTTCTCATTCCACACACCTTGGCTTAATGGGAAGCGTTGGACCCAGACTGCTGCCATGTTCTTGGGATCCCCTGTTTGGATGTGTTCAGCACTTTTTCTGTCTCTTCCTCTGTCTCCCAGAATATACAGTACAATATCCAGCCCATTCATCTGCCATTCTTTTTATCTATTCTTCATTGCCTTTTTCCGATGTCCCCTATTTTCCCCCTGGCCCTGTCATAAATTTTTCTTTCAGTCTTCAATATTCAGTCTTTTATTGATGAATGGGACAAAAAAATAAATAACAGATAATAATAGATACGAATGAATGCATAAAATCCACTCAAGATGAAGATGAGGAACTATTTACTGGTATTGAATAATAGAACCTATAAATAGCATTTCTATTCATCTTTTAGACTTTGCAAGGGAGATATAACTTTAATAAGTTCAATATACAAAACCAATTGCTAAAATAATTATATAAGAACATAACTATACTGAAATAATAAAATACACTCAGTATGTTATGATAAAGTCCAACATCTATATGTACATGTAGATGTGTGTATGTACACTTATGTGAAATTGTGTATATGTGTGTACATATCTATTTATTATCATTAATCAATTTATGGAGAAGGGCGGGACTAAAGAAGTATTTACTCCTTACCACTACTTTTCTAACGTGTAGAGAGACTATTTGTTGCTTTCCTCTTGTGTTATAAATTTATTTATTTATTTTTTTAATTGAGCGATTGAGTTCGTCTTCCTACATGTTCAAAATAAAATAAAGAATTTCAATATACATACAAATATATGAGGATAAATGCTCTGTAAAGAACTGGCGACACACCCAGCCTGGACCAGGCCTTCACAGGTTTGTAGCTGGGATGGGCTTCAGCATCCCCGTGACCCTCCAGAGGATCAGAAAGTTAAAGGAAATCAAATGGACTGCACTTCTATAGCGCTTTTCCACCTTCATGGTGCTCAAAGCGCTTTACAAAACCTCACATTCACCCATTCACACACACACACACACACACACACACACACTCACACACCAGTGGGCGGCAGCTGCCATGCAAGATGCTACCAGACCCACTGGGAGCAATTTAGGGTTCAGTGTCTTGCCCAAGGACACTTTGACATGTGGACAGTCAGAGTCAGGACCTGAACCGCTGACCCTTCAGTCACTGGATGACCCACTCTACCAACTGAGCCACAGCCGCCCAAATCAAATGATGATAAATGTCAAATCATTATTTCTTACAAGTTTAAAAGCTGATTTTGGCCAAATATTCAACATTATTTATCCTTGCAACTTGACAGTTACCCAGAACATTTTAGAAACATAGAAGGATATTAAAAACAATAATAAAGACACTTGGTTAAACATCAAACACGAATGTATAAAATAAAGGTAAATAACAAAATAAGTGCAACACAGTTGATCCAGTTTCCTCCTACTGAAAAAAAAACCATGAACCTTAAGTTAGTTGGTCACTGTAAATCACCCATAGGTGTGAATGTGAGGGTGAATAGTTGTTCATTATTTCAGCCCTGTGATGAACCGGCGACATGTCCAGGGTGAACCCTTACCTTTGCCTGTTGGTGGCTGGGATAGGATCTGGCACCTCCACTGCACCCCCCACCCCCCTACATGAGAACTAAGCAGTTCTGAACAAAACAAGTGAAGATTTTCTGTTAAGCTGACAATGTAAACAAAATACCCTAAGGACAAATGTAAAATAGATTTATGTTTCTATAATAATATGTTGCAATGGTGATCATTATTGTTTTTTCCCCGTGGCCAAATAGAATTTAAGCGCCTCGTGGTTCTAATTCTCCACTGAGGTGTTACTAAACTGTCAGAATAAGAAATTACATTAAAATAGTGCCAGCGAAAGCGCAAACTGTGTAACACATGAAAATAGTTTTGACATTTCAGTTCATCCAGCATTTTTATACCACTGAATGGAGACAAACATCATGATTAGATTAGCTCAAATAATAGTGATATGGTGATTATGTAGTAATTGTGACATGCCTGTTGATGAGTCTGTTTTTCCTCCTCAGTCATTAGCTATCTACAGTGTGTTTTTAAAGTGTCTGCCTGTTCTGTTCTGGCAGGTTTTTGTTTTGTTGTGCTTTATGGCCTGGAAATACAATGTCACTCCATCTCTCTACTTTATATTCCACTCTATTCTCAGGCAGTACAACCTTTTGAACTCTGAGTGTAAACACCTCTTAATTACTCTCTGTGTGTCCGTGATTTCTCATGTGTATAGGCACTCCTTTCTCCTTGTCGATAGGTTGGGTGCTCTGCCTGTTTCTGGTGGCCACCAACCAGATTTTAATCTTCTGTCCGTTCCGATAAGTTAGAATCAATTAAGTCATTTCAACCCATTTCACGGCACTCCAGTCAAAGGCTATTTCATCTCTCAGAAACATGACTGGGGCTTTTCTGAATGAGTGCACACCCCTCTCCAATGACAAAATACTTCATTATTTGGCCAGCATGAAAGTGACAGGAGGGGTTAACACTGTGGATGATGAATTGTATTGTGTGGTTGAAGTGCACTCCAGTGTGCTGTCCTATTTAAATTGACAAGCAGCCTCTACAGCTACATGGCTAAACTCTTCTAGCTCTATCGCAGGAGAGGAGAAACCAGGGGAATGTGTGAAAAGGTCTCGGGGTGATGAGTGCCCCCGTCCACCTTGGTAAGAGAGATTCTTTGCCAAACCGGTGTCCTCTGTGAAAGGCCGGACAGATTGGTTTCCTTTTGAAATGTTATTGTTTGAGGCGACTGCACACTCAGGGGTCAGTGTGTGGCCACGGGGGAAGTGAGGAAGAAACGGGGAGTGAATGTTCGTATTCAGTAATACATCATGTTAGTATCACTGTTGGACCTCTACAACTGACAGGGCTGCACTTAAAGTTTAGGCATGGTTCTGTCAGTATGTATCTGTTAAAGACATGTTATTTGGATTTGCCTTGCACTCGAAGCAACAATTCATGGAATTCCGTACAACCAGGTTTAGAAGTGTTTGGACAATCACACAAATTTAGTCATTTTGCCTCTGTACATCACCACAGTGGATCTGAAATGAAACAATCAAGAAGCGACTGAAATGTGGATCAGCAGCTTTAAAACAAAAATATTACATTAAAGGTGGGGTGCAAGATGTTTTCCTGGAGCATTTTTTACTATATTGCTTAAAATCCCCTTCACACCCCGATTACAACCAATTAATTAAATGCTCTAACACAAAAATAAAAAAATGTAGTCACCTGTGGAACGGACAGGACTGAAAAAACACCATCCAATCATTTTGAGCGCCCACTCGAAATGATTGAATGGTGATATGTCTATCAAACTCAACTGTCATCTGTCCCTCCCCCCTCTGCGCGTACCCCTCCTGCATGAATCAAGGCTTGGAGCACTAGCACAGGAAATGAAGCCAAAGCTTGGCTAGCTATATTAGCAATATTAGGACGTAAAGTTTGCCAGAAAACTGTTTTGTCACTAATATAAATCACCAGGAAATGTAACATTAGCCACATATGTATGACCTGGGGCTGTTCTGTAAGAGCAGGGGTGTTGGAGGAGACTGAATGAGGTATGCATGGATCGAAGTCGGTGTTGGAGCCGGGGCCAGAACCAGGGCCATAGCCAAGGTCCGAGCCCGAGCCCAAGCCGGGCAGACTGTTGCTGGGCAGCGCTGGTGAACCCTTGGGAACAAGCATTGCATGTGCCAGTACTCTGGAGGCGTGGCTTCGGGGGGAAGTCTGAAGAAAGGGGTTTGGACTTTTGAATTGTGTATTTTCAAAATGTAGCTTGCTTGAATCATTTTTCTAAGATCTCGTACCCCAGCTTTTAGGAATCAGAACCATTTTAAACAATGTCCCTCCATTTTCAGAGGCTCAAACGTAATAGTAAAGTAAGAACTAAGAGCTATGAAGGTAAAGAAATAAAATGCTCTTCAGTCACCAAGTCCTTCACCTGATGTCCAATAGTGCTGCTTTTCAGTTACTGAAAACTAAACAAAGCACAAAGGCCTGGAAAAGCATCTCCAGGGAGGAAACTCAGCTATTGGTGATGCCCACTGGTTCCAGACTTCAGACAGTCATAGTCATCCAAATGGTTAATTTGGCATTGAATAATAATGAAACAAATATTTACAGTTTTGACTGTAATGAGTACTTAAAAGCATGTTTATAAAGCTGATTCATGATGATGATGATGATTTAAAACATGTTCTGCATTGTAAAATTATATATTCAGTCAAGTTTGTTCTAGTTGTTAAAATTCAGTTTACCATACCTTATGTAGTATTTGTATGTGTTAAACACTGAATAAAGTGAAGATCGTACCTGTTAATTCAAGTACAGTAATATGACAGAAATTGAAACTTTCTTCAAATGTACAAAAACTACAACACTGATTTTTTAATTTATTTATTTTTTTTAATGAAACTGGGAGTAAAAGATCATAATTTTTGAGCAGACCTAAGAAAAATAACACAATGTCAAATTTTTGTAACTTTTGAAAGAAATATGTGCTCTACAGTTGGCCTCCCCTAAACTATTTTTGTCATAATATTTCTGAAATTGTCTATCTCTGCTTTCTTTTTTGTTCTAAACATTTGTTCACTTTAAATTCTAAAGGAGGGGTTACAGTAGTGTTTTTCAACCTTGGGGTTGGGACCCCACGTGGGGTCGCCTGGAATTCAAATGGAGTTGCCTGAAATTTCTAATAATTGATTAAAACAACTTACTAATAAAAAAAAAAAATGTATGGTGAGTTGAGAGACAGTCACAATCCATAAAAGACATGACAAACTGTGAAGCTGAAACTAAAGCACTGTGGTACTGTTTATCTGTCAAATGTTCAAACTGAAGCGCTGTGGTACTGTTTATCTGTCAAATGTTCAAACTGAA
>JAPQRP010000002.1:19246075-19298080 GCA_037367295.1 Apogon hyalosoma
ACATAGTATAGCAAACTATTACATGATCAAAAACAAATTAATTTTAGCAAAAAAAAAAAAAAAGTCTCTGTTTTGAATGTCTGGGGTCACCAGAAATTTGTGTTGTTAAAATGGGGTCACGAGCCAAAAAAGGTTGGGAACCACTGGGTTACAGTTAGAAATAAACTAAATGATGTCTTTGTGACTTATGTCTGATAGAGGCCTATCGCTAATATTACATTTCTCAACTGGAATTATCCAGTGTCTTCATTCAGTCTCTCCAACAGTTATCTAGTTTCTACATAAGTCAAAGATTTTCAGCATTTTTGTGTCAGGTGGGAGGTTATATCAGTGGGTTAATCCAGTATGGACTTTTTCTGGCTACTGAATTTTACATCCGTATGATAGTGTTGTGGTGGGTGGTCTCATTTTGGGCTGATTTCTGTGGGCTGTCTTACAATACCGAGCCTTGCTGTGGGCTGATGGAGCTGTGTGCTCACAGGATTTCTGGCTCAGGCCCAGCGTCCACTCTTACATACACTCTGCAGGACAGTTCATGATGAGTCTATGCCCATAAAGTGCCCGGGGGGTTCTCCTATAGCTTTCCAGCTGACATCTTTAACTCTTTAAACACACTGTCCTACTTCCATTCTTCGTTATCAATAATTAGCAGGTTATGTACTTATAAAGCCCTGCAAATCCTGTAGATATGTAGATGTTTGTACAGACATTTACAGTCTTATTGATTTTTGCGTGTACGTTGATGAAGCTACCACGATTTAACTTTAATGTTAAAAATAGAGATAGCAGGGAGAGCATCTAATAATAAATTAATGAATAATGAAATACTGATGTTTAGTGATGTCCTCTGTCCATCTGGTGTTTTTCTCTCAACGTTTAATGAGGTTTGTAGGGCACACATTAATGAATGACACTTGTCAGCCACTTGGGGTTTATTATACAGCACATCTGATAGCTACAAGGAAAAACCTTAAAATGTAGTAAATCTTTTACACCTCTAGACCTCAAGTCCTTCCATATCTATCTATGCTTTCTGCTCTTAGATCACCCTTCGGAAAGGTTTCAACACTTGTTTTTTCTGTGTATGTTAAGAGAAATGTGGATTTACTTCTGTCCTGGCTACTAAGATTAGAGCATCTCACCATTTAAGTAAGACAGAAGCTGAAATAACAAATATTTTTTAGCATTCAACACCTACAACTCCCATAAGTGGGAATTCAAAGTCTCACTGCAGCACTTGTTAAACGCTAGGAAAATAATCCTTAATAATAAATGCCAAGGTGCCTGAATGGCACTGTCTAAAACAGACATTTAACTTTAATTTCACTAAGAATACTAACAGAAGCTGCAAAAGGGATTTAGCTTTTTTGTTTGAAAGATTAAGAAAACACAGAAGGCACATTTTTGGCTAAAACCTGTAAGACACAAAACAGCTTGAAAAACGGGCCAGACTGTGTCCTTGCTAGAGCGGTGCACACTGAATTTAAGTAAACTCTGCTTTTCAACATCGCTTGTCTATGGTTGGCTGATAGACCTGATGCCATGTTTCTTTGTTCAGTTTTTTAATTAATCTCAAAACAAAACAAAAATCATCATCTGCTGCCTCTTTGAGACAGCAGAACTCTTACTGCTTTGTTCAAAAGAATGAGCAGATAGGGTTATGGTTTGGCAAGTACAGCAAATAAAAAATAAGCTTACAGCCAATAAATAATAGTATTTGTATTAAAAGAAAATTCTTTAAATGTGTGACTTTCATCTTATACTCAGATATACACAGATTGCCTTGGGACTACTTTACTTATGCATTGAGTGGCTGTTTTTAAATATTTTAAAAGTTTTAGTTCTACACACTGCTCTACCTTGCAGATGGAATAACACAGAAAATGACACAAACATTGGCCTCATTCAGCATTAGTTCAGTGTACTCTCCAGTGAAATCCTGATCATGTGATTTCTTGTGGTTTGTTGTGTAATTCAGTAAAGTGAATATATAATTTTGCAGTTGTTTCTAAATGTTTTTTTATTTGTGTTGAAACACTGTTAAACACTCGTGTACCCTGAGATTAGTTTATTTCACTACAGTTTTATTCAGCCCTTTGGCAGATGACTTTGGAGCTACACTGTGCATTTTATTGACTGGTTTGTGTGTATTTTCTGTACATGCTTAGAGAAGCCTAATTAGACAGCCGTATTGATAATAGACCATTTAGCTTTTTCTTTGTGCTTGGACATTGGAACTACTCAACTGCCCTCAGGTTCTGCATCACAGTATCCTTTAAGAGGAACACTGACTATGTTTGCATGCACAAAATATTCTGGTTGCCCTTATTTTGTAAAATCAAAACTACTCATACGATTTTAATGTGACTAACAAAAATCTACAGTCTACTAATTTTTTTGCTTACATGTGGGTGTACATTCCCCATTAAAAATAATGTTTTTAAAGTTTTCCTTTGATGGTAGAGGATCTTTGTCTTACTCTAACTGACTGTAAATGGGGGCTGTGGGTTGCTAGCTGCAGCAAAACACACAAATTAGTTGAACTTTCCAAATGACCTGGGTACATGTCCAGAGAATCCTCATAAAACCTGGAATAATATTGGTGTATCCCATGTTGTAACAGGAGAATGCTCTATTTGGAAAAATGGCGAAATATATCATTTACATGACAATTGTCATAATAATAATAATAATAATAATAATAATAATAATAATAATCTTAATAAAAGTTGAATAATGATGTGCAGGTAAACATAGCCCAGTAGTGTGGTACAAATGTTTGTATTTGTCATTTAAATGTGTCTGCTTGTATTTCTTTTACTTCCTGCTGATTTCTCCCTCAGGGTGGCCCTTGTGTAAATAAATTAACATGTATGGCACCCTTTGATCATATTAATGTATAAAATTAGCTTATTATTACCTGTGAAAGATGAGGATTTGATTCCTGCAAGACTGAAATAACTCTTGTGCAGGTTTCTGACTGTCAGATCTCTTACTTTGTCTCTTACGGCTGTCTGTGTCTCATTCTGATTTCACTTTGACACCCTTGTGGGATGTCGCATAAAGGTTTAGCATATTGAGTCAATTAAATCAATGAAACATTCTGTCATTCATACAAATGTAAACAAACACACAGACACACCTTAAAACACAAACTCCAGGCAGATGCTCCACAGACATCAGTGCTAAAACGTTACAGGCAGGAAAAGAAGACAATACGAATAAAGGATTCTTCTATTTTCTCACATAAAACTATAATGTGAACTAGACATGCACACATTTCCTGAAGGAAATGTAATTCACGTTCTTACCTCCTGCCGGATTTGTGGACTTGTGGCTTGGTGCGATGTAAAAGCAAGAAATAGTATTAAAGAAGGACTGTTTGCAAGTGCATGTTTATAAGTGTTTATAAGTACACCATAGATTTGGATGAAAGTTATGTTGTTTTACATTGCATGTGTATGTACAAGTTATTTATTACAAACATTTTTTTTGCTATAACTGTGCAACAGCACAACAAGAAAGAGAAAAAATAAGGATCAGCTGAATTATTGTTGACACTGTTTTTCAAAAATCCGTGCATCAGAATGTCAATCCGAATAATAGCACATCTTTCAAAACCAGGCTGCACATTTTTGCATTACTAGAATGGGTCTATTTCCAATACTCTGGGCTGCATTTTTTTAAAAATTTTTTTCATAATAAGTCATAAGTCATAAACACAATGAACAATAGTGTCCTGTGCCTTGCATTACATGCAAGCACACAGGGAATTATGAATGCCACTTACTACTCTGAAAATAGTTCAGCTCATTCCCTTTCTGCTGGCTGCCTTCTGCCGGCTTGGCATTAAACTTTTATATCTGTTTTGAACTGTTAGGGAGTGCTCTCTTTTTTCTGTCAACCTCTGTACTGCACCCCCACAAGATTTATTGGAAATGTGACACACCTCTGAGCAAACCTTCTTTACCTCTTGTTTCTTAACAGCCTTTGTTTTCAAGCGTGTCGGAGCACCGTCTTTACTGCAAACACCCTGGTTGGTCCATATCAAAGCGGATTAATGCGGTTATTGGTGTTGGTTAATGGTCCAGATGTGAGGTGGTTTGGATACTTGGATTCAGAGAAAAGTCTCCTGATAACATAGCTATCAAACCTGAGGCTAGGATAGAGTCGCTTTGCAGGGCAGTGTTGTGCCACAGTAGCAAATGAAATCTCAGGGAGGAGAGGGGACACTCATTGGCATTCCTCCCGCATCGCCTCACTCCCTGTTTTCTCCCAGTGGCCAGCACCCAGTGTCTCAGCAGTCCTATATTCCAGGCCTGAGTGTGTTGTCTGCTGATAATAAACAGCCCAACAACTGTGCCACAGTCATGGAGGTTTGCTGAGTTAAAGCATAGGGACCCTGCTCTGTCTATTTCACTCAAAGGTTGGACCAAACCTTTGCTTTATATTTGGTGTCACCACTTTTTAAAATACCTGCTGTTAGAGCTTTGCTCCCAGGTCTGAATGTCATTGGGCTTGAACAAAAGGAGGTGAGGAGGGACATAGTGTTTGGCATTTAGCCCAGCACCAATAAAGGATTAAACTCCAAAAGACAGCTGTTTAATAGTGTGCCTTTTTCAGCCTCTTATCAAATCTTTTACAGTCTGCTGGGAGGAGTCTCTGACCCTGTTCCTTGTTCTGTAGGTTCCTCCCCTGTGTGAAGAGATTGCTGCCACTGTTGCTGCTGCTGCTGCTGCCACTGCTTCACTTCCCAGCCTCCCTTCCTTCCTCCCTCCCTCCCTCCCCTCCCCCACCCCCTTCGCCACCGCAGGGCAGCCGAAGAAGCGTTGGCTTGTTTCCAGAGAGGCTCTGATCCTGCAGCCACGTCAATCACGTCTTCACCGCTGGGTAACTATCAAGCATACAAGCTCCCGACTCCTGCCTTTAAATTTTTGAGAACGAGACTTTTGAGATTATGTGGTCTTGTTTTGGCATTGTTTTTTCATGCTTGTGTTGTTACTTCTGGGGTCGCTCATGTGTGCATTTTTCATGTAAAAGAGGCATTTTCTCCAGCCAAGCATGCAACACACACTCAGAATCACTCACAAAAGACGATGCCAGAGGGCTCAGGAGGAATCTCAGGGGTTCAATCTGGGCTGTTGTGTCTTTGTTTATTTTTTTGGGGACATTAACTAGTTTGGCTTTGGCTCCAGGTGTCATCAACTGAACTGTATCAAACTCAGCAATTCCATTTTCAAGTCTGCTGTCAGTGAAGCGATGAAAAGCTTTTTGTTTGAAAACAGTCTTAATAAAGTTAGCCCTGTTTCAGTAAAGGTTTTTCGGTGAGTATGTGGGTAACATTTATGCACTTACATAATTATGTCTGTGTGTTTTTGCACAATTTTCATGTACATCCTGATGTGCTATCCTGCTGACTCCATTACCCAGTTTTGCTCCCCTGTTTTCTCAATTTTATTCTCCACATTTCTGTCTCTACCCTTAAATGATCTGACTAAAAAAGTCTTCCCCTAGGTTTTTTTAGTCTCCTTCCTACACATAAATTAGGCGCATATGATCTAGGAGAGATGCAAGCCATGCCATCCTTTGGTTTTCCTCCTTTCCTTCGAGCTCTGTTATGGTGCATTTCATCATCACGTCCGCCCACACTCAGCCCTCCTAACGGTCCCGTCGTTTGGGGCTTCTCAGAGTTAAATAAATGGGTCTTGGGTTTGTGCAGAGTTGTCATTTAGGTGTGTTTGACCCTCTGGAGCCAATTCAATCACTGTCTACCCACAAGTAATATCCTCTGCCTGCCCTTATCTCTGACTCCAAATTACTGAGCTTCAGCCCAGTCTTCACATCAGAGCACCACAGAGGGAAGCGGGGAACAAGGAGGGAGCTTAGAGAAGGTCATAAAAAGCACCTGTAGGACAGAAAAAAGGCAGGAGCCCCTGTGTAGATACACAATGAGGTGGTAGTGATTTGGGGGAAGTAGATCCAGCTCCATGCACAGACTTGGCAGGGAAATTAGCCAATATGCTGTGCTCACTCAGTCGTCCAACTGGTGTGGCATGAGGGAACATTGCTTCGCCTCGACTGCTGCACACAAGAGATCTGGTTTTGAAGTTGCAGCCTGTTAAAATGTTATCTTGCTCCAAGACATCTGAGAAGGGTTTACTATACTTTGCCGACAGGGGAGATTTTCTACCTCCTTTTTCTTCTTTCCTTATCAGAGGGCTGCTGCGTTATAGTCAGAGCTGATGACTGACAGTCTGCAAGCGTAGTCCCTGCTTTTTATTATTACAATACAATCCGGTGTTGCAAGTCTAGCATAAGCGTCTTTCATTAATGTGTTCATCTGCTCAACTGCTGAAATTAGCCTCTCTTCGTAACCCTGCCCTCCTGTGTCACAGAACATTCCCAGTCAAGTGTGTACGATAGTGAGCTAGTGTGGCAGCACCCACACCATATGATAATCAACGACAAAGCATGAACTGAAATCCTCAACATGTTTCCCTGAGGTTTATCCCCTCTTAAGCTGTTTTATATCATAATCCATGTATTAATAAAGAATATGATTGCTCAGTACTTCAGAATCTGACTAAATACATATATGAACATCATATTAATGCTACTTTCTTGAGCTGTTATGGTCTTACAGTAGCAATAGGATGAAACTGGGGGAAAAGCCAGAATTGAAACTATACACTCTCCTCCTGCAGCTCTCTCCTGTCTGTCCCTCACAATTTCATGTCATTGTTGAAAAGTAAAGCCAAAGTATCATAGAGCCGTCATGTTCTTCTGTGAGGAGCCATGAAGTGTGCACAATAGAGACATGTCTAGTAGAGTCTTAACAGGATGGATCTATCAAGGCTGAAATGTTCCATCACATGATAGATTTTATAAAACCTGAAAACAGTGCCAAAACAGGTTGCAGACCTCCGTTTTCTTTCAAGCTGAAAGTATGATATACTGAGAGGTTATTGGAGCTTTCCAATGGTGCCAAATTGGCAACCAGAGTTTTTTGTGGACCAGAGAGCAGAAACAACCAGGTACCTTTAAATATTATTACTATGATCACCTTCCCTGAGTTTCCAAGTCAACTAAAGTGACAGTACACATGACGTAGAATCATGCAGGTCACAGATTGGTCAGTCTAGAATCATTCATGCCCATATGTTGTGATGCAGAATGGAAGTGACGCTTGTATGAAATCTCAGAAAATCGATAAATTGACCACAGATGTCAACTATACTCTCAACTGAAGAGGTCTTAAAATAACATTTTATTTCAGAAAGTATTACTTATAATTTTAAGCTCCCCCCTCAATTGTTGCCTTAGCTGCATTCCCAATATCTTTACGTCACCAGCCATACTGAGGGCGTACTATATACCTGCAGTGGAAATGCCGTACGATGATGCCAAAGCTGAACAAAGTAAAGTCTAGATGAGTTAGAGCTGATGACGATGGAGGAAGGAAGATTGATGTTTGTTTACCAGTACAGTGATGCAGGTGGATGGACACACACTGATGCAGTAACTTTTGTGTTGTGGCCTATAATTCAGTTCAAGTATTATTTTACAGTTTCCATACATTAATCTTGATTTCATATTCAGTTTTGTTAGATCTATGCCAAACAGCAAGGCTGGCAATAGAAAAATAAATAAAATGTCACAGTCTTTTGGGGCTCCTTCAAGTCCTTGGCTTTCCACTCATCTGTGCTCAAGACAGCCCAACCCACTTCCCACCCTGGATGTCCCCGAGTGTGTCACAGTGTCAAAAACCCACCACATGTTTGCGTTCTGCATCACATTCACTTACTTGCACTCTTTACTCCCTTTACTTTTTTTATCTTGTTCTCCTTCACCCCTTGTTCTGTGTTTTGTACTGCGATGAGCCAGGGGCTGCCATGCTATGTGTTGTCCTCTAGAGGCCTAGCTCCTGGTGCGGAGGAGCAGGCCTGAGGATGAGCAAATGTGGCACTTCCCTATCAAACCCCCCCCCTTTCACTCCCTTTTTCTTGTCACATTTCCCACTCCTCCTCTTCACGGCTTTATTTCCCATTTCACTTAGCATGTATCTCTCCCCCAGTCTCTGCCTGTCACCTCTGGGAATGATATTGCTTTGGGAACGGATGGTGAAGCTTCCCTACAAAGTCAGCTTTACTGTTTGTTCTTCTGATGTATATGTATGGGGTTGTGTGTTTTGAGTTGTCGGTGGGTAAATGGGTGGTTGTTCATCTTATAATACCCATGTGGGAATATGTAGGAGGTGAGTCTGTATTGTTTATGTTCTCTGCATCTCAGTGTTCCCATTTGAGGAAGCATGAATTTATATGTGCAGACAGGCAAGCAGAGTAGTGAAGTGTGGGTCAGTGGTGTGATGGAGGATGGTGGTGTGAGGGTGGTGCTTTACAAATGTTAATGTATATGCATGCTGTGTGTACGCTCCATGTGCACTCACACAACTTAACTGCCGTGTGCTTGTATAAAATTAAATCCACGTCAGCAGGCAGCCATTCAGATAAGATTAACCAGAGCTGACATTTCCTTCGTTGGAGACAGATGCTTGCTCCAGTTCCCTCACAACATTTTCCCTCTTCTCCATCCTCCATCCAAATTAAATTTCATCTACGTCTGAGGATATTTTGCTCACTTAGCCTGGCTGCCCACAGCAAGGGACCTGTTCCTGCCATTAATTTGATTTCTGATATTGTTATTACAGGGCAGTGTGATTAGAAGAGCATGAGTCAGATTAAAGGCGTCTTTTACGCCATATTGAAGCCAATTAGTTCCAAGTACACACTTTCACCTCAGTGGACAGATGACCATAAATGTTAATATTATATATTCAAGTTATATAGCTGCTACAGTAGATTGTTTTCTGTGAGAGCCTAAGGCAGGGTTTTTGTTTCTTTCTTTTTTTTTTTTTTTTTTTAAATATTTTGTAAGTGTGATTTTAGGAGAGAAAATAGTTCTATTAAGGTGGAATACATTAAAAATTAATTCTGCTCATGCATGATGGATGTCTCAGAGATTCTTATGCTGCTTTGTCAATTAACTCCTAAATTACAACATTATGATTTCAGCCTTGCTTGATTTGATTTGAAGAATGGTTTCTATTATTTTACATAAAAGCCGTAATGCATACACGATTAGGAAAAGAAATGCGTCCAAAAACTAAGCGAATGTCATTTGGATTCGACACTTGACAAAGTTGTGTAATGTAGAGCGAAATACTGAGATTTATGTGGAGGTGCAGAGCATGCCGCTGTAAAGTAGGTTAGCAAGAGACACTCAGAAAGATGTGGACATCATTTATACATAAGCTTAGTGGATGTCACAGGTATGTCACCATGGGCCACAGTGAGGAAATGTGATTATCATTTATGCATAAGTACCATTATTGTGTGGGAACAGTATGTAATGGAAAAAAAAAATCTCTGTAATATCAGTGTATTTAAAACAGCTGCAGCTGGTAGCATCTTTTATTCTGTTCAGTGAACACAGAAGCGTGTTGGTGTGTGTGTGTAAGGTAAAGGTATAGTAACTTAGAATGATGTACAGTAAAGTGACTGATCATGTAAGTTCACTGTTAATGCTAAACAGACAAGAATGAACTATGCTATCTACCTATGCAGGTGGTTGAAAAGCATTGTACACTGTTTCTTTCACTTGTGGAACTCCATTATCATGTGTGAGTGGATGTGACTGAGAAGTAGCTAGTGCTGTGTGTATGTTACTCTGATGTGTTATTGCCCATTAGTGGAGCTCTGAAATGGGTGCTCGCAAGGTGAAGCCATTGATCTTTTGTGTATGTTTGTGCTTTTATGTGTGCTCCTATAGAGGGCATATAGAGTTGTTTGAACCTTCGCAGATGTCAGGGTCTGTGACTGTGCATGCTGGCATGTATAGCTGTGTTGATGTAAATACTTTCACATGCTGTGGGTGTTTTCATGAGGCTTAACTCCTTTGGTGCTAATCTTGCAGTGCAGTAATTGTGAGGTTCAGGGACGTAGGGTCTTTTTATTGGTATCCATTGGTCCTAATACCAGCACTGAATTGCCCTTCATTAGAGAGAAGTTAATCCCTGCTTATAGTTGTGAAGCCAGGCACTACGAGCGCTCTGCATGCAGGAATCAACACATTCATTACTCTGTAGCCTGCTGGAGGAGGCTGTTTATATCTGAGGATAAGTCTGTTGTTTTAGCTGGGAGTTTAACCACAGGCAGAACTGTACGTGTAAAATTGCTAATACATCCCCCCCCATATTTCTTTTCAAATGTCTTTTTTTTCAGCTATTGTAATTATATTCTGTAAATAGAGCTCAAAACTTTTGTTGCATTGTTTTTAATTATTAATCCATCTGTTTTTACTGTATTTCTGTCCTCCATGTTTAACTTATGGGAGCTAAAGTCAAGACATATTCCCTGTATGGTTGCATAGTACAGTTGTATCTACCAGCCCCTGGGTCCTGTGACTGCACCAGGCTTTTTTTCTATAGAGCTGCTGGTTTGCTGGAATTGTTGCCTCTTCATGGCGACAATTCCTTTTACCTTCCACTTATTTATTATGACAGTTTCAATCCCAGGGATAGTAACAATGAAGCTCCTTGCATTGCTCCTGGTATTTTCATTCTTGTCCACTGGAACTGTACTCCAAAACTGAGTTGGTACACAGTAATGTCCTCTGGGTCCTTACAGTACTTTGACCTGCACCTGCTCCTCCAGTGATCTGATTTTAAATTTGTTGTTGCCCCATCATGGTCTCTCTTTAATTATTTTCAATAGGTTTGCTTATTGTGTATTTTGATTCTGAAAAACTATTTCATATATAACAAAACTCCTACCATTAACTTTACCCAGTTAAATAAAGAGATGTGTCAAAAGTGTAAATCTCTACTGTAAGATGGACTGTTAGATGTCTTAATTTTATCTTACTCTTGCTATCAGGCAATGTTCAGCCCAACTCAAGCCTCCTGCTGAATAATATTGGCACCTCTGATGAATTTAGTCCTCGGTCTGGCCTTGGTATCATTCATATAAATATTTGCAGCCTGCTACCCAAGTTGGACTTAATCAAAGTCTGGATTCAATCTACTGATACCAACATTGTTGCGCTGTCTGAAACCTGGCTGAATAAGGCAATATCAGACAAAGATATTTTATAAAAGGTTACATTGTTTTTCATTGCAATCACCATAGGAAAAGTGGAGGTGAAGCCATTTATATAAAAAACACATTTTATGTTACCCTCCTACCTTGTGTCCATTGTGAGGCAATTGGATTTTCTTGCAAAGAATCTTGAATTCATAAAGGGTCAGTGACTCACCATTATGGGCTGCTGTAGACCTCCATCAGCCTGCAGTGAGGCTCTTACTGTACTTCACAGTATAATTGTGTCGCTGGGTTAAATTCAAATGAGCTGGTCTTAGTGGGCCATCTGGATCTTGAATGGTTGACTGCATCATCAGACAACCTAAATCTGTCTGTGATTCCTTATATCTAATCCAGTTAGTTGATAGTCCTACCCAGACCAAGACTAAATATTCCACAAGATCTTCCCTGCTGGATGTAACTTTAACTAACGTGAACCATAAGTACGCTGACATTGGAGTTTTCACAAATGATCTGCGTCATCACTGTGCTATAGCTACTGTTAGAAATATCAAACTATCTAGAATATCTTAATTCCATGGAATTGTTTAACTGCCTGCTAAATGATTCTGCTTATCGATCCCGCCTTTGTTGTGTATGTGTTATGACCTCACATGCACGCTGCATTGTTTTGGTTCAGAACGTAGTCAACATGGTGTTGAGGCAGAAACGCTCCAAAGTAAGGGTATATTTCACGTGAAAAGATGACACCAGGGCCACTCGTAACACTTGCAAGGCTTCCATTTCTTCAAAAGGGGGAAACACCTCCAATCTGCTAAAACAGTTTTCTACACAGCATGCAATTCATTTGCAGGAATGTCACATATTTGATACGCTACTTAGCAACGCTTGTGAATCTAGCAGCAGAGCAAACACCCGGCCGTCATCCAGGCCCGGTTCTGGTGGAGGCACCAAATGTCCTGCCCCCTCAAATAAATGGAAAATGTGGTGTACAACAGCAGGAGACACAGAGGAATTAGTAAAGCGTATTAAGCTTCAGTTTCACTGTACAGTGACCCCCCCCCCCAAACCGGCTGGGTGTCATCTGTTATTATTTGTGTATACTGTATATGTTATATTTCCTGTGCAGGGATGGAAATATAAAAGACAGTTGATGCAAACACACCCGTTTGTACTCTTTTATTCCCTCACCCAATGAGAATCGATAAGTGAATTGATAAGGAATTGGATCGATTAGCAAAATTGATAGTGGAATCGGAATTGTTAAATTCTTGTCGATTCCCATCCCTAATCAAGAATGATGCCACATATTCTGGTGAAAAGACACTTCAAGCACTTTGATGAGCAAACTATGATTTGTCTCACTTCAACTGGTGCAGGGTCTCTCTTTTTGACAATGTACAATTAGCTTTGCCATACCTTTATGAGGAATTCTCAAAATGAATCAATAAACACGCACCTCTGCATAAATTTAGAGTGAAAGGATGCAATAATGGTGTTCCTCAGAAACTGGTAACTCCCTCAAAGGAAGGGATGTTGCCTGGGACAGAGCGAGGAAAAAATAGATGGAGATTGATTAGTTCCATTTTTGACAGCTGTGAAACAAATGTATTTCTTTAATATAGAGTGCTAAATCTGAGTTTTACCTCTGAAATGTCAAAAAATCTGAATGACCCAAAGAAGTTTCAGAATGTAGTGAAATCCACTTCTGACTTTGTACCTGCAAACGATCTTCCAAATGTCTTAGTCAAAGATGGTATAACTTTGACGGACAAATCAGCCATGCTGAATTATTTTAATGAACCCTTTATTTCTGTAGGTTCTTCATTCGACTCCTTAAACCCAGATCTCACTGGGCTTGTGTCAAACTCTGAAGCTCCAGTAATGAGCAGTTACACTACTCCATACACTTTTAATTTCACTCCTGTGTCTATTACTGAGGTTCACAGTTTGCTGAAAAAGCTAGAAAGGTACCTGGTCCAGATAAACTAGACCCTTTCTTTCTGAAATTGGCTGCCAATTATATAGCCGAGCCCCTGTCCTACATTTTTAACTTAAACCTTAATCATAATAAAATTCCTTAAGTCTGGAAGTTGGCTTTCATACACCCTCTGCTAAAAGGAGGTGAATCATCAGAAGTAAATAACTCAAGACCAATTTCTAAATTATGTGTCCTGGCAAAATATTGACAAGTTAATCAGCAACCAATTAAAGGTGTTTTTGCAATAAGGTGCAGGTCTATCTCCTCTTGTATTTGGAGTATGGGTTACAGGTAATATCACCTTAACAATAAAGCCAAACAAAACATACAGTGTGTAATGTGTAGACTATGAATAAATGGATGGATGAACTGCTGTTGTGAGGCCCAAGTGGCCATATTTGGACAAAAGAGGTAGGACCATGGAAACCTGAAGGATCAAGATGAGCTAATGCTAAACAGTAGCTTACTAACTTACTAAAAGAGTGAACTTCATCAAACACAAGGTAACACATTTTTAAACCAAAACCTGCTGAGTCTCAGTAGGAAAGCAAGCTGTCATACAGGCCTGTCTATCAAAACCACAGACAGCAGACGTCAACGCCTTATGTATTTTCCCTGAGATCTAATTAAATGAGGAAAATTTTAAAGATGGACCACCAGATCTCTTATTAGAGGGTCCAAATAAAACACATGAGATTGTAATGAGTTCTGGAAAAAAAAAAAAAAAAGACGGTATTTTTAAAGAAAAGTTCTGTGTAAGTCTAAGGGAGTCGGGGCTTTTTTGAGTAAACCCCAACAGCTATCAACTGTATTATGATTTCAAGATACTTCCACACTGATTTCAGTTTGGAGTGAAGGTCACTGTAGATCAGCATTAGGGTGGAGGTGTACACAGAGTGATGCAATATGCAACATCAACACTAGACTTCACTAAATAATATATACTCTTGTTAAAAGTACTAACAGCGCCCTGTGAAAACACTCCTATAGAAGTACATTTTTGATATTTAAAACCTTATATTTGTAAGTATTATCAGCTAAATATTTTCAATCTATGAAAAATAAAATTATTGTCCAGTAAAATGGTTACAGTCTTCATCATGTAAAGACACAGCACATTTTTACTCTCAAGTATGATGATTTTGGATTCATTTTACTCCTGCATTAATGTGTATGTTGAATTTTTAGCAGTAGTTAAACTCATTTGATCTACTTCATAAACTTTTTGAAGTTCGATCCATTTTTATGCATCATATTCTATACAGTTATTCTATTTCTGCAGCATTGCTGTCCTATTTTCACCTTTGTGACAATGTATTTTCCAGCAAATCCAAGGGGCTTTTTGAAGACTTTCTTTGGCTTATGAAGGAAAAGAAGTTTGAAGCCCACCCATAAACAAATACTTCATCCTTCAGTTCATTGTAACCATTTAAAATCAATATATGTGGCGATAGGTGGTTTTCACTGGACAGAAAATGGATGAAAAACTGTAATGTAAAGAGGAACTAAAGCTGTCATACAAATGTAGTGGAGGAAAAAAAGCACAATACTTACCTCTGAGTAGTAGAGTACACATATAAAGATGCATAAAATGGAAATAAGTAGAAGTACCTCAAAATTAGCACTGATGCACCCAATGTCAGATAACGCTACTCCCAACATACACTCACCACAAAGCACGGACACGCTTCAGGCTGCTCTTTCTTTTTTGTAATTATGAATATATAAAATTAACACTGAAAAGTTGCACCAAAATCAGAAATATCAGAACACCTGCTTGTTTGGATTAAGAGAACATTCAAAGGCTTTTCTGTTCTTATTAAATCTAATGTCAGTCACTATCATTATCCACCGTGCTGCCTACATATTATATAAGCCTTAGTGGTGTTTGAACTTCAGCAGACCTGTGGGAGGTCTAGTTTACTGATGTTCTCATATCTTTATCATACTCATGGATATTAAACCTTAAATCTGTTTATTATCATTAAAGCTGGCCATAAAATTATGCTGTTATCAGGATGTGTGTTGGTCAAACCCATCACATTAGTTCAGAATATTGAACTGCTAGTGCCAAGCTCAGTATTCATTTAACAGTCCCTCCTCACTACAAGTGATTTTTCTTCATTTGAATTTTTTATGAATGGTAGAGTTTCACATTATCATTATTGTGCATTAGGTATGTATGATGTATGTTTGGCACTGAGAGAAACAGAGGGTGAAGCTCTTCTCCTTCATTTCTGTGAAATAATGATCTGAAGGTATCATGCTGAGTGTGGTGTGATATAACAGACCTTAACTACATTATCAGACAGGCTGAGTCATATAGTGCATAGTATTTGGTGGATATCAGCTCACCTTGACTCACTAATGTCTGTTTAAACAGTGGATCTGAGCTGCAGGACAGCAGTGAAACATCACATGTAAATAAACCTATCAGTTGCAGTCATACTAAGTAAAAAGCATTGCAGACTACTATTCACTTTGTCAACAAAAAGATGTGCCGCTACATTTTACTTGTTGCCATGAAGGATGACAGCACACATTTGAGCGGCAGAGTGGAAATGCACATTGCACCTCACAGGCTGTGCTGCTTAGAGAAGTTCTGTGTTTGCATGTTTGATGGTGGTAGGAGTTATGTGTCTCTGTGAGATTGAACAAACAAGTTAATAAAATCCCCCGGCTATCTGTTACCCAGGAGTGTGCTAAAGTTGACAAGCGTGAGCTGATATGTGTGGCACGGGTTGTTATTTGTGTGGCAGACAACCTAGACCCACAGGCTTTCATCCAAAACATAAAGCCCCCAGAGACAGTTGTATTATTTTATGTTTGGATTAATTTGCGAATGTATCCTGGTCAATTACTTTTCAGCTTGGGGCCAGATTCCACATCTGAACTGAGTCGGACCACGGGCTGCCATGTCACAGAGGGGTCGGATGAGCAGACGGCGTGGGTGCCTGTGATTGAGAGTGCTGTCACAGCACCTGCGGTCACAGCCTCTGACGAACTCCTCTGGGGCATGAATAATGTACACAGTGGGCCTGAGTGATGGGTGGTGTAATAATGCCGAGCAGAATAGCGTGACCAGAAACCCTAGCGATGGTCACTGTCTTAACCAGCCTGCCAGCCAACGCACATACCACCAGGAGAGAGATGTATTTAGCTCACCGTCTGTTACTGAATGGTCTCTCAAGTGGCACTGTTAGAGTGAAACTGTTTTGCTTTCCTTTAGCGTCTGAAATTTTCATGTAGGTTTTAGAGATGTAGCCTTCCTGCTGTCACATCAGAGGTAGAAGGTTGATGGGCTACACAATATATCCTTTCAGTTTCTTCGCTCTGATGTGCCCATGTCCAACATCATGGGTGTCAAGTAACAAAGCACAAATACTTTGTTACCTTACTTAAGTAGAAATTTTGGTTATCTGTACTTTACTGGAGTAATTATTTTTCAGATGACTTTTTCCTTCTACCCCTTTCATTTTCACGCAGTTATCTGTACTTTCTACTCCTTACATTTTAAAAATAGCCTTGTTACTCCTATTTCATTATGGCTTGTCATTGTTCAGATTAAAGAAAAAAAACCCACAAACTATTCACATACAGTGCTCAGCATAAATGAGTACACCCCTTTGGAAAAGAAGTAAGATTTTTATCAATATCTCAAAGAACACAACAACAGTTTCAAAAATCTGGACAAAACTGAGGTTCATAGAACATTTCCTTAACTCNNNTTTTTGTGTGTGCAAATTAACATATCTTGTTTGTAATCAATGGCCCACATTTGTGGGAGTATTTTGTTGTATAGTGTTTCATAGAAAATGTTGATTCTCAAAGAAAACTAAAGGTTTCATGACAAATCTGTTAGGGTGCACTCACCCATGCTGAGCACTGTAAATGGCACCATCCGGATGGAGTGAATTTGGTTGTGGTTGGATGAGAAGTATAAACATATACCATTCTGACACCCTATTGGTTTGTACAGAATCCATCGCTCCTGACTTTTTGCACCATTCCATTACTTATATTAAACTAATCATCATATCTTCTACTCCATAAACACATGTTAAAGCTCAGTAGTGCACATATATGGTTCTTTAATACATTTGCACTGGACTAAAATTCATTCATTTTCAATGGGCATATATGCAGCTGAAACAGGTAGACTAGTGCATCCCAAATTTTTCAACATTTACATTTTAATATAACATTATAGTCATTATGGCCTTTAGAAAAATGTTTTCTGGGGAGGTGGGGTTGTGCACTATAGGCCCCTGTGCCCCCCCCCCCAAGCTTTTGTCCTAATAGCATTTTTTTCTCCTTACATTTACTTTTATTCTTTAAGTAATTGTGAAACCAGTACTTTTACTCTTTTACTTGAGTAAAAAGCTTGAGTTGATACTTCATCTTCTACAGAAGTCTTTTTAAACCCTGGTGTCTATACTTCTACCTGATAAATGAATGTGAGTACTTCCGACACCTCCATCCAACATCAAATAAAGCAAATGAACTCAACTGTAACAAAAACAATGAAAAGGGCAATTTTGTCATGAAATGAAAAGTAAAGCCAATTGTATGAATTGTTTTGCATATTGAAAGAATGCTGTTGTGCTCACATGTTTTTGTGCTTTGGATCATTGGAACTGTTATATTTTAAGATGTAATATTAAAAAAACTATGAATCATTTTCCAAACTGCTTAATCCTCATTATGGTCACAGGGTTTTTGGAGCCTATCCCAACTAGCAACAGGTTAAGGCGGAGTACAGCCTGGACATGTCACCAGTTTATCACAGATGTATACAGATAAACATCCATTCAGCCTCACATTCACACCTAGAACTTTAGCCTGACCTGTTAACCTATTAGGGTGCATATCTTTGGGCAGTGGGAGGAAGCTGGAGTAGACAGAACAACCCACACAGACACAAGGAGAACATACAAACTCCACATAGGTGTCACTGGCTGGTGCAGGGCTCAAACCCAGGACCGTCATGGTCTGAAGAACCACAATGCATCCCCTTACAAAAAAAAAGGAAAAGCTTTATTATTATTTTTATTTGATACACAATGCATACCACTACAAAATAACAATATTTACAGATAGTTATCATATATTCATGTTGCAGGAATGTTTCACTGTAGGTTATCAAGAACAGAAAGAGGATTTGTAATGTGGTAAAAGCTGCCTAAGAGCAGACCTCAATGTCTGCAAACACCTCTGCATAATATCACCCATCACTACACTAAGTTGTGTTTGCAAGTTTAAGTTGCAAGTTGTAACTTTGCATTGTTTTCAAGAAGAGTTGTTAGTCTTATTCCAGTTATTCCAGTCTCAAACTGCAGTGCCTTTTCTATGTTTGGTATTTGTAGCATGTGACTGTATCTCTGTATCCTTATTTTTCCCCCTCTAATCTCTCTGGTATCCCATATCAAATGAATTTTAAAGCCCTCCAAAAGACTCCTGTAGACTTTCAAACAAAGGTTAAAACCAGTCAATCTCTCTCTTAAACACTCCAAACTCAGAATCTTTATATTTTTTCTTACCTGCCTTTTCCTTCAAGTGAAAATGTTTGCTGTAAAAGATATTTTAAGTAAGCTAAGGGTAAACATGGCAGTGCCTGAGTTACTTGTGAATCAGCTGTGGAGGCAGTGAAAACATTGGAAAATACGTCAGGTGAACCACAGGCGATAGAAAACATTTCCAGAGTCACTAGTGGGCTGGTGGGTTGCTCTGACTGAGTTTGATGAATTTGTTAGAACATTTATTAAATAAGCATAATGTGAGTTAGACTGTGTAGGAGAAAAGTGTTTCATTAATATGAGCGAAGGTTCGCCAAACACCGGTGTGCAGCCTTAAGCAGCCAGTCAGTTGGATGTGAACACTTGCTGATTTGAGGGGAGAAGTGCAGAGGTGGGTGTGATATGCAGTCGAATATACTGGCAGTCTTCCTGTGACCGGTGCAAGGTTTGTGGTGAGCTCAGAAATAGCTGCTGTCTGTCTCTGAGCTCCATGTTCTATCAGTGACTGCGCCAATAAAACATACTAAGCATTTCTCCTAGATTAAATCCCTGCACACAGGGCTATACATTACATATAAACAACACATCATGACTTGTATATACTCTTCCTTACGTGATTCTCCCTCTCACAGGCAAACATCAGTGTAAACACAAGAACACTACATCATAGGTCGCACCAGTGAATGCACTCACACTGGCTAAACAAAGGTCACAGCCTGGATTTAACTAAACAAATCAGTGGGAACCCATTAGTTAATTACTGCAGTGATTAGTGATATTGGTTAACTGATGCTCTGAGTAAATTCGTATTTCTCAAACAACCATCAGTTTGGTAGAGAGCATAAAGACTGGACTGTGTTTCAGTGGAAAAAAAAATCATGTGGTCGATGAGTCCAGATCGACCCTGTTCCAGAGTGATGGAGGCATCAGCGTGCAAAGAGCAGCAGGTGAAGTGATTACCCATCATGCCTAGCACCTATTGTACGATATGGGGTTGCTGCAGTTGGTCAGGTCTAGGTTCAGTGACGCTATGTGTCCAAAAGATAATGGACGTTTATGTCATGATACTGTGTTAGAGTCATAAAGTAATTTAGGTATAGTTTTGCATATTTTGCCTCATTTATGTCGTAATCTATTGATTTTGCCTTTATATTAGGATCATAAGATAGTTTTGCATGTAATATTTTTCTAATAATAATTTCATGTAGTATTTGTAAATGATTAGCCAATCTGTGTTCTATTAGTTTTGTCCTGCTAACGCAAGCTGACCCTCTGCTGTAAAGTGCAGCTAAGTGTAGTAAACTGATGTGAGGACACCTGCAAAGCACATGCTCTGAGACTTTCAATCAAGCAGGACAGGGAGCAACAGTATTTCTGACTGTCGTTGTCATCTTAGTAGTTGCCGTCTGGTTAATATTGAAACTTAATTTGGATATAGAGGCAAAGAAAGCTTTAACTATCAACTTAGTTTTTGTAACCTTTTTTGATTTTTCCTTTTTCTTGGAATAAAGACACAGATCGCTTTATAATCCGTCTTTTTTTTTTTTGGTCGTCCTTGTTTCGTATTGTACTTGGAATGCATGAGTCAGAAAACTTCACGTCCTGCTAGAAGTGGCAAAGAAGGTTTAGTTTTTTTTGTTGCCACTACACACTGCACTGGCTTACTGAAATGATGTCGCAGTGAATGTGTGCTGTAATCAAAAGTAAACGGCAATTATTACAACAAATCACAAAATATTCCAACAAAACATTACAGTTTGGGACACTTCTTGGCCAGGCTGTGTTTAAGGCTCCTATTTTTACCTCCCCAACTCCATGATCTTTTATTGTGACCTAAAATCGATCAGGAGGACTATGACTGAGTATCCACAGGTGTATCTTTGGCATGTGTATGATGTTTGTTTTGTGTGTGGTCGGGCAATGTCTTAGGGGCTTTCATGTAAGAATAGATAGAATGTTTTCATGTTCTATTTGTTGTTAAGGTGCGTCTTGAATTTTTACTTCAAACAGAGCTCTGCAGTTTAGTTACTATTTAATGCCTTCACAAATCCCCCCCCCCAATTAGTTCAACTCTTACAGTCTTTGCAAAGCCACTGCAACTGTATCCTTGGGTTAACAATAACCAAGACAACTGTGATTGGTTTAAACAAACACAAACAAGCTGCAGAGTTTTTTTTTCTGTTTTCCAAAATAGCAATGTGTTCAGCCAGACATTTCTCCAGTACTGTCATAGTATTAATAAAGAAGTGTGGAGCTACGGTCGTGGAAAAAATTATTCGACCATCAGAAGTCATCAAAAACAATGGTTATGTAATGAAATACAAACTCCTGTGTCTGTCATGTGACTAAAAAAGACAGAAAAGAAAACATAGAATGCGTAAAAGTACTGTTTTTGTCAGTACTGTGCCATAGCTATTGATGTAAAAACTTAAATGATTTTAGTTATGATCAAAAAAAAACAAGGAAAATGGATAGATATCAGCTCTGAAATTAAACTATTATGAGCTATTTTTGTTGTTATAATTATATTTGTCCAAACAAATGTACCTTTAGTTGTACCAGGCATTAAAATGAACAAGAAATTGAAGAAAACAAGATGGAGTGGTCTAATAATTTTTTACTCGACTGTAGATCTGGCTATGCAAAACTACTGACTGTATTAAAGGTCATTTATAGTTATTTCTCATAGTTTGTCAGTGCTAAATGTTTTTTCGTTTTAACCTGCAGGAGTTTGTGCAATGTGTTTTTGCCACAACTGAGGAACTGAAGATGATGCAGAAATACACTGAGGAAATCTATTAGACAGACAGCATTTACAGCTGACACAGGTGATGAGCTCAGGGTGAAAGAGTGAAAACTGCCAAGTGTCAGGGAATTATTCTGAGAGCAGTCAGCTCCATAGTAACTCAGTCAAGTTGCTCAGTGTACACAGGACAGTGTCTGTTAAGAACAACCTAAATGCACATATTATCGGCTACTTGGGCAGAGCCAGTGGGGATCGTGTGGTTAATTTACTCTCTTTTTATGACTCGTTTGAGCAGCTGAGATCATAATCATACTCGGATGTACACTTTTGTTTAAACTCTATATTGTAAAATGAAGACGTTGTTATTCTCGCTTTGTGTCATGAAACTACTCCAGCAGTCTTTTCTTGATCTGTTAATATTTTTCTAAAAACACTTATCCCTATCTATGTCTAGTGTCTGTGATTTCAGAATTATGATTTCTTAACTCTGTATCATCAGCTGTGTTTTCTAATTGTTTCCAACACATGTTCAGAACACCATCATTGTTTTCTGTTTTTTTTTTTTTTTTTTGCTTACATTCACATTATATCCTTAACATGTGACTAGTTGCACTTATGTTACTGACATCACTTTCTCTTTGACACTGTATGTCTGGGAGAGGTGATATATGTATTTTTCATGGACTAAAAGTGTTTTTATGTGTATGGCTTTGGGTTATGACTGAAATTTTTATTCAGTTCTAGAAAAAAAACATCAACATATATAGTGTATATTTCTATCTGACAAAGATGTGTGTGTACCATGGAACTCTACTACCACTTCTTCTCTTTCTTTATTTCAGCTGTTTCTGTCTAAAATCTCTCCATCACCCCTCCATCTACCCCAGTGTTAAGTTTTTTCTGTGTGAGTCATTTTCCTGGAAATTTTGATTTGTTCTTTCAGACTCTGCATCCTCCGGTGGGGCCTGCCCCCGTTGATTACTGCTAAGCTCTTTTACGTGCTGATCCTCTTCTCTCATCCTCCTTGTTTTCCTCCATTTCTTATCAACTCTCCCAGGGTCCTGCCTTGCCACACTTTTCCATGTCCCTCGTTGCCTCTTTACTATTCTGTCTTTATTCCTCACGCTGTAAATAGTTGATGTCAGGTAGTTTGTGGAAACTGGAGGTAATTGGAATAAAAAGGATATGTGAGACATGAGAAAACACTCATCTTTCTCTTGCTATCTTTCTTAACATCTCTCGCCTTCTCTGGGATTGAGTAGATGAGTAAGAGGTAACGAGGGAAAAGAAAAAAGGAAGTTGTGCTGAATGCTGGAAAAAGAGTGTCTTTTTCTGCACTGTTGATGGGGTATCAAACGCCAGAATACATGGCAGCGCTGAGATCTTCAAAGACTTTCCCCCTCAGTCCCTTCCGAGTCCCTCACTCCCATGTTTTCTCACTTGAGAGTGGGTATGTGTTGGCTGGCTTCAGGCGTGGACTCACTGTAGCTTCAAAGTTTTTATCATGTCATCTCAGACTTGGAAACTCACTATTTCAAACCCGCTAAACATTTGTAAATGGCCTCTTCTAACTTTTATTTCATTTACATTTTACTATTTAAAAGCAAAACTGAATAGCATTGATTTACAAGCATGACTGTGGCATAACATCAGAAGCTAAAAGGAAAGTTGTATTTACCATTAAAATACATATTGTGGTGCTATGGTTGTTATTTAACCTTCTAAAAATAAAGGCAGGATGAAGCCAAACTGCCACTTTTCTAAATTGTAAGAATGCCAACAATGTGTGCAAGGTTACTTATGAAATGTAACACTGTATTACCACAAATTAAAATCAGAAATCAATTACAAACCGGCTCTCTAATAGTAGCCAAGGACAAAGTCAACCTCAACAAATAAAAGCCAGACTTAAAATACAGACCGAGTAGAAAAATTATAGAATTATATGTATAAACGTCTGGTGCTGGTCACGTAATGTAGTGCCAGTTAAGCACAACATACACTTCTACAAATTTAATTTAATATGTTCAATAATATCATCCAGCTATTTTCAACACTTAGTTGTTCCAAGTCACTCATTTGATGTGTTTTTGTACAGGGTTGGACACTGCAGGTGTGCGTCCATTTTTCTTTGGCAGCAAAACTGCCTTTTGTTGGAAATTCCAAGTGCTACAGGAATGGTTTCAATTCACGGAACCATTATGGTTTTATTTTGTAAAGGTTAGAGAATTGTTATGTTTGTAGAGAAGCATGATGCAGTATTTTTAACATAGCAGATTTGATAGATAGTTTTGCACTAAATACAGCCATTTCTGCTTATTAAACAGAGAATATTAGAAATAAAGGCCTGCGTCTAATAAAGCCTCTCTCAGATCAAGCTATAATTGCTTCTATAACTTGGGTAAATAAAGGCCCGGGCGGCTGAAATGAAGTTATTTGCAAACTAGTAAAACAAAAGTGACTCAAATAACAGCTGTTCTATCTGTGCTGTCATGGTAATGCTACATGATGCTTGTAGCAATATACACATGCTGTACATCCACATAACCAGAACAGAATCAGCTAAAAGCTCAACAAAACCAATTTTCAGAAAACAGAACACAACTCAAACAAGCAGTTAAATAGGAAAATATCAAAAATAGGCAAAAGTCTGAGACCAGTGTATATCATGAATAATTTCATGACGCAAGACCAATGTGACAGTTAAACTAACACTAAGCAAATCCAGTGGTACTTATTATTTCCCTGTTGCTAAAACTCATAGAACAAACGAAAGAAGACAGCAAATAAAGGTAGCATTATAACACAATCATAGTGAATTTTGTTCTACTTTTGCTGTTTTCTGATCATAACTTTGTTTTTTATGAATGGAGCTGTTGCTATCAGCTAATCCATTGTTTTTGTGTTACATTGAGATTATTCTGACAAGAAACAAATGGTGCAGGGTTTAATGGGTTCAACTGGACAATAGAGTTGAAAAATGTGACAAAATACATTCAAACAAGGCAATAAAAATTTCACAACAGCACTTATACTGATAACTTTTATTGAAGGTAAAAACAGAGCCCTCCTCTGATTTCAGAAGGAATCTCCAGCGCTGAAAGGCACCGCTGCCACCCACCTTGATGCGGTGGTTTGATCATAGTCAAGTATGACAGACTCAGGTTGCTTAAAGCAATACACATTGATTTGAATGGCAGACAAGAGGAGGCACACATTCACAGAACTGATCAAAAACTCATACTGCCAAATGAATGGAGCTGTCAATTCAATTCACTTTTATTTATATAGAACTAGTCGTAATAAAACAATTACCTCACAACAAATTACAGTCAGGACCTTATAAGATCATGCAGATAAATCTAGATGGATAGACAGTTTGGTATTGAACTCACATTTGTTTGTGGACTTGTCTGGAAATCAGCCAAAGGAAGTAATTTATGCATGGTGAAAATATGCAAAGCAACACAATGAAAGTATATTCTATATAAGCCTCTTAGTGAGCAAATTATATTCAGATGCAACCCTCTTCTAATCACCAGTCATTTGATTAGTAACTGTAATTTAACTCTTTTTTTTCAGTGACCATAACATAATACAATTAATTTATTTGATTGAATTATGTAATGCTGAAACTAGGTCACACTTTGCATTAAAAGGTGTACATGTATTTGCAACTGAAGCCCCTACACTGTCGAACTCTACCTGCTGAATAAAGGCACACTAGGTCTCTTACTTCTATGAAAAGTTGTCGTTAAATTTTTTGAATAATTTTTTGTGGAAGGTTTTGGGAACAGCCGACATGCTTCTATGTGATTTTAATTGGTTCAAGTGGTTTTCATCAATTTAAGTGTTTTATAACCTATGTACCCATCTTATCCCATCATTTCTGCTTTTATTTATTATTACAAAACTGTGTGGAATATAGAAATTTAGTTTATTGTAGTTCCTACACAATAATTCAAGCAGGCAGGTAACCCCGGCATTTTATCCCTGTACTTGTAGCCATATTGTGACTCCACGGGGCTATGTGTTCTGTGTTTACTTTCATTCTGACTCTGAGAAAAGAAATAATGTTTACACTGAGGAGAGGGAGGCTAGTGCTACTTTCCCTGCTATTCACTGTTTTGTCCTTTCTCCTCAGAATCTCTTTTAAAAACACATCCAATTTTTGTTTAGGGGAGTTTAGGGGACGTCACTTTCTCTTTTTAATGTCACATAGCTGTCTGCCACAGGCCTCTCTCAAAACAGTTACATACTGTGATGAACCAGCTCTCTCTTCAGCCCCTGCTTCACTGATGGCTGTTCCTCAAAAGCTGAAAGCGCCACTGTGGGCAATGTTTACATCTGAAGCAGAGCCACAGCCACAGCCTTGACTTAAAAAAGAGAGCCATAAGGTCTTGGGGTTTACTATTAGTGTGGTCCATAAATGCCTTCTGTGTCCTGTTTTCAGCTTTTGAATTTCTCACAGAGGTGTTGTTTGATGTTATTTAATCAAAATGATAGATTGCTCTCTGCTTGAATACAAATGTTAATTACATGCGTGTGGTAATATCTTAATTCAGGATCACGACAGAGTGATGGTATTGTTTACGCAGCAAGGTGCCTGAGGGAGGCCTTTCAGGATGGTTTATGAGTCTGGTTAGACACTTGATTAAAGACTTGGTTTCCATGGGGGCTCTATCCTCATTGGAGCACAAAATAAAACCCAAAGTGAACTCTAAGATGTATTTCGATCATCTGTGTGAGCGGTACGTGGTACTTCAAATATTTATAAGGCAGAGATTAACTTGGGAGGGAAAGAAAAAGTGCAATTATAATAGGAAAAAAAAATGAAAATAATGTGTCATTTGTTCATAGGTCACCTCCTTTAGGTGTAACTGAAGAAGAAAATGGCAAAATCACATTGACGTGGTCAGCAGTAGCTTAGCTTTTAAATGAAAGATCCTAACAGGGGGCAGCTCCTGTGGTTTTTAATAATCAAAACTGTCCTCTTGCTCCTCCTCCCTCAGCAACACATTAAATCCCTCTTTATAAATCTGAGTGAGTGTCATGGGCTCCAAAACCTGACTTTTGACACTAAACTTGAATGTTCAAATGGGAAACCTTGATCAAACTCCAGAGTGATGCCTTTTAGAACATCTGTTTGCAGTGTTGTATATTACATTAAAAGCTCAAATGGATGAATAAGAAACTAACTGGTCGGATGCCCTCTCCCATAGGAGTTCTCTGTCTAGTTTTGGCCGGGAATTGGACTATAATTATTTCATGAGACTGTGTCAGTTCCAAACCTGGTGCTCTGTGTGTGTGTGTTCTGACTTTCTGATGAGTTGGCACTAAGAGGGCAAAGTGCGCTACTCAGGGAAGAGCAGCAAATATATACAGACATTTTGACAAGAGGCTGGTTCATTGCTGTCAGGCTGCAGATCAAGAGTGTCACTGTCACCTGTGCAGCATGGACTGGAGGAGGCACAGATTAAAACTGGCACCCCAGTGCTGCTCGGTCCATCTGGACAGTCCCAGGACACCAGTCAGTCATCAGAGACAGTGAGGTTACAACTCTGAAATACCAGCACCAGATCCTTGATCCATTTGATAGGTTGTATATCACATTTTATTATTTTGCACATTCATTGGAAAATAACAAAATACATAAAAAGCATTGAATGTGATAGCATAAATACATCTCAAGGTTGGTTTAAAAACTGTATTTGAGCTTTTGAATGACTCAAATATCATCTAAAAGGACATGAGGACACGATATTCAAGAATCTATTCTGAAACTCCTGTGCACAAGAAATATATCTTGCTCAACATAATTATATATCTGGTAGGAAGAAGAATGTTTTTCACAAAGGACATTTTCCATTCACAGGTTGAAAAAAATATCACCTTGTGACACTTGTACAACTCTGTAAAATCAGGCGATTGTGTGTATTATGAGAAAAAGTTGTGAACGAAGTTATGAATGAAAAAACTCATTCACCAGCAAGACCCAGTAGTCTGTTGAAAATTATGTTTTATACTCATGGTGTGTAATGCATCCCTCTACTCCCACATGCATCTGCATTCACACTGTGCTTTTTGGTTCTCTGTCTGAGCATGTCCACATTGTCACCTTAAGGACTTATTTTCAATGTAAAAGGTTTGTATAGTTACTAGGGTAACTCACTTGCATTATCTACCTTTATTTATCTCTACATCACTACATTATTTTAATGTTGCTCTGGCACAATGTTTGACAAGGCGCTTGTCAAATTTTATCTATTATTTGTTATCACCATGATGAAAAGAAAAATAATAGTACAGGGAGCTGGAAAACATCTTTCTGCATGAAACCACATGGTCTCTGTCACAGGGTTTTTGCTAATTAGCCTTCTGAAAGTAACACACAGCTGTTGACACCACTTACATGTCTTCAACAACACCTGCAACCAGTGTGTTTGGCAGTTTTACAAATTGTCAGGTGTAGACTTTGGATTCAAATCAAACCTTTATTGTATAGATGGCGAGCATCCTCCTTGGTCAGTCTTTGCATCCAGTTAGCTCAGAAGAAGTGTGTTCTGTTTTGCAATTATATCCATATTTCCAGCTCAAAAAGCTGTGATGTGTCCAATCGGTTCTTGATTCACTTCTACCACTGTAAGCTTAAATGACAAAGAGGAAATTAGAAACTACATAAAGAGGCTGAAATCATGTGCTCCCCTCTGTAGTTTTTATTAGCCAGCTATTTTTTAATCGAGACCACTATGAGTGTACTATTCACCTGGATGACAAGTCCACTTATAAACTTCCCTAAATGAAGCTGAGTTATATTCAAATATTCATCTCTGCTGATAACTTTAGAAGTATTATGGAGAATGCAGTGAAAGAGGAATATCACTGTTTTTTATGAGGCCATTATGGTAGAATAATTGTTATTCTGTTTTATTGTTTATTGTGTATCATGTATGTGTTTTGTATAGTTTTCACTTCGTATGGCTGCTACCTTGGCCAGGTCTCCCTTACAAAAGAGATTGCTAATCTCAATGGGAATTCCTGGTTAAATAAAAGTAAGGAAATAAATAAATAATTAAAAGAAAATCCAATGGAGTCTACACGTAACACTCATGACTCATGGTGTGTTCAGGTACAGTGTCATTGCATCCATAGGCTAAATCCATTTGCTGAACTGCTTAGTCCTTGTAAGGGTTGCGGGGTGAGGGCCGAGTACACCTACACCTTGCCCATCGCAGGGCCGACACATATACAGATGAACAACCATTCACTCTCACAGCCACAAGCCACTTTTACACAGAGATCCCAGAAAAAAGTTAAGATGGTGATCCCACCTTTTTTCCATTATTGACTGATTTCCACAGCCAAGCCAAAGGAGTAACAGAGGTGAGACAGGCTGGACTTTTACACACTGGACCTGTGTTCCAGAATCAAAGAGGCGGTGATGCAGCGCAGTGTATAGTGTGATGTATCACTTCCGCATTGGAAATACCCTGAGCATGAGTCTCCGCTCCACAAATATTAGCATGGATAGAGTCCTCCGCCTGAAGTGACAACAGCTTGCAGATCTCGGCATCTCCCCAGTTCAACATCTTTCTGGTCGCATTGATGTGTTTGTTTACTGTACCCGGCCCACGCTCATTTTTAAATCCCCTCGACGCGGGAGAGACCGCGGGCGCATATGAAGGCACTGACATGGATTCTGCGGCAGCTGCCCCAGGTGAAAATGGCACGAAGCCACGGCAGCACCCCTGGCATGAAGCCGCTGTGGCACTCCTAGTACCAGTGGCACAAATCCATGCCAGTGCCTTCATATGCACCTGTCTCTCTGGTGTGGGGATCGCCGTCATCTAAACGTCACACCTTGGTTGCGAAATGAGAGGTATTCCTTTTACATAGCATTCTGGAATCATGGTTCCACCTTTATCATGGTTCTGTTACTTCCTCCAGAGGTGTTACAAAGCCGCGATAAAGTTGGGACCAAATGATCCACCATTTTGTTTATACAGACGTCATTCCGGAATAAAGGTGAAGTATTCCCGTTACAAAAGTGCTGTGTAAAAGGGGCTACACTGTGGCTTGACCATGTAACCTATTAAGGTGCAGGTTTTTGGATGGCAGGAGGAAACTAGAGCACCCAGACCATGCGAAACATACACCCACACAGAAAGGCCTACACTAGTCGAAACTGAACCCAGGACCTACTTACTGTGATGTGATAGTGCTACCCGCTGTACCACTGCGCCACCCCAGTGTCATTACACTAGAAGCATATTGTGCTCAAGTCCAACTGAATCAAATCTACTGAGCCCTGACACAGTACAAGGGAAGTATAGTGCTCACACTAGTCAAACAAACTGGTCTTCAGGGGTCCCTCATGCTGGATTGCCTTGTGCGACTACCCCCTCAAACACAAATCCAGTCCAATCTAATGAAACACAAAATTCAGTTGGTTTCCCTTGCCTCACACCATAGCCTTCACTGGTTCCTGGAATTAAATAGAAAAATTGTATATTTTTCATGCTTCATGTTTTTTCAAATTAAGACTTCTCTCTTATCAAGAAGTCTTTATCTCTTTCAGGAACAAACCGTTTCAAATTCAGGAGAAATTACTCATTGAGAGTTGAGTCCTAGTGTGACTGTATGTTCAGTAGCCTTAAATGTCAGGACAGTTCTTTCCATCCAGCTCTCTGCCTACTGTCCTCCAATCAAAGGACAGTTTGTTTGAGTGTATTGTCAAGGCCAAGTCAGCCCTTTCCTTCCTGGCAGAATTGCAGTCCTGTCCCACGTGTAATAAATGATATATTGCGATGTGGGTTTAATACAGGATCTACGCTCCTTTGAGAAGAATCATCAAAATAATTAAAGGGAACCAAAATGAATAGACCTTGAATTGAGGGTATCATGAAGGTGAAAAGAAGAGAGGGTATGTTAATGCAGGTCTCAGAAGATGAGTGCTACCTGAATATTTTAAATTCTCCTCTATCATTAGCTCTTCATTAGTGCATTGAATTCCCCCCTAGATTCATTTAATGGAAACAAATTATCCTCTCCTTTCCCTTCCCCTACCAGCAACTAATCAACACCATACAGTGCCTAGGCATTGATTTTACTCACGTCTGACTTGCTATTTAGGTTAGGTTTGAAGAATAGAAACGTTCATTTCCTCATTTTCAAGTTAAGCTCTTGGCTCTTCAACTGGTGCTCATTCAGTGTCCCATTTTCATCCCAGTGTTTTCCATTTGCTCCGTCCTGTTTTGGTGCATGTAAATGATTCTAGAAACATATTTTTTTCATAAATTTATTTGTGTTCAGTGGAATAAAAACAGAAATGACCCTGTTTACACAAACAGCTGCTTTCACACTGAATTTATGTCTGTCCCAATTACATAACTAGTCAGGCATGGAGTTTTATGTCCCAGTGTTTTGTGACAGAGGCAAAGCATCAATGTTGCATTTTCTATTTCTGTTGTAATGTTTGTTAAATCTGAATGTCTCCTGTGTGTTTTGCGTCTCCCTCTCTGTTTGGCACTGTAAGTGTACTGCTGCTTAGTGCTGCTCTTTCTCAGTCAAACTTTGATTTATGCCATGGCTGCAGCTCACACTGTAGGCTGCAAATATTCTGCAGAATTCATTGTCACCTTTTTAATGGACAGAAAGCTGTCAACCAGATTCCTGTCTCTTGGAATTGCAATTGCTCCCACAGCAAATAGGAAGTGACAAGGTTGACAGGCCAGAGAGTGTGGGCAGTTGAGCAGAGAGCCAAATGTCATACCATTCCCTGTCAAAAACCTTTTCTTGCTGTTATAATGACATTCGTTTTTCAAATGAGCCTCAGTAGAGTGTTGAATCCATTAAAGCTATTTCCCTGTTGATTTGAGCTTTCTGCTGCCTTTATCACTGTGGATGTTCATCATTAGGACACACTGTACTCACACTCTATGCACTGATGCTGAGAATATCCAGTAATTACACCTTATTTTCCTGTAGTTTTGAACAAATCTGTGAGGGATGTTAGAGGCCATTTTTATTGTAATTTCACAGTTCTGTCTTTAAAAGAAGGAATTATATTTTATAACTGGCCACACATTTACTTTTGTTTGTTTTACATCTAAACATAACATTTACATCAACATCCTTGAAAATGTGAATGTACAGAACGGTTGTGGCAGTTTCTGCAGTAACACATGCCTCAATTAAAAGCTATTTTCACTTTCTTTATTAAGGTTTTGGCAGTTTTGTTTGTTCCAGAAAAAGAACCTATACAGTGCAGCAATCATATTGTGTTTACTACACAAACTCTGTATGTTCAAATATATGCTTTCATTTCTTTCATTTTTTTTGTTTTTGCTCATCCCTCTTTTGAATAAAGCACAGTGGGGAAAGTAAATCATATTAGGTAGTGATATGGTACTGTGAGGTTCAGGGTATGATTTCACCATCTTCCAGTGCCACATAAATTAGGCCTATGTTCTTAGCATTGATTGTCAAAAGTACTGCCTGCTTGGTTTCCAGATTCCATAATTCACAACAAGACAAGGTGAAACTTGCAGCTACTCGCAAGCACAGGTCTGCGACACTCTGAAAACCGTATTGTTTCTATAGAAACAGCTTTCTGTATGTCACTTCTAACAGCAGACTTTTCAGGAGTTTTTCAGTTGAATATAAGTTGCAGTGTCTTAAAATATAAATAAGAGCTGTGATAGTGAATTATTTACTACAGTTGTATTTCTAGTATTGATGAAGCTGCAAAAACATAACAGGATATTCCAAGAGCACTTAGTCGTTTTGAGGAGTGTGGGAGTCACCTCAAATAAGCAGAAATCATAAACTATTAAGACAGAGTTTCATCAAGGGGACAGCTGATATTAACTGTGGGCTGTTTGCTGGCAGGTGAGCCTCTGTTCATAAATACTGAAGAAAAAAAACAGCTACAAACTAGAAAATGCTCCCTTTTAAAGGAAAACTAATATTGGCATTTTAGTCTTAAACATGTGGATGTTATAGGTTTGACAATATTGCAACTCTTTGTAAAACAGATTCGTCTCATTGTGAAGTTTGGTCTGAACTAGACTATGAAATTATCAATGCACTTGAGTATTTTCATATTATATCTTGTGATGTATTAAAGTTTTTTTTTAGCAGTAGTTCAGTCTTATTCTATGCATATGGTGCTGGCATTTTTTGCACTGAAAAATTGCATACAGCGTTCACAGTATTGATGCTACATGATGTATCACCAGACTGTCGCTAGTGTACAGTGCTACTTTTTTACCAGTGTTCCACTATATATATGTGCAAGGCCAAATGATGAATAACACACAATATTTTGTTGGACCGCCTTCAGCCTTTGTTACAAGACACTGTGACATCATTTATGTGATATAATACTTGCACAGTGTCACAATACATGCCACAACATTTATTTTAATCCACAGTTATATTCATTTTTATCCCAAATCTTGTATAGATGATAGAGTCAAACTGCTGTGTAGTCTTCTCTCGCATAGAAACCAAAGATTCTCAGTGAAGTTCAGGTTGAGTGGCCAATCCATGTGTCATAATGATGTCTCATGCTCCCTGAACCCCTCTTTCACAATATGAGCCTGATGAGTCCTGGCATTGTCATCTTGAAATATGCCTGTGTCATCAGGGAAATAAAAACCCATTGATGGAAAAAGAAAAACTATCATTCAGTATATTCTCGTAGTCAGCTGACCTCATTTTTTGAGCATATAATGATGATACTGGAGCCTATCCCAGCTACCATTGGGCAAAGGCATGGTACATTCTGGACATGTTAGCAGTTCATCACACGGCAAACAACCATTCACTCTCACATCAGCACCTAGAGTGACCATGTAACCTATTAAAATGCATAGTTTTAGAGGGTGGGGGGAAGCTGAAGTTTCCGGACTTAACTTCTTTTTGGAAGAAAAAAAAAACATTGTAATTTTCCCCAGTTTTGGCTCTAAATATTATTTAGCAAATGTAATGTGAAATCTGTAATGAAAATTGAAAGAAAACACTTGTTTGTAAAATGGCATTTTGGGTTGAGGCCTGGCTATTAAACCAAACAAACGCTCTCATGTGTGAAATGAGCAGCACAAATGCATTTCTTGGATCCTAAGTCAGTGAAATGATGTGCTGTCAGGTTACACAAGGTCAGCATTACCTGCTCTATAAAAGGAAAGAAACAAACAAAAAAAGAAAAGAAAAGCAAATTACCATAATATGTTATTACGTGTGGTTTGTGCCTTTGTGGGATTTAATTTATTATTTTAATACTTTAACTCATGAGTTATTATTCATAAACGTGGCACAAGGCTGTTTAAAAAGAACTGGATTCTAATGTGCATTATTTTTATGTCATGAGCTACTGTTCATTAAACCAAATTTTTGAGACTTTTGCCTGGACGGAAGAATGAATTAAAGAATAAACAGCCTCAAGCAGTAGAGGTATGGTCACAGTGCACTTTTGCCCTGTTTCAAGGACAGTATACAGGCATAATCCTGTGTTATTTAACCCCATCGTATTCTCTATGCCGCATAGATTATTTTATTTTACATTAAATATGATTTTAACAATCGATAGACACAGCTTGAGAGACAGACATACCTCCATATTTTTAGTTAATCACTTCCATTTAATTGGTTCCAGTTTTAGCTGTAAGATGCCATTTCATTATCAGAAACTTTAACCAGTAAGATTCATGGTAATGAAAAAAAAAAAAAAGACCTAGTTAAAAGCTGGAATAAATTCTGTTTTCATTAGATATGCAATTAGTGTATGACCATGTTGGAGGGATATTGATGTCAGCATGCAATGAACCAGGAAACTCTATGAATTAACATTTTAGCAGGATTCAATCTCACAGAAAGACAAACTCAACCTTTTTTTTTTGTCTTAGACTTCAAATGGCTATGTGGAGAACAGAATATATCCTCTCATCCTCTGTGCAGCCGAAGAAACTCATCTTAATTAAGAAGGATTTCATTTGGGGTTTGCTAAATTACCTCTTTTCTGAACCAGGCGTTCCCTCTCCACACATCACTGCATGTTAGAAACAAAATGACAGGGTTGACTTTTAATCAGAATTGCTTACACAGTAATTGTAAGAAGGTAGGTGCATTTCTTTGTGTTAATTTTCCTTAATTAAACATAAACAAAGCACATGCACTTGTCACAAAATGGGTATTTCCAACTCAAGGGAAATTCTTGAGTTATTGACTTGTATTTGATGTTTTTGGCCCGTAAACAATGCATGTGGGGCTGCTAAATGAAGTCCTGTGAGATGACTTATTTTATTTTTTGTGCTAATTCCAAAAATGCCTTTTGATATAATTATAAAGCCTCTGAATAAAAAAAAAAAAATCTATTTAAGATACGGACTGATATATTTTAAATCCTCTTAAGTGGCGCTGGGTTTGCCTGTCTTGTTCTGCACAAGTTGTTTTGTCACAGGCTATATATACTCTACATCACTGCAGACTAAAAGGATTATTTACATCCTAAACACAAAATTGCATTCCTAAAAGCATTTTCTAGAGCTCTTGCACCATGGAAATTGCAGTGTCAGGGCATGTAAGGCACTTAATCTTTAAATTATACTGGTATAGATATTATCGGCTGTATCATATTTAAATCCCACAGCAGAATTGGACTCTTTATTGTATCTGGCTGTTTAGTATCGGGGCTGTCTCTGCTTTTCAGCACATGCATCTTCAGTCTGTTCAGTGGAGTTTGTCAAAGGTGTGCTTGAGGTCATTCACCCGAGAAATTTTTTTCCAATCTGTTAATTACTGTTTTTGCTTTTGCCAAAGTAATGAGCTTCTGCATCCCTAAAATCAGCAGACTTCATTTTGATTTGATTCCTTAGCTACTAATTTCAAGCCCTGTGGTCCTCTGTTTTTAATTTGTAGCTTTGATTCATATCTACATGTCGCTTTCAGGAACCATTTTACAGCAAAGAAACTAGTTTTTTGTTTGATACAGGATGAAATATCTTAACTGTCATTGGCTGCCCTAAAATAGATTCAAGACAGGAAACAGCTCCTTAAATCTTAACTCCATTAAGCTCTGTTCATTAGTCATAAACATAATTGAACAGATGAATCTCAAGGTAGATCTGTGTGCGTACTGTGCACAGATACAAACACATGCAAGATACACATTACACCGAAACAAGACGTGTGTGTTTGTATGTTGCTTTCCAGCTTCCTATAAGCTTGAACAGCTGTAAATGATATATCCTTGCTGAGAGACAGCAGGAGAAGCCAGCATGACTATAAAACGTAAAGGCAACGCGCTCACAATAAGCTCATTAAGAGGCTGGCGGCACCGGTGGCATTAACAAAACAGCTGAGTAAACTGGACATTTTCCTGTGATCTGATCCTTTTTGGGGAGGATGTTTGATGCAGAGGAGACTCAGAGCTCATTGTAAACATAACTCCTTTGTATCAATAAGTATGTGTTTACTACTGAGCTTTGAATAACTTGTTTCTTGAAACAAGCAAAATAAGTTGTAGTATACAAAGTCTTGAAAACAACTCAGTTTCTATGAAGTTGTTACATGGGTACAATTATTTTACATTTGCTTGTTTTTGCAGGTAAAAGTCCCAGTTATTTTTTTGTGTATCTAGCTTTAGGTGACTCTTCTGTTGTGAACTAACTTGACAAGTCTTTAAAATTTGGCTAGCTAATAGGTAAAATAATTTTGTTCTTGTAAAAAAAATATTAGTGTGTCATTACTTTGTAAGAAAAAGCAGAGTATTGTTCATTTGTGTGTATGTGTGTGATGAGAATAATCACAAATGGATGCACTGATCAATATAGTACATTCACTCATACATTCAGATGTGTTTTTTTTTTTTTGCTTAGCTATTCACATAAAACAGATTATAGTGCGAACTGGTATTATGAAGTAGTCAAAGGTACTAAGACTAAAGATGAAAGATTTCAATTTGGCCAGTTTTATTTTGATGAAAACATTATAGCTAATAGTTTTGTGGTACAGCAGAGTGGATTAGGTACGCGCTTGGAGAGCTTGATTATTTTCACCCTGGTTGGATCATGATTCGGCTACATGACAGACTGTAGAGCTGATGTAAATGGACTCTGACTATTATAACACATCAAACTGTCACTTGTCACAAAAGAAAAAAATCATTTTGTTGATGTTAGATCTTATCACGTGGCATCATAATTTACCAGTCCATGGAAAAGAAGATAAACATTGCAGACATTGTCTGACTCCAACAGTTTTCAAAAACTAGTTGTTCAGTGAACTGAGACGCTTTTCCCACAGGACTCCATTCAAACAGATTAGACTCCGGTCTCTGTTCAAAGACCCCAAGGCCAAGATGTGGTTACACCTGAAGATTGAGACCTTGCATTATTAGTCAGAAAATCACTGTGCATTAAAGTGGTCCCTGTCAGCATCTAGCTATTATGAAAGATTGGAACATGTCTAACTTCACAGTTTTTGTGTACGAGGCTCAGTGTAGGAGTGTAACCAGATCCCACTATCATCTCATATTGGTCATATTTTAGAAAATAATATGAAATGACAGATTAAAATAATAATAATAATAATCAGATCTGAACATTAAATCAGAATAGAGCACTAAGGCCGGCAGCATAACCTAAAAGCCAAATGAAATCAGATCTGAGTGTTGAAACTGAGGTCACACTGCAAAAGATCACATCTGTATCTGAGTCAGGATCTTATATGGAAATGACTCAGATCAGAATCAAACCAATCAGACTTCTTATGATTTATGTTGTTCACACTATCATGAACCAAGAGCAGATCTGATTCACATATTGGTGAATAGATCAGTTTTTGGTACCTGCAGTCTGAACATAGCCTTGGTAACTGAATATCTATAATGTTCTACAGGAGCAGAAGCTGGGACGTCTTTGTATAATACTATTAAAACCAGCCACTCCAACAGTGCAATTCTTAAGTCTTGTTATTTTACTCTGGGAAAATATTTTCTTATGAAAACTATACTGAAAAACTATCTTCTTGCTGTTTGACTCACATAATTACACAAACGCAAACAAACAGTTAATTTTAGAAACTAAATTACCTTAATTTAATTAGGACACAGGTGAAGATATTAAATATTGTTACTTCATTCAATGACACTAAGCTTAATAATTAACAAAGTGAGACTTTCAGTGCACGCGACAGTACAGACTCTCTTTCACACACATACACACAAAATGTCACAATCATTTTCCAGGGGCTCAGATGATGCTTCACTGCTGCTATAGAAGTGCTCCACTCTGCATAGAGCAGAATGAAAAGCATAACCATTACTCACCTGATGTTACAATGAACGCAATGAGCATCCAATAAAGTGTTCAAATAACACTTCCCCTCTTCCACCTCCAGCAGTAATAGTGTCATGTCAGCTGAGCTATTATTTCGCTACCAATCTCTTGCTTCAAAGCCATCTTTTTGAGACAAAAAGCAACAGCACTATGTAAATATAAATAAGTGTGTGCATGGCATGTATGCTCTGGGGGGGAAATTACTTTGTCACTGAAAAGATAATAAAGTACGAAGGGTAATGAAATATGTGGTTGGAGGGCATAACATTGCGAGCCTGACAACTTGTAGTCATAATGGGAGTGCAGGAGGAAGATGGAAGGAGGAGGGGAAGTGGAAGTCTTCCTTGCTGCTGCTGCTCTGTTCGGTGTTTCCAATCACTCTGCCACATGTCTGCAGACAAAAGGCCTGGAAAGGGTGCAGTGATGTTGCAGTGTGTGTGTGTGTGTGTGTGTGTGTGTGTGTGTGTGTGTAGGAGTAGTAACAGTTTGACAGCTGCCTTAGCCCAGCAGGGGTGTGGAGAATATAGCTGATGTAGTTGAAAATATGCGGGGGGTTTTCTTGCATGTGCACCTTCAACAGTGTGTCATCTTGTGTGGTTGTGTCTTTACTGGCTTAACATTAAATGGGGTAAAAAATTTCTCAGTTTGATCACTATCCAAAATATTGTGTTATATCAATAGCATTTTATATTAGCAATATTATATCATTTTATGGTCTGTTACTTCTGGTTAACTGACTTGAACTGTTTGAATTGCAGAATCCTAACAGGCTGTTTTATTTGCCAATATTATGGATTAATAATTTAAAGATGCAGGAGCCAAAAGCAGAGCGAAAACACACCAGAATTAGAAAAGACACACCTTCTCTTCTGTTTTCAGTATAAAGATAGATCACCTTTTGATGTTTCACGCTGTTTCATGCTAAGCTTGTCAAAACACAGAGAGGAGCAGGAGAATCACCTTCAGGTCGCATCTGATGAAATCTGTAATTACAGATGTCCCATCCATTCTCTGAACAGCTTATACCTTGTGAGGATCGTGGGGGTACCGATGGGTGAAGTCGGGGTACACCCTTGTCCTATCATCAGTTCATCACAGGGCCAAAATATAGACAAAAGGTCATTCATGGGTGACTTAGATTGACCTGTTACCTTATTAGTGCATGGCGGGAGGAAGCCGAAGCGACAGGGAGAGCATGCAAACACCACATGCACACCAGCGCCCAGAACCTTCTTGCTGTGATAGTGCTAACCACTGCACTACCGTGTCTCGCATTTCAGATGTCAGTCATGTATTTAAACCCCCTACCTTGCTAAAAAACACCAGTACTTAGCCGAAATCTGCATCACACTGTAGATTTTCTACACCCTGAAATCACAAAGAAAGTAGATGCAGGAGTTTGTTGTCCCCTTGACCAATTGAATTACAGTTTGCTTACAGGCAACTATAGATTTTTTGCTCAGTGATGCTAAAAACTATTAAGCAATACAGCTTCGATAAATACGGTTCATGGAATTACAATTTCACACTTATGAATGGTTTATATATTTTCTTGCATTATCTGTTGAAATTGCCTTTAAATGGGTGATATGCTGTACTGATATTCCAAAGTGTCATTAGCATGGGGGAGCTGTGTGCCAGAATGCACTCACATCCCAAAACCTCCAACAATTCTATAGACAGACTTACTGAATTAAGTGTGAATCTTATTTACACACATCTGTATTATGGTCATCATTTCCCTTTCAAACAAAAGACACAGCCAGTTATTTTGACAGCAAGTCAAAATAATACTTTGTTGTATAACCTTCATGTAGGTCACTGTGTTTGCAGATTGTTTACATTATAGTTCCGTTAGCTTAGTTCTGTTTTAGACAGAAAACAGCCACAGTAAAACCACAAATGACTGCTGTTTACCATGCGATTCATGTTAATAGCTGCATTAAAAATCTGTTTGGAATAATTCAGACAAGGTCAGAATGGTGGGTCAACAAACAGACAAACATAACAGCACAACTTAACAACTTTATACCGCCGTAAGCTTCATGATCATAGTCAAAGGTATATAAGACATGCTGTGATTTCAGCATCAAACTCTGTTGTTTTGTTGTTTTTTTTTTTTTTATTTAGAACTTCATCTAGCTCTACCACTATCTACCAACCACTCTCACAAATACAAAAGATAATATCATTGGAGTTTGTGTAATATTCTCCAGCGTACGTGTATCACATGAAAGAGGAAATTAGCATTACGGTTTATTTATGGCCAAAACATAGACAAATATAGATGGAAGCTGAGGTGCAGTTGAGCTAAAATGATGATGATGATAAAATGAATGCTAGCTATTTATTAGTAAGCTACTGAGGATAGCTAAGGATTCGCAAAGCTTTCTGATTCATACACTTTTATCCATTTGCTGTAATGATGCTTCAGCTTAAGTTACAGAAATACAGAAGTCGGCCTGACATTCAGAAAGTTGAATTAACAGTGATAAAATTCTTGCTGCACCCATTAGCTCTGTGTGTCAGGATCCCATAGGTAGGTAGCTTTCCCATCCTACCTGATGCCTCATCTTATTGCCTGTATCCACTTTTGTGTCCTCAAAGCCTCAGTTTTCCAGCTCGACAGCTTATGAAAAGTTTTTTTTTTGTTTCTTTACCCTGTTGGTAGTGCATCCCAGCACACAGCAGCTTCTAGGCATTTTTCAGATTTTTGCCAGCAGATGGAAATGACAAGGAGGTACCTTCAATAACCCAATAAAAAGTCAATAGAGAGCAATGGATTGACTGCTACCCTGCTGTGAAATAGACATTATTGTAAGTGTCTTTGTGAGGTGTGTGTGCGTGTGTGTGTGTGTGTGTGTGCGTGTGTGTGTGTGTGCTGTGTCATTGGAGCTCCTCCAGTCTTCCAATAATGTGTGACGGTTGCAGCTGTGAGGGGAACTTCAGCTCCCTCATCCTGTATCAGTAGCAGTGAGGGATTCAGAGCTGCAGGGTGGGCGTGTGTGTGTTTTCCTCTTCCCGTCAAACCGGTGGCTGCTGTGGGGCTGTGGGACGGCAGGAAAGAGCAGCAGGGAGGCAGTGGTCCAACCTCCACTAACCTCGATCAGGCTCCAAGCCAAGAGTTTGCCACTAAAGCAAGCCAGGACACGCAGCACCATGTGTCCACGCACACACTCAAGTACACTTACACCTCCTCTTTTTCTCACACTGCTTACCACCCGGCCTCCTGGACACCGATACCCTGAGTCATTGTTGGCTCCAAATGTATTTGTTGAAGTTTAAATCAGTGTTCGGCACATTCAGTGGAGCCCGGCTGCTTGGTTTTGGGCGTTAATATCAGCCCTTGCCAGTTCTTTTGGACAGTGTATAATGGTTTTATCACTTCTGTTAAGTGTTGTAATTGTGGGTGTAAAGGCATTACAAATCGCTGTTGGCTTTAGCCTGCTGACAGAAGGATGTGTTCGCAATTACAGTACTGAATTAGTTCCCTTTCAGTACAATCAGTCCATCTGTCACAGCTGATGTGTATTTTAATATGAATGCAAAATTTCAGAGAATTCCCGAGAAAAACCTTATGCCCTTTTTGGCCAGCCATTTCCTATAAATGAGTTTCCATTCCTATTTATTCTTTTACACAACATTTTTATGCTGAACTATGAAGGCAACTGAATAAACCGTATTAACGTATTACAGTGCATGTTTAACATCATCTCTATTCATTACTATAACTTACTTTGGCTTGTTTTATCAGCTATTGTACACTCATGATCACCTTTATTCTTTAGAGTCTACTGTATATTCTGTGGTCCCAGCATCTGTGTAGCTACTTGACTTAGAAATGCACCTGCCATCTAAAACATGTTTGACTGGCAACTGACTTGTAGTGTTATCTTTTTTTCCAGCTTTTTATGCCCTTGAGTGGGGTTTGTTTTTGACATGATATTTTTAGTATTATTAATTTTTTGTCTTCCTTACTCAAAAACTTCTGCGACACTTGCTCATGACACTTGGTATAAGGGCAGGGCACGTGCCAAAGGTGAAATCTATAAAAATGTTGCTGGAATTCTTCCTCCATCTCAAACAATGGGGAGCAGTTTACCCCCCAGGCTAATTTAGGGCCTGTGTCCACATAGCATGTTTTATTCTGAGTGACTGTATTTTATTTTAGTTTTTCCCAAAAAGGAGGGAGCATATGTGCTTGCATGCAGCTGCAGAGAGAAAAAGCATCGTGCCCAGCCTCAGCCCAGCCTCAGCAACGGCCAATTTAAGCTTTTCTACTTGAAAATCTCTCAAATTTATTGAGAAATGCTGCTGTCCTCACTGTAGCTCTTTTTCTCCTTCATTCAGATGGGACAGGATTCATCACCCTGGTAACAAGAACATTTTTGGAGAAGTTTGTTCTGGCACCAACTGACAAATTGTAACCAAGTCCTTTTTTACCATGGTAACAATCAGTTAAACCAAAAAACCATAACACACTGCAAGCTGTGCCACTGGTATGAAATAGCTCACACTATGTGCCTCAGTTGGTGCAGTTGGAAAATATGGATGGATGAAAATAATTTAGTATTTGAAAGGTTAAATATAATAACTACAATATTATGTCTCCTCAGTATACTAACAGAAACATGTATGCTATAAAAGAATTCCTTTTCCTTACTCCCAGGACTTGGATTCATGCGTATATTATCATTAGTCAGATATGTGGGATGGAGTGTCAATAGTCAGTTCTATTATTAGACTGAGTATGAACAAGTCTTTTATGACTGTGTGCAATTATCAAATATATAGGATGCAGACTGATATGAACATGTGCTCTCAACTCTGTGTCATCTTCCAGATCAGGAAGAAATTCACCGTGTTGATAGAACATGTCATGCAGCATATGTGTAATTATTTTCAGAGCAGGAACTCGTTTCATTTCCAGTATGACAAAAAATAGCAAGTGCCCTACCTAATAATGGAGAATCCTTTAAGTAATTCCAGAATGTGGTTCTGGCTGTGGATCAGAATTGTGACTGTCTTTTAGAACAATGAAATATAGGCCAGAGCTACTTTGTGTGAAATTTTCACGTTGAAATTGTTATTATTATTATTATTATTATTGAGTTATTGGTGCAGACAGACAGACCAGACTGCAATACCCTCAAGGAGATGAGAGTGATGATAAAACAGTAAAATAGTGTATTTCACCAGTAACGACCATTATCTGGGAAGAATGACATTGAAAAATGAACAGTGCCTGTTTTTATCAGATATGTGTTGCCAGATCATCTGAGTGTGACGTTGAAATAGAGACATGTCTTGAACAACTCGTTTTAGTAGCACAATGTTTGGATATGTGACTGTGTGAAAAATGGCTCCAGCATTTCTATGAGTAACTTTGGGGACAAGGGAACTGGTCATAATCTGTGACGGTGTTTATTTCTCCCACTGGAGTGAAGAGGACTGGACCTGCTGTGCTGACAGGACTTCCTAAAAGGGGAGATGAGCAGAAATGATTTCACAACTGTATTATGTGAAAGAGCTATCTGTGATGCTGCACCCACAGTGACTCCTGTTATGAATAGGTTTTTCAGCATGTTCGAGCTTATTATTATTGGGTTACTCATTCCATAACATGTAAGTTTCAGTTCAGTCTTGCAGTTGTCCTGTTGTACACTACCTGCTCAACAACACAGCAGCAGACAGACACAGTTATCTGTTCATCTGTTAACATAACCTTTCCAGTCTGGTTGTTCAAGTTCAGTAATGTTCTATATTCCCTTGTTGAACCATTGCTGTGCTGTGACTTTGACCCTTGCAATCCTTATTATTAATTGTCTAAGGCAAAAACATCTGCTCTGTTATTATTTTTTTTCCCTTTTCTGCTCCTAGATTAATGCAGGTCTTTGCAGCGGTTGGGGTGTGGATGTGTGTGGGTCGAAGACATCAGGCAGATGGCCTTTTCTTTCCATCTGTAGTGTGTGTGTGGGGTGCCTTGTAGGTGTGAGCAGGAATGTACAAGGACAGAGAAGTCTTTGACCGACAGAAAAGTCTCTGTCTGCTGATTAGGTCACCAATCTCACCGATGGCTCTGTCTGTTTTTCCTTCCTCGCCCTCCCTCCCAACCTACCTCCATTTCTTTTCCTGTTTGCCTCCATTTCTTTCATCCCTCTCTGCATACCCAACTTATCTCTGCCAAGCCAACCAACAGACAGGGTAAATACTGTCAACACTCAGTTACCCTTAAAGACAGGTTTAACAACGACGCTGAAACTGGAATCATAACGCTGCAGCAAGTCTGTGGTATTAAGGTAGGCATTGCACATTGTGAAAGAACTGCATTTATGTGCAGAGTTCCAGTAATGAGAGTAAATCCTAGCTATTTTATTGCTTCTCAGGGATATCAGAGTTATCGTCTTGATGCCTTCAGATTAATATCAATGTGTAGACATGGTGTAGCAGCACAGTGGCTTTGATTCTTTGACGCTTTATCTGCACAGTTCAACTGGCTTTTCTTTTTTGCTGTAAAATCCAGCAAAGCCTTTAACGCTTATCTTTTATCATCTTAAACTTCTATGATTTGAGATTCAAATATGGTCTGAAATATGCTTTCCCAGGTTACTTTAGATGAAGTAGTCCAAAAAAAAAAAAAAACTATTACATATCTGCACTGTTAACCTAATCAAGGAGTTTCAGAAAATTTAAGAGAAACATTTACAAGCCCATAGAAGAGAGAGCTATAGCCGTAGCAGATAGATGGATATTGTCTGTGTCACTTTGTGGCATGTCAGTGAAATCTCTGCTGGTTTTTCAGCTTCTTTGAGATACATGCAGAATATACGCTTGACTGAACAACGCCACATTTGATCAAGGCCGTAAATAATGCATGTTTAAAGCTTGACTCATGTTTTTGAAGTTTAAAGCGGGAGACAGACCCACCTAATGTCCTGTGAATATACAAGCCTGTGTGATGCAAATGTGTCCATAAAGACATATAACTTCAGTGTGCGCATGACATGATTTTTGCAGACGTTATTCCTCTGTTGTGGTGACTTTAATGTGTCGTGCAATGAAAAAAGAGCAGATTTGAAAATTATCTAAGAAATTTTATAAAGGCAATGTGTATGTATGACTATACAGTCATGCCAGTAGCAATGTTACAAAAGTTGAAGGCTAGATAAGATGGGGATAAACTAAAGATTTGAGGTCGCTGGCTAGGCTGCCTGTCACTTGATTCCCTCTTGAGTCCAGAAACCAGAGCGATCTGTTGCCTACGGGATATTCTCTTGGTGTTAGCAGTGGTGTGGTTGATGTTTGTCATGATTCAACTCAATTTCACGTCTTAAAGATGCAGCTTTCCAAAGTAAACAAACAATCAGGCTGCCATTCTGCTTAAACATCACTGTGTCGTGTGTAACCTCGGCTGCCTCCTTTACATTTACGACTATGTTTTATTCACTATGACAAAACGTTCTGTGTCTCACATAAGAGCAGTGGGGCTCAATGAGGTCCTGGGTGCAGAGCCACAATGCAGGATTACACGTGACCTTTGATTATTGGAAATGGAAAGAGACAGCGAGAGCAGGAGAGTGGGAGAGATGTGCAGGGTAATGCTGATTCATACAAGCCTCACCTACACTAACAGGAGCTGTCTGAAGCAAAAAAATCGAGGGAAGGAAGCAGGGAGATAAGGGGAGACACGACTGAGAATGAGATGGTGGTGATTCATGTGAAATAGAAAAAAAGGAAAAAAAAAAAAATTAAAAAAGCCCATCCGGCCAATCGGAGGTGGTCTGCAGAAGAGACTAGAAAGGTGCAGAAAGAAGAATGAATATGGAGGAGGAAGCAGATAAAGAAACTGAGGGAAGGTGCAGCAAGACAGACTAACGCTGACTGCTTTTCCCTCTCTCTCACAGGGGAGTTGTTCAGTCAAATGTTGACATTGCAACAAAAATTCCCTCTTCCTGGTTCATTTCAGTCTCAATTTGTTTTAGACAAACCACCTGAGTTCTCCCACTTTCTTCCTCTGTGCAACAGAAACACTCAAAGTAAGAAACAGTGGGTTGGAAACATCATAAGTTTGTGTTCAGTAACTGCACTGTATATTTCAGTATATATGGGCCTGTCAAAAGTAATGTCCATATTCAACTATTTTTCAAATGTTGTGGGAGGTGGGTTATTTCAATGTGTGTATGCTTATTTTCTTAGATGATACTTATAAAATAGAGATTTTTATCCCTATTGTTTAGCACCTTGAAATAACATGTCTTTATGTTCTGTTATCCTCATTCAGCTGTCAAAGAACAGAAGTGGAAATGGGTCAATGAGAGTAACTTTATAGTCATTCCACTGCTTTAAAACACAGTGTATGAAAACAGGAGATGACTAAACCTCGACTATTAGACAGCAGAGGCGCTAAACAAGACTAAACTTTGTTACCTGTGATGTTCATCGTCAGCTTTACATTAACTCTGCAGCCCTAAAAATTGCTGTCTCTCACTTAATAAATGAGCTGTCAACCAAGCAAAAATTGCAGCTTTAGCATAAAGCAAGAATGTGAAGCGAGGAAGGTCATTATTGATGATGGTTGCTGCTACCAGTCACCAGCAAAGGAAGAGTGGGGGGTTTAAAATAAAAGTTACATGATCTAACTTAATGGCTATTCAAAAATCATTGAATCCCTAACACATACAATATAAGGGGTGATATAGCCAAAATTTTCTATCATACTCTATATAGTCTCATATTACAGTGGCTATGATAGTGATGATTGTGTAATTTTGCGTTCAGTTAAGACAGACGGTCGACAGAAAGTGGTGTTTGCATGTTGGAAAATAAGCTCACTGATATCACTGGATGTTAAGGTAATAATATGGAAAGAAATATATCTGGAAAACTGGAAATAAACCTCAGGAATTAACCTTTGAAGACCTTAAATGATTTTTTTGGTCTTGCTTCCAAATAAATTTGGATTTATTTATCACCATTCATGATTTTATCCTTTGCATTTTTCCAGTGAAAATCAGGTATTTTCCTAGATTTAATTTACTACCCATTTAGAGGTTTATAAAAACTCGGATTCAATTCAAAGATTATTCCATCAGAGCAAAAAATTAAGAAAAGGTGAATTTTTCAGCAAATTACATCATTACATGATTGTCTCTATAAGCACTGCTATTTGTCAAACTACATGGGTTTTACTGTTGAATCAACGTTATAGAAAATTACAATGTTTCCAGTTTCACTACAGAGCCTCTGAGCATCCAAATAAGACATGTCTGATGCTGCTGAAAAGCTGAGAAACTGCATTTTATCTGAATTATTTAAGTGTATTGATATAATTAATGGTTCAAAAGTTATTAAACATTTAGCTCAATAGATGTTTTTGGTTGTGGCTGGTTAGGTATTTGAGAGTTAGTCCATAAATATAGAAAAAGTAAACATCAAAACTAAATTAAGCATCAAAATGTCGATATTCTGAGGTTTTATTTTTTCTCAGTCAGTATTTAAAGTGTTGCTATCATGCATATTTCCTACTTGCACCCATGCTGTGCTGTGCAAAGAGCCCAAATGACAAAAGCTATTGCAGTAAAGAGTGATTTGTGACACAATAATATAAATGACAGAGCATATGAATCAATAGGCTTTTTTTCTATCACCATGCAATATATATCATCATATTGCACAGCCCCACTGTACATGTGTGTTTGTTTGCTGCAGTGCATTCATGTTTTACTGCTGGTGTAAAGGTCACATGGTTGTGTGGTAGAGGAAGAATAAGGCCAGCCGGTTTATAAAAAAAAAAACCAAAACAAACAAAAAAACAATGATGAGTGTTCAGGCCAAATACAAGAGATGCTATTAAGGTGTTTGTGTTCTTGTGTGTCTTTGTTGAAGGTGTTAGCTGAGTGGCCTCATGGCTGCGATGGTAAGGTTTGTGAAATGAATAGAATGGACAGGGAGCCTCTGACAGCCCAACAAGCAAATACAAGATTTATCCTGACCTGTGAACCTGGAAAAGCTTCTTCTGCCCTGAATGCCATTTATTATAGTGTGTATGTGTGTCATTTGTGTGTCTGTCTCTGTGCGTGGGCAGGCTTCTTGATATACCCCCCATCTCCATCAAGGGAATTGCACCTCTTCTAGTCTAGCCTCACATGCCCTTTTAGTCTAAAAGTCCGCGAAAAAAGGGCCTTTTTGTCTATGTTTGTTTCCCTGAGTTTAATGGAATGGAATAATGGGATAAAACTGGTGTCTTATGATTCATGTTTGCCGTGTTGCAAACAGGCCGAACCTATTCATTTATATTTCATTTATTTTAGCCCTGATTTGATGTGATTTTTCTTTGTATGTTGCCTTCATGTCTTTGTGGAGTTGCAATTTACACCCTCGTTGTGTTTTCTTTTTAACAAGGTGCACAAGCCTCAGACTGTTATCTACATGGTGGTTCATTATGTGAGAATCACAATGTCTCTTCACAGCAGAGAGGACACTAGACAGCCCTTAAATTTTCTCGTCTTGCTCAGGATCAAGTATCTACATATATTAAAGAACCAAATGCCTCAGTATTCATCAAAGTATTCAGTCCTAGAGATCTCTGCCTCCACTACAATACGTATTGCATTATTTGCAGTGCTTAAAGTAGTGAAAAATAAAAAGCAACATTTTTACCTGTTACTTTGTTGTCAATGCATTTCACTAGAAATGCCTTCAACATTGAAAATCCTCTAATAAAACAGGATATGTGTCAAAACAGCTTCTTGCCAATTCAGATGTTTGTGTCTCAAAGATTTTTCTGCCATGTCAAGACTGGATTTCTTTTGTAATTTTCAGAGCCGCTTGACATAGAAATCCTCAAATACACAGTGTATCCACAAATAATGTCAGCTCTCAGCAGGCTCGGCCCATAAATGTGACAATCAGCCTTTTAAAAGTCTCGAATCACTTGACTGTAACACTCACTCAGCTGTCTGTCTCCGTTGTGTGTCTGCGTTTGTCTTCAGCAACGGGGCGGCCCTCGTGGCCGGGATGCCACTGTGTGCCGTGCCAGTCCACAGTGGACGGTGAGGGGCAGGAGGAAGGGACCGAGTGCAGGAGACTGAGAGGAGGCGGCCCACACCAAACAGGAGACATGAACCTCTGCTGGAACGAGATCAAACGCAAGTCCCACAACATCCGGTAAGAACATGTCCACGCTGTAAGTGAGAACTGCAGTCAAAGTGTTAAATGTACCTTATATCAGAGAGAGTGGGTTAAGCTGATAGAAACAGGGTTTGTATGCAGTATAGAGAAATATAGAATTTGATTTTACTCATTTCCAGGTCTTGAGCAATGAAACGAGCTCAGAGCATGTGAGAAACAGTAGTGTTTCCAGCCCATATTCTCTTTTAGAAAATACAAAATTCAGACTTTATAAAAAATCAATAGAACCCAGCAGGTGGTTTTTCAGGGTGTTTAGAGCAGCCAGCCAAAATCTTTACTACTATGAGAAGGTGTGGACCAGAGTGAGATTGGTATCATCAAAACCAAGACAAGAAGTCTTACATGCATTTACACACAGAGCTGCCTCTACACCCGCTTTGGTGTAAACTCATTTGTATGAGCTACAGTAGCGAGCTGCACTAGACAGAATGTATCATACATGTTAAGCAGCAGATCGTCAGCTGCTGTAATAGCTGTGAACTGATTCTCTAATCCTACAGGCAGGCAAGAGGAATACATGTTAATTTCTTCCATTCTTTGTCAGGCTGCAGATTCTTTGAAACATCTCATTACTTTCATCTTTACTGAATCTGTTTTTAGCTAAAAGCTGGCCGCCAGTGTTTTGTGCCAACTTTATAGAGATGTCACATTTATAAAGCCACAAAGAAGAAAAGCCTGACAATACAGAAGTTGATTGCAATGTCCGATGTTAAAAACTTACAAGCAACTTCACTTTTACAGCCCAGTAGCCATACATCAGCCTGTGTTTGCATCCTGTATAGATGTGATGCTGTGGCCTTTGTGAACTCTTGATAAATTAATTTTAAGTGAGAGACCCTTTTAATCGCACAGGCAGCTGTTCTTTTGTGTTAGTACCTGCTGGGAAATTATATGCTAATGTATGTAAATTTTATGTCCAACTATTCCTGTGAGAGATTTTGCCTAATGGTGTCTAACATCTATATCGTTCGTGTCTTTGTGTTTTTTATTCTCCTCCGAACTGTCACCCTGTAATAATTTCAGTCTGCTTATAATTGCATTTATTTTAGGGGTTAATACTGTAACTGCAAAAGTTACAGTTGAGAGCTTTGACTGTGCATAACAATTAGCGAGCGTATATGTTGGTCTTACATGGCTAATTGGAAACTGTCCAGGCTTGACAAATCATATGTGTTTTCTCACTTCAGCTGGCATCCTGTTTAGACAATTGGCCCCTTAATTGTTTACTTGACCCTGATGTATCCAAGAGAGTGGAGGGGGGAGGTTAAGGAAGGATAGTTGTGAAATTGGTTAAGACAGTTTCCCCTGCAGTCCTGTGTAATGAGATCACTATGAATGGCCTGCAGTGGCTGTTTATACTTGGGCTGCACTCTGACTTCATCAGGCAGAGAGAGAAAGAGAGAGAGAGAGGGAAAGAGAGAAAGAGGGGGGTTAAAGGAAAGAGGATAGGAAGGAAGAACAGACAGCTGGTATTAAATCATCACAGGAGAGAGATGGGATGCAGGGAAATGGGTGGGGCAGTGGGAAAGGAGAATATAAGAATGATTGAGAAGAAGGAGGCTGACTGAAAAGCCCGTCTAACCTTGAGGCTGAATTCAGTCCAGAGGAAGCGTCTGACTGCGTTTTATGCCAACGGCTGGACAAGTGCAGACGACTGGCTTTATAATGGCCTGTCTGGCATTGATTGACAGACAGGCCATTATAAAGAACCAATAAAAGTCCTGGCTACTTCCTTATATCCTTTAAACTGTCGTACATTATTCCCCATAGTAACATGTACATTGACTGGAATTAAATTAAACTCCTCTTGTACTTGTATTTTTGTGCAAATTTCTAGCAAAAAGGAAGAAATGGCAGAATTTAACATTTAATCTTTCAAGACCTACACAGCCACCGGTGACCAAAAGCATCTAGTGATCTAAACTGTTTAAGAACTTTTGAACCACTAGAACTATCAATACAAATATGTAATTCAGGTAAAATGCAGTTTCTCATCGTTTCACCGGCATCAGATGTGATGTTTAGAGGCTCTGTAGTGACCAGGAAAACACCGTCATCCTCCAGTGTCACCTTCCCATGTAATTTGACAAATCACAGTGGTTGCAGACACTTGTTTTATGTTCAGTCAGTGATATATTCTGCTGAAAAAGTTATTTTTCTGCAGTTTTGTCTGTTTTGTTAAAACAACTCTGGGTTTTTATGAATGTCTACACAATCAGCAAAGTAAATAAAGTAAATTAGGTGATTTTTACAGAAAAATGCAGTGGATGAAATTACAATAAATGGTGATAAACCACTTGGGAAAGGTTAAATGTCAGGGGAAAAAAACATACAAATGCTCTAAGTATTCAAGGGGTAAAGTGAAAGCATCTTTATTCTGTGCTTCAGAAAATTCAGAGCATCTAACAAACTAAGATAAGGAGTTAATAGTGCAACAAATGTAGCCTCCAAATGTTTACAGAAGGCAGACACTCAGAGAGTTTTCCAGTGTGACAGTGTCAGCTAATTGGACTCAGCACTGATAACAGAAGGTGAAGGGTTTGATCACTTTTTGGCATCTTTCATAAAAAGTAAGCAAAATCATTAGACTGCGAGCCACTCTGCATGCCCACCAGCTGCGTAGCATGTGTTTTAGACTACCAAACAGTTCTTTGATGCCAGTGGCAGAAAATGTAGACATGCTGTGCTTGTTGCTGTGTGCTCTGCGCTGAATTAGGTTGGGGGTTAATGTCTTCTGTAGGATTTAGATAATAGCTCCAAACAAACCGACCACAACACTGTATTTGTGCTGTGCCATAATCACTCCTGAATGATTGGGAATTTATATAGAAAAGAAACATTTATTACCATGAGCATATTGCTTAGGCCAGTGGTTCCCAACCTTTTCTGGCTTGTGACCCCATTTTAGCATCACAAATTTCTGGCGACCCCAGACGTTCAAAACAGAAACATTGTCTTTGCTAAAATGAATTTGTTTTTGATCATGTAATAGTTTGCTATTCTATGAATTTTATTTTCCTTGGTCAGGATATGTACAGTCAGTCCAGCTTGTTTTAACAAGGCTGCAAATTAATACTGAACAAACAAGAACTCAAACTATGAATTATGAAAGAGCTGCAGCATCTGAAACCGA
>JAPQRP010000002.1:19299946-19365125 GCA_037367295.1 Apogon hyalosoma
ACAGGAGTTAGTACTTGATTGCATAACCATTGTTTTTGATGACTTTTGATGGTCTAATAATTTTTTCCATGACTGTATATTAGTGCTCAGTGTCCTGTATTTAAAGAGACCAGGTGTTCTATTCAGACATGCAACAGGTTGATGCTGAATCACCACAAAAAGACATTTTGTCCAGCATTAGCACAGGGTCATTCTTAGTCAGACATCCAAACAGGTTACAAATTACAAAAAACAAAGACAAACCAACATACTGTGTAATTGTTTAAGACCAGTTTCAACCATAATGCATCCTGATGCAAAGACAAACAGGAAAGTCCTTCATCAGTGGTGAATCTGGTGGTTGTTTGCTGGAAAAAAAAGAGTGGAACACTGATGTGTGATCTTAACAGTCAGGATAGTCCATATATTTATAATACTTCTTGAAGTAGTTTTCTTTTCGTAGCTATTCGAGTGTGACAGACTGATGTAATAACTGTGCATAGGCCTTTTGGTGGAGAGGACATATTCAATAACCAAATCCAAACACACCGAATCGGATAGAGACACATGATAGACACAAATGCAAACAGCAATGTGTCTCGGCTCTCTGTTCAATAACAATTCTAAACAGGGCTTTAGTGAGATGCTTCAGCTTCATTATGCCTCAGCATTATTTCGATAAGTCTGTGAAAAGTGTTTAATGAGGTCAAGATGAGGTCAAGTTGTGTCAAGATCTGGTGACACTGAAGGGCATATTAGATAGGTTTAATATTCATGTATACATATTCTATACTCAAGTAGATCAAGACAATGGTGTGGAAGAGATCCCAGTAAAAGTAGAAGCATTGATCCAACTTCTTCTCTGAGTATTCTAGAACCTGCACTTTTCCCCTTTTCATTCAAAGTACACAGTAAAAGTAGCCTATCCCTTTGAAGGACATTTCTACTGGCTGTTTCTCCAGTGAACCTCATATCATACTGATGTAATGTGAAGACTATTAAACCACTTCAAAAGGAAAAAATTTATATATACCATGTGTCTTCAAGGTGTTTTATACAGTGTATAGATATTTAATTAGATTTCAGTGTCAGTTACCGACCTTCAAACATGATGTGTTTTTATCTGCAGTCCAATCCTCTTCCTATTCTATTTCATCTTCTAACATATGTTGCATAAGATATGCAGTATATACTTTAATTTGCCACCATCTGCGTGTGAACTCTCTTGTATTGAGTGTCACTCCCATTGGTAACAATATAAGGCATTGTTTAGGTTCTGGCTGTGCCACATAGTGATGTGCCCAGTGTTTTGCTCTGCAGGGAATGCCCACTGGGGTTGGTGTGGGTGGCTTTGTGGCATGTTATGAATTTATTTGCTGGATGGCTTGGATAACTGCAGAGAGCCAACCACCCACATTCAGCGTCTGTCTGAGGGCAAGGGGAGACCTCAGAGTCTGTTTTTTTTTTTTTTTTTTTTTTCCTGTTTTTGTCATTATCACAATGTTTTATTCTCTGTTCTCAAGTGCAGCCATCTGTTTGTGCACTTCTTCATAATCTTTGATTTGGTTTCTACATTTCCTCTCCCTTCTCGTCCTGTGCTTTTTATTCACACATTTCACTCCTCATATCACTCCTCCACACCTGTATTCTTCTTCATGTCCTCCAATCCTTGCCCGTCACACTCTGGGCTTAGTGTAGCCTTTGGTGGTTCTGTGCCCCACTTTCTCAGTATTATCCTCAGGGAAACTACAAGGCACTGCCTACAGGATTATTGAGCTCCAAATACATGTTATTAGTAATTCTCATTTGTGCTGCTAGAGGTTAATAATGTAATGACAGCTGTGTGTGGGACTATTGTGTCTTTGTAAACAGTCTTAATCACATCTCAGAGAAGTACATTTATATCATAATTGGGTATCAATAAGAAAACCCTAGGGAATTTCTAATATATTGGCTGAATATTGTCTGACCAACATCAGCCCATCGGCAGTTAAAGACAAAACACAACTATTCTCATCTGTAAATATTGTGTATACTGTGTGGGAGAGTAAGTGAGTGAATAAATGCCTCATATCATGTAAATGCAACACTGGATTATTGAATTGTATGGTATGATCGTTTTAAATTATGCATATTTTATATTGTACTGTAATGTTGTGGGAGAGCCCAACTGGGAACTGGAGTTGAGAATTAGCACTAGCTATAAACTCTATATGCATCACATCAGCTTCAAGCTTGTAACTATGTTTGACTGTGTTGTCCCTGTCAAATAAATAAATAAATAAATAAAATAAATAAGATAATATGCAGTGGAAGCAGCAACTGATGTTTTCTGTATAGCTATCTGTTGTATTAAAGGTTGTTTTATCATTTTTTATGACTTAATTTGTGCTCATTGAAAGATAGTGCTGAAAGGTGGAAAAAATATATTTTTTTATATAATAATATTTTTTCCCTAGCACGAAGGGGGAATGAAAAAACACATGGTCAAGAAAACCTATTAATTAATTAATGAAAACAATTCTGCAAATGTAAATATAAAAAATATGGAGATGCTCATACTTAATCAAACTTATACTAACTTATACTTCCACACAAATCACCCTTAAAGAATCATATTTTTTCACCTTTTATTATTTTCAAGCATCACTATTTTACACAACACCTATTTCACTTTCTGTATTACCTACAGGTCCTAACACATAGTACTTATGTATATTTTGTCTATATTTATTAGCCTTTTTAATTTGTGCCAGACAACAAAAGAATAAAGATTTCTTGGACAAGATTTTATCACAGCGTACACACAAGTGTAGATACACAAGTAGTGAATAATCTTTGTGACAGATTAAAACACATGAAGTAGAATGTTTGTTTACTGTACAAATTGTCACCATATTCTACTTTGTGTATTTAACTTAAAGCTAGAGGAGCTGAAATCAGAATGTGAAAACATACAGCTTCAATTTCTCTCCTTTTAATCCAAATCAATTATAGATGAACATGATATTATGGAAAAGTGAGGTCACATCATATATTTAATCTCACTATCTGTCTGAAAACACCTGTGATGAGTTAAAATCTGCATCATAGAGTCAATTTTCTACAGCCTGAAAACACATGGAAGTAGTACATGTTGAAATCTTGTGTTGTCTCAGACCACTTTAATTCCAATATGCTGTAAAAAATTATAAAGCACGTCAGCTTTGAAGACAAAGTATGCCATTTTTCTTGTTTTTATTTTGTAAACAACTATTAAAGTTGGCCTTTTGTCTCCGCTCAATGAACAAAGCTGTGGGAGCGGCAGTTGCCATAGACGGAATATAGAGAGTGAATACTGATAGTGAGACAAAAGCAGTGAAACAGAAAAATAAAATATTATTATCTGATTTGATCTGATTTTTCTCTAAAGCTGTCATAAACTCCTCCACACCATCTCTATGGGAACATTCTAGAGGAAAGTACAACCAAAGCACTTGTTCCTCCATCCCCTTTTTTCCTCCTCCTGCTCTGTGTGTTCATGAATGAGAGACAGTTTTTTTTTTCTTCAATTTAATTTAATTCTTATTTAACCTTTATTTAACCAGGAAAAAAAATCCCATTGAGATTAAGAACCCCTTTTCCAAGGGAGTCCTGGCCTAGAGGCAGCATGAAATACAACACACAGTTACACCATACAAAAATTTACAGGACAAGTCAAACTATGAAAATAAGGGTAGTTATTTAGTCTAGCACTTGGAGTTTGGATTTAAAAGCATTAAAATAGATTAAGTCAGTCAGTTCCCAGTCTTTTAGCAACACAGTTCAGGTGCAAGGAACAGTTGTCTGTGTGTGTTTTTTTTTTTTCTTTTTAGTTTAGTTTATTTGCACATTACATACAAAAAAGATTATAAACAAAATAGCAGATTGTATAGGACAGGTTAGATGCCAAATACAGCTTATGCAAATACCTTGACTTAAAAAAAAAACAATCACCAAAATCACAAGAACTAGTCCAAATACAAGCACTAATATAACATAAGAAAGAAAGGGATGTACGATGTAATATTTACATCAATATAATACAAAGAACATACATCAGACACTGTCAATTCTCAAACATTTTTCAGACTTAAAAAAAAATGAGGACAATACACTTTTGTAGTAGATATGTTGATTGAAGTGGACATTGATTATGAGACAGAACTGCAGTCCCTCTGAGAGTTTGTACAATGAGAAGAGCAGTTAAGTATGAATGCACAGCCAAAGATTCACACACCTGTGAGAAATGTCCCAATGAAACACGTTGAAACAAAAGGAAAATAGAAAATGCATGTACCTAACAGTCTCTGCAGGTAAATACACCATTACACTTTGACAGAATTGATGATGTTTGGGAATATTTGTAGTGTGAGTTTATTGTTTTTTATTTTTATTTTTTTTTTGGGGGGGGGGCATGCTTTGCCTTGAAATATTTGAGATGTATGCCTATGTTTGCAAATTATAAGTATGATGTGACAGTGGGTGAATCATACAGAAGACTCTTGAATGTGTGTAATTATAGCAGTGAGTCACTCTTACAGAGGAGGGTGAGCTTTTTTTTGCTTAAGACGGGTTAGGTTTTACTCTTAAAGCTACAACAAACTTTTTTTTTTATAAATGGAAGCATTGTAACATCCTTACTCTCTAACCTTAATTGTTCAAATAACCGGAAATTGACTGATGTGGACAAAGAAGACTGTTGATAATTGTAGTGGGAGCCTTTTCTGTTTGTTCCTGAAGTTTTTTTTTCTATTTTTTTTTTCCCCATTAATATAAAGTATTTTGAGGAGTGGGGAGGGTGATGCCTTCTCAAACTGAAGGACAAAGTCATATATTGTACAGGCTGTAAAGTCCCTTGAGGTAAATTTATGATTTGTGTTATTGGGCTCAATAAATTAAAAAAAATACTTTACTTGAAAAATGATACTTGTGATACTGATTTCTTGGTGTCATTTCAGTGACAAATTAAAACTTGAAGGTGAAGTTTTAAAAGCTTTTAAAGAAACAGAAAAAGTACTTTAAAGGCCTTTACACACCATGTCATAAGTACTTTCACACAGAACGTGAATAATACATGGTGAGAAAAATTACACTTTTGGAATGTGGTTGATTTTTCGGAGCTTTTGGAAGTCATGTGGAACAAATGTCACCTCGCAGCAACAACAGCAGATCTGTTGATAGTGTTTCTATCAACCCTGCTTTAGAGTGAGGAGTTTGTGTAACACTGACATCATATAAATCAAATACAGGAGACACTTTATTTGGCTTTTACCTGGAGGCTGTAGATACACGGCCCAAAGTGACATAATTCACTGGAGCAGACATGTTAGAGGTCACACAGAGTGCTCCAGACGATGGTGAATCTGTCCTTTTTTCTGAAGAACTTTTATTGAACAAGTGTTGCAACTGACTCAAATTCACATAACTGTCAGAATAGATTTGATGTGAAATAGTTGCATGTCAGTTCTCTGTTTTGTTTAATTTAGTATATCTCATGTCTTTGATATGCAAAGGCTGCAAAATATCCTGCAGTGTCAAATAAAAATATTTTAAAAGAAGCATCTAATTCACTGATTTTACATTCAGTGATTTTGACAAAGTCATGATTAATTGTGTATTTTGACAACCTCTCTTTCAACATTTACATCTTTCTATGCTAAGCTCCACATCCATGTTTCCTTCCACAGCGGTAAAGAATTTATTACAGTAGTATTTCCCCTAGAGCATCAGCCACAGTAGATCTTCAAACAGCTACACTTTTTCCAGTTGTGGGAAACATCCCCAGTGGCTGGTCTGCTCTTGTCACTTATCAAATGACGTTCCACATAAATCTCAGTTAGATGGCTGTTGGAAGAAATGCTGTAGGCAAAGTATTGGTTAAGATCCTACACAAGAGAGGTCCTTGAATGCATCACACACCACACATTAAACCCCTACAGTGCAGAAAATCAAAAAGAAAGCAAAAGGAGTGCTGAGGAAGAACTGGCAAACTTTAACATGCTGTGTGCAGTTTGCTGCAATCACGTCACATGATTTATTGATATTGACGTCAAGATCCCTACTGCTGCCATTTGAGACCACCAGTGCGTGCAACTGCTGCATTAATTTTGTGCACGTTCAGTCCCACTGAGAGATGAGAAGGAGTTCTACCAAATGAGAGAGATCAGATGTCTGGGGACTTATGTTGACGTTTCAATGCACTGACATCCACTGCTTCACTGCACTGAGCAACCATGAGTGATCTGGACACATTTATATCTTTACATATCCATGACACAGTTAAAGGTAGGGTGTGAGATGTTTTCCTGGAGCATGTTTTACTACATTGCTTAAAATCCCCTTAACGCCCGATTACAACCAATTAATTAAGTGTTCAACACAAAAATAACAAAATTTAGTCACCTGTGGAATGGACAGGACTGAAAAAACACCATCCAATCATTTTAAGCGCTCGATTGAAATGATTGAACGGTGATATGTCTATCAGACAGCCATTTGTCCCTCCCCCCTTCCCCCTCTGCGCTTACCCCTCTATGAGCATGAGTTGTGCGTTCTCAGAGGCTTGGGGCACTGGTACAGGAAATGAAGCCAGAGCTTGACCAGTTATATTATCAACATTAGGATGTAAAGTTCACCAGAAAACTGTTTTGTCACTAATGTAAATCACTAGGAAATGTAATGTTAGCCAGATAGGTATGAACTGGGACTGTTCTCAGTGTCAGTGGTTTTACAACAATAAGTATGCATGGGCTGGGGCTGGAGCCGGAGCCGGATCTGGGGCCAGAGCTGGAGCCGGGGTCAGGACCGGGGCCGGAGCCAATCGAATTGTTGCTGCGCAGGGCTCGTGAACCCTCGGGAGCAAGCATTGCACGTGCCAGTGCTCTGGAGGCGTGGCTTTGGGGGGAAGTCTGAAGAAAGGGGTTTGGACTTTTGAATTGTGTATTTTCAAAATGTAGCTTGCTCCAGCCGCTTTTCTAAGATCTCCTACCCCACCTTTAAAATTGGTCACTCCTGTTGCATTGTAAGACGGTTAGTTCAGTGCAGTACGATTATTAAAGAAAAGACTCAAAAATACATGCAAACCTTTTGCTTTCACTGTTTTTTTTATCCGAGCTGTTCATTTCTAACTGTTATTTATTTATTTTTAAACATTTAAAGGAAAGACAGCGGATATGAAAAGCATTGACACAAACTGTTTTCAGAACATCTGAAAATCCGTACCTGAGTCTTTCTGAATAAAGAAAATCTTGTGAAGCAGCTACAGGAAGGTTTAAGTTTGTATTAAAAGAACACACAAAAAAGCTTTTTATACAGAACCTATAACATAAAAAAGAGTCCAAAGAGATCAGGAGACAATAACACAAGTATCTGTCAGCTGAAAAGGAAAGAAAAGCAAATGATACAAGATTGAATCCAACCTACACTGTGGTTTGACAATTGTTAGCTCTTCTGAAAGAATTTAAACATCAGTCATGTGTATTAGTTGTCAAAATTATTTCACAAGAAATATTATTTCCAATAAAAGAGACAGCAAAGACCATTCATGTTTTAATATCCGTTTTCTGTTCTGTATTTTATTTTTATTTTCATTACTTATATGGTTGTTTTGTAGACTTTATAGTGGCTTGTATTGCATTATGTCCTCATTTTGTGGGTTCTGTTAATGCCTTTGTGTGCATTTTTGCCAGTATTGGTTAAAAATTCCAAAATTACCTTTGAGCACATTGTAATTCAAGTGTTCTGAAAGGAAGCAAGGCATCAATACATCCTCTTGACTCTGTTAAGCTGCAGAAAATTGACCCTGTGTCACAAGATTTTAGCCATTCATAGGTGTTATCAGAGAAGCAGCAGTGTTAAATACATTGTTAATACCTTTAATTAGCAAATGCTGTCAGATGCAACCCTACTGCTGTGCTCAAAGGCAACATGGAAGCTCTCACAACTCTCACAACACGATATTTTCTCTTTTCCTTAGCAGAGAGGTCTGACCAATGAGACCTAACTTTACCATCAACTACACATATGTTTGTCTATTGAAAATATAAATTTACAAGTCAAGAAGATCACAGTATGTCATAAAAACTGTACATAACTCTAGTTTTGTGTGAAACAGCTCAGGGAACTGCATCTCTTGTCTGATGTGATCCATTATTAACATCATAATAGCTGGTACATCAACACACGTTCTACAAAACAAGATGAGAATGTATTACAACTGGTGAAAATCACTACAGATCTGGTCAGGCTGAGAGATGCAGGGTGTCTTCAGTGACTCTAAGCATCTTGTGATGAGAAAACATTACAATGAAATCACTTAAGCAACTTTTATATATGTTTTAAGTACTTCTATTTGCATATTTACACTGTCTGTGATGTCAGTGGTTTTACAACAAATACATCATATTATGACCTTGATTTTTGTCATTGACTCGATCACATTTTCTGAAATAAGAAGTGTAAGGACAGAACTGCAGAAAAAAAGCACAAATATTTAAATAATATATGCAAGTGTTTGCAGATTTTCCAGTCCACTACAGAATTAGTTTTATGAGCCTACTGGCTGTAAGATAAATAGAAAAATTAATATCCCAGATATAAATAAATAAATAAAACACCTTGGTTAGTGTTAAGAAATGATTGTGGTTTGTCTAAAATAAGAATGTGATTAATAATAAACACACACATGAAATTGCAATTTTTTTTTCTGACAAAGTTAGTAAGGATGAGTGTTTTACCATGCTGGCATGATTCGACTGTGTCTGCAGTCTTCCTCAGAGCGTCATCCGATGTGTGATCACGTGTCTTTTTATCCTATCTGAATCTAATATAAGAAAAATGACAAAATGAACATAATCAATCTACACACCGTTTAAGTAGGAACATCTATTTATAGCTCAAAACAAAGCACAGACAGAGGTATCCTCCTGGTTTTATTATTCCACCAAAACCATCTGACCTCATTAAGGAGTTAGTTCTCATATAACATCATCACCACACAAAGATTCTTCCTGAGGTCGTGATGCTTTCCATGTGCTGAATTTTCTCCTCTCCATCCTGAGTTGTCCCTAAAATAGGTAGTTTGCCAAAACCGGAACCTAATCTGAACAAACCAGCAAGCGAAAAGAGATGAGACATGTGTTGCATCTCAAATCACACTGATTTAAAGCTCTAACAGTGTGACATCCCCAGAGATTTTGAAAAAAAATATACACATACCTTTGAATATGTACCCTTTCAACTAAATGTAGTGCCGCTGTGTCAACATGGCCCATCGCACTTTTTGCTAACTCTTGCAATATCTCTGCAACCCAGAGAGACACAGAGGGAAGAAAGGAAGCAGAATTGAGGCTGTGCTCAAAGCTTCTCTGGGCCTGCAGGCAACTCTCCCAGTTCCTCTCTTCTGAAACAGCAGAAACACTGCTCCTATCTTCTATGCATTAATTAATCACTGAACCGATCACTAAGCTTCTCTGTGTAATCTCTCTGACTGATTTGGGAGTTTGATTTCTCTTTGACCATGTTATTTACTTTGGGTGTTAACTGTCAAGAAATTTGGGGAGACAGTGTTAATTAGCATTCGTCGGTTTTATAAAACTGAGAACACTAAATACAACACTCAAGGTTTTGCTAAACTGCAACACTATTTTATATTTATCCCTGAAATAATGTATTTGGGATTCTTATCCATCGCTACCAACAGTGATGTGCTGATAGCAGCTCAGTGTCTGTCTCAAGGACACAGGACTGATGATTGTTAGCTCTGCAGCTGATGTTTATTCACATGAAGGTTGCTGTCTCAAATACTGGAATAAATATTTTATTGCATCTGTACTGTGTGAGCTAATCCAGGAAATTAAAATGTTTGTAATCAGTTCTTTTTTTGACAACTAATGTCACTTTAAAGCGTTTCATTGTGTGTCCCTCGGTGAGATTGTCTGTCCTTCAATCTTACAGCTGCTCTCCCCAACAGCAATATGTGAGTCTTTATGTTCAGTGTGTCCTGTGTTGAGGACAAAAACAAGAAGGGGTCTGCCATGCTCTCGAGTCACACAACATCCCATTAGTCCATTGCTATCGATTTTCTCTGCCGTTGTCATCAAGCCTCTTAGCTGTTATTGAACAGTTTGAGGCAGGGACATGCACACCACGCACACAATACAACCCAACAATCATGAATTGTTTATTTTCCTGGTAATTTTGTCCTTTTCTTAGACTCAGACAGATCCATACTATGTTGTCAGGAAAGATTAAAACCACCATCTAAGGACACTTCAAACAGTCCCATCTTGAAGTGAAATAAAGGCATGAGTGTGACATATAGTACACAATGTACTCTGTGTTAGGTAGCAAAATATGTTGGAAAGGAGTGGTTCTTGAGGTCAAAAAAGGTGTTTTGTTAGAAGTGTTCTTTGAATTTAGACACGTATGTACTCAGGAAACAATGACCTCCAAGGCCCCTCTTTAAGGCCCAGTTTACACGACAATGCTCTCAGATGAAAACAACAAAATATTTGATCAGATGTGTCTTTCGTTTAGACAGCAACAGCGTTTTTGGGGTTGAAAACACAAGAAAGTGAAACCACCTTCCAGAGTGGAAATCTTAAAAATGCTCCACTCTCATGTCACCGTCTAAAGGGTTGGAAATCCAAAACTGTGTTTTCTCATCGCGTGATGGATGGATGGATGGATGAGTAGATAGATAGATAGATAGATACTTTATTAATCCAGAGGGGAAATTCAAGTAGTCAGCAGCTTTGCATACACCACAAGAAGACAAAAAAAACAGACAGATCAAAACAGGCAGGTTAGTAACCAGGTTAACATTAAGGTTAATATACATATATATATATATATATATATATATATATATATATGGTTGATGCTGAAACACTTGATATGTACTTGTTTTACCAGGTTCTACCTTGACCATTAATATTTTTAAAAAAGTTCCTTAGAGTTCATTGTTGTGTCCTGATTCCATATTTAATCCATATTGTTGGATTTCCATTAATTACTATGCAATGAAATACAGAAGACCATCTTTATGGAAGGTTTACCTCCTTAATTGCATCTAAATATACATTATAATTATTCAGAAACGTCTGAAAGGCTTTTACTGTAATCCTGTAATGCGACAGCATTAGGGTTGAAATTTTTTTTCCTTTGCTTTAACTTCTCATTAAAACAAAGTTTTTGTAGTTTCCTAAACAAGCAAACAAACTTTTGTTTTAGCTTTCTGAGGGCATTCCCAGCCCTAATCTTAATCACATTGGCGTTATAGTGTAGAAATATGCTTTGTGTTATTGATTGCCATTAAATCTCATGGAAGGACCAAAAGCAGCTTATTATAACTTATGACTTATCTTTCTACCAAAAATACTGAAAACAACCTCCCATAGCCTGATATAGCCTTTCCCAGTGTTTGGTATACATAAATTACATTCATGTCCAGAAAATGTTAATAAATAAATTGATGCACATAAATATGATATACCACTGTGTGAATATGCACCAGCTGCTAAGCTTCTTGCTGCTACAAATACTCATTAGAGGCACCACGTCCACAGATTAATGAAGTCAACAAAAAAATGCTAAATTAATTCCTGTTTCAATAAAGTCTGCAAAAGCAACAGTCTCCAAGAATTATTTATTTATTTATTTATTTATTTATGTATTTTTATTTTTTTTTTTAAGTAAAGGTCTACATTCACATCCTGCTTTTGAAAATATGGAGAAGCAGTCAAAAACAAACAAACAAACAAACATACAATAGTCTACATGGTCATTCTTTAATCCTTAAAGACCTAGAACTATTTTTGTAGCTACTTCAGAATGTTTTTTTTTCTACATTTCTACATACATACCCAAGTTAATTACCACCATTTATTATAATGTAATTCTCTGAATGAATTCTGTATTTTTCAGTGGAAAGCAGCTATTTTCCAATGGTTAATTCACTGACCATGTAGTTCATAACAGCTCAGAGTAAATATGAAGATTATTACAGCATATTGAAACAGAGAAAACTGAAGCCAAATAGACTTTTCCAACAAAATACAGCATTAACTGAAGGTAAAAAAAATAGGCATCTACACCCACTGTTTTTTGTCAAATTGCATGGGGTTAAAAGTGAACTGATGTTACAGAAGATGATCTGTGAGTCTCTGGATGTCCAAATGGATCATATCTGATGCTGCTGAAAAGCAGATACACTGCCTTGTACTTAACTTGTTAAATGTATTGATAAGACTCATGGTTTAAATTATTAAATATTTTAGATCAGTAGATACTTTTGGTTTTAACTGACTGTTTATGTCTTAACCATATTTACTACACACCTATTTCCACCCATGGTTAAACTAGAGCTAAACCTGATTTTTGACCTGAACCACAAACCCATTTTTTCATACCTGAAACAGCCTTTTGAACAAAAATATCCTCACTGAATCTCAGAATAGTCCTGAGAAAAAATGGAAATCCCAAAATGACTCATGGACAGACACTATGTATCATTCTCTGTGTCATTTTTAAAATTGTGTTTCTGGACAGAATTTACATATTGAAATTTCTGGCATGTTCTAATATTATGCAGCAAATTCAGGCCATATATAGAACATGAATACCATGAAGATTTCATAGGAGATGAAATCCCTTCAGTTACCCTCCCAGACTGGCAAACCTGAAGCATGGCTTTCCTTCAGTGCAGCAGAGCAGGAGCTGTTCTTGGCAGCACCCACAATGTGACGACGTTTCCATTACAGCACAGGCAGTCGTCTATTTGTCTCACCCTCTGTGTGTAATGGAAATAGCAGTGATGGGTGAGTGTGTTCTGTGTGTATGTGTGTTTCTGTATGAGTGTGTGAACTGGAGCACTGCTGTGTGGCTTGAAGCATTTTGAAGCTTCTCTGCGAAAGTGCCATGGTCATCCTTTGACGGATGACCTTACTTAGACATATCCGAGGCCTGGTTTCCCACTAATTTGAGTCAAAAACCTTTCTCCATTTGCGCTGAGTGTGTGTGTAAGTTGTTGTATTTATGTGTGTGCATTCCCACCAGTTATAGACAGAGTGTGTTCTGCAGGGGCCACAGAAAAATGGTCCCTCTCTGATTCAATTACCACACCAAGCTGAGCTGCAGGGGCAACAAGAGGCTAGGGGACAGCACGGTCTGCTTCACACAGGTTTCCTGACACAGGGTTGAACAAAGAGGCCCATCACTTCTGAAATGTGCACTTACAAGCTTGATTTCACTTTTCCGTCTTTTCCTCCATAAAGACTTAAAGCTTTCCCTTACATGCCTTCCTCCAACCAGCAAGTCCAAAGTGATATCTAATCCCTCATGCGTCAGAACTCATCTGTGCCAAATTCAGTTTGCAGGAAATTGCCTTGCAGTTCTTTTTTAGTCGCTGATGTGACATCGCTGATGGGTGTCATGCAAATGGTCCAAGTCTACAGAAAATGGATAAGCATTTTTTGGTCTTTTTATCATTGCAGTGCACAAGTTAACCCTTCATTTTGGACACTTACATTATTGTAATTATTGTTCCTGAATGAATTCAGAAACAGTGTTCATCTGACTTCACTTAGACTGTCACATAAATATCAGGCGTGTTACATTTTGGCGGCGTTCCCCCTTATTTCCAGTTGTGAGCGGTGACACTTTGGCTGTCTGTTTCTCTTTCTGACTCTTGCTCCCACTCATCATATCTGATGTGATAGTGCCGGCAAATTGTGATGTGCAGGAATAATGATATTTGAGTGTTTGGTTGTGGTGTGTAATTGAAACACTGGGATGCTCTCACATCGACACCCCCGCACCTCACCTTCCCCTTTAGTGCCAGCTGTGCCACAAGAGCAGTGGCTCCCGCAGACATCTCTCATCCTGCTGGCAGGTGGCAAGCGGAAAAATTCTCTCTGTTATTTGTTCTTGATTTACGCTAGAAAACTCACAGCAGCACTAACCTGTGACTCTTTACATCTCACCTTGTCTTTCATGTGTTCCAACATCCACAGCGACTGTCAGCTCTGTGATTTAACCCTGTTACACATACTCTGATGCTATTATACAGTATGTATATGGTGTTAAGAGTGTTAGTGCTATGAATGTTAATGTTCTTTAAATCTGCAAATATGTAGTTACAGTCAGCAACACAGCCCAATAGAAGTAATTATAATCGAGGCATCACAGCTACATTATGTTGCATTTCTACTGACTACTCTTTTCTGGTGTCATCTTGGTCTGGAGTGCATTTTTACTCAGTCTTATCTTGGCTTCAAAGAGAACAAAGAGGATTTTATTTCAAGGACACAGGGATATCACACATCTTCTGGTGCTTTTTCTGATTTAATTGTTGTCATTCTTGTGATTTGAGAACAAATCTACAAACTGTTTTTGATGTGTAAATCACTTTGCCGACGCTTACTTTGGTTTTCTGCAGATTTCCCCATTTTGCTTCTTCACTTGCAGTAGAAATCATCCTTTCTCTTATGGCATACCATCTGATATGTAGTGATATCAAAGTTGCACCACTGCCATTGCTGTGTCCTAGTCTGGTCTTAGCCTTGACTCTGTTTTGCCCTGCCTTGATCTGGATCAAGTATCAGTCTTGATTTAGGCAGTCTTGACCACAACACTAATTCCTGTATTTAGATACTAACTTGTATTTAGTACGTGTGTATTAACATTATAGAGTCCAGAGCTGCTCTAAAAATAGATATTGTTGAAATGTCATTGAATTAAAGCTGTCTTCATTTGATTTCAGTCGACGACTTCACACTGTGCAGATGTTGATATGATGACAAAGCTACTTGAATGTACATATAAATAAATTAATTAATATACAACAAAATTATATTGTAACTTAAACATGATGATGCTGAAGACCTGTACACGAGGAAATGTTCTCTCTCTGGACTTGACCCCTGGACTAAAGGAACATGAATGATCCTCAACACATGTCTTGACATGATCTTTTGCTATTTGAGTAAAAATACTCAAAAAGCAAATTATAGAGTATCTAAGTCTTCTAATAATACATAACATGCCTATATTGGCACAAAAAATATGTTTATGAATTAATGAACATTGTGGGATGGGGGTCTATGATCATGCTTAGAGGGGTTACTGGTAAACTGGTAGACATCTGGGGTTTTCATTTTAACAATAACACTTGAGTTCAGAGAAATCCATAACATTATTCAATAATTCTTATATTAATTAAAATTGTCACTAGTGTCTTGTTTAAAAAATGTGATACTATTACAAAATATCTTTCAGGTACAGATTTTTACATATGATCATCAAGGTGCAGCAAATGTCAAATATGTCTGGCTCGGTCCAAATACAGCTGTGACCCTCAGAACCAGCAACGTGAACTTTGACTGTAGCACATCTGGTACTTTATATGCAGCGAGTGTAGGAAGAACATAGTCTAAAGAGGACAGTGGAGGCCATAGTAGTTGATGCCAATCCTTTAGAGAATAGAGTTTAATCAATTTAATGACAATAATTACAAATGAGGCAGATCATTGTTAAACTTACATGCATATTTATCAAACTATGATGTTTGCATTGTCTCTTTTACAGTAGTAAATCTATTCTGTACTCTGTTTACAATGCAATTGTTTTAAATAAAAAATGTGGAGCTGTAATGTTGTGGCACTGTGAAGCCTGCCCTTCGCAGTGCGCACGTGTCTGCTTTCAGTTGTGTTTACTGGCTTTGTGAAATAATCAGACACCACTATCTTTTAAAAAAAACACACAAAAAACATCATATTATGAGCCTCACATTCTCATGTCTTGAAAAGTAGATTAGCTGAATTTTACCAAAAGATAAACAGAAAGAAAAAAGGATTGGTTAAAATAACTAATTGGTAGAATTTACGGTTACACTAAGCTGTGATTGGAGAATCAATTTTGAGAAAAGTAAGCAGTTTAATTCCTCCATGTTACTGTTTGCTGAACTAACAGTTTGTGTGTGTTTTTGTGTGTGTGTGTGTCGGCAGGGTGCGGCTGGAGGCCTTCTCTGATAACAGCGGGAAGCTGCAGCTTTCTCTGCAGGAAATCATAGAATGGCTGACAGCCAAAGATGAGGAGCTGTCTGAGCAGCTACCCATAGGAGGCGACGTGGGGGCCGTCCAGCACCAGAGGGAGTTCCACCAGGTACTATGTTATTTCAAGATATAGTTTTATGTACATACATCAATATCAAAAATCATATATTTGCCTCAGGGGCCTCACAATCTCTACTACACACACACACACATTTTATTTGCATGAACATATATATCAACGTCAACCACGTCTCATCAATACAGGCTAATGTGGATATAATCAGTGGTGTATTCTGAGTGAGTACTGTGGCAAAGGGATAAGACTCCTGCTGTAGTTTTTCAAACGCTCTATTAGTTTTGACACAAGTCCAGTGAAAAAAGGACCGAGGCACTGCCTGTAGTCATGTGATGATGTGTGCTTCGCTGGTGTTGACTGGGTCTTTGAGATCCGGCGAGTTAAAGGTTTAGAGGCCAGTGAGTTTTGGATACTTTTATACAGGTATTGGTACAAAAGAGAGGGCTTGGAGATCTTAGATAACAGTAAACCTTGGCTCACAGCTTTTGCTGTTATCACCGACGTTGCTTAAAACTTAAGAGTTTATTGTCCGATCTTAGTCAATACTGGATGCTTGAAACTATCTGCCAGGTCAGTTTTCATTGAAACCGTCAATAGAGATGGGTCCAGTCTACACAGCACAGTGTACTTTCTGTAGATGAATAATACAAGGTTTTAGGACATTTGGAACAAGATAACACATTTTCTTTGGATAAGCCTGCACAATAAGGCAGCAAACTGTGTTTATTTGACATTCATCTGAGCTCAAAGGTTGTGTGTTTTGCAGTCCAGCCTTTGGCTGTTCAGTGATTTTTGTCTTTGTCCTTATTTAACCAGGCATGTTGACTACATTCTTATTCACAGCTGTGGCCTGGGGGATTAGTTGCTGTGGGACAAAGGGCTACACATCAAGTACACAAACACACAGTCTGCACAGTTAAACCATAATTTTATACACAGTCGGTCACTATTTGTAAATTTTGATTTAACATTGACTCACAGGATAATTTACAGTTTCACATAGATTTTTGTTAACTCTTTAAAAAATTCTGATGGTCTGTACACAAACAGCATTTCAAATAATGCCAAGAACCTGAATGCACTAAATATGAAACAAAAGTGAGATTGCTATTAGCTCATTACCCATGAATTATCTAATACGACAGGTCACCATTCGAACATTTTTTTTTTCTTCATTGAAGTTTTAAGGCTCAAGGGGGACATTGGTTAAAGTTGCTGACAGTGTATTGAGCTGTCCCCTCCTCTTCATCCTTCTCTTCTCAGATAATTCCTGCATGGTTCAGTGATTTGAACTGGCCTTGAAATCCATTCAAGGGCTTGAGTGGATAGAAGGACACACAAGCTCACAATAAAACAGACCTTATTGATCATGGCATAAATCAGGGCCTTTTTAGTTTTCCTAATACTTTTCAGAGTATTTTTTTAGAGGCGAGACTATTCTTAAAACCTTCTTTTGTCATTTAGATTAAATTCCTATTTCTTACTTCACTTTGTGTTAAATTAGCTTGGACACAATGGGTTCAACTTACCTTTTTCCTGTTTACTTTTCCACACAGAAACACATGAAATAGTATTGCTAACACACAGGTTTTCAACTTTTTCCACCCACACTTGTGTTTTGGCTAACTTTGCCCTTTGTGACATCTTGTAGGATTGTGTTGACGTAAACAAACTGTGCTCCATTGATTTTAGTTTTGTTGTACCTTATAGGACAGGACCTTTATCAGTCATCTTGTTAAAGATAAATTTCACCTCAACCTGCCAAGAGCAGCTCCTGCAGTAGGGAGCTGAGACAAAAAAACAACTGCAGTCAACTCAGGAAGCTTTTTATTGTTTCTCGGATATAACATAATAATACAAAACCATATTAAACCCAGAAGGAGAATGTAAATGATACAGAAAGTCACCCAGCAAGAAGTCACAAGTTACTACTGTGAATAGGATTTGAAAAATGATTGAAGTTAATTAAGTGTTTAATGTTATTTATTAAACTGGTTTTGCAGCTTGGCTTCTGACAGCATGATGGCATTCTGTGGATATGCAGGAAAATCTGATTTGATAGAAGCCTGAGGCCCGAAGTAAATTTGGACTCTAATGAGAATTTTATTGAGGTCATCAAACTACAGGTGTTAGTTGATCCACACTGAGAGTTGCAACTAAACTAAAAGGAGAATGAGCTATCAGTCATCTTTAGCCCATGTCTATGCATCCAAGATAAGGACTAGTGAGCCAAAACTAATTAAAACACCCATTAAGAACTCTCTAAAGTCTACCATACTCTGTTTTCCCACTCTTTTATATCAGAAGTCATTAGTTTGGCAGGAAAACAAAATAACTTCAGAAAGTTGCAATATAAAAGAATGATAAATAGACTCCCCTATTTAAAATACCGTTTTAGGACCACCATCAGCATATACACAGCCTTGCAAAAAAAAAAAAAAGTCTGACACTCTAATATTTTGTTACACCAACTTTAGTTTTTATTACGGCATGCATTCACCGTGGCATCATAAGCTTATGATACTCATCCAATAACCTTATGAAGTGTTGACATTTATTTTTCATCATTTTTTAGACTCATAATGTTGCTGAAATTAGCAACCTGACCAACTGAAGCAACCCCAGATCATAACACTGCCCCCACAGGCTTGTACTGTAGACACTAGGCTTGATGGGTAATTACTTCATCTGCCTCTATTCTGTCAATCTGGACTATCAGACCACATGAGCTTTTTCCATTGAAACACAGTCCAATCTTTATGCTCACTCTCAAACTGGTGGTTGTTTAGGAAATAAGAAGCTACTGTGTCAGTTAAGGTGAAATAACTTGTTGCAGCTGAAACATATAAGTCACCGCAGTTATTATTCAATGGGAGGATCTTACCTGTTGCCTAGTTACATGTAGGTGCAGATTTTTGGGCAGACTGTATATATCAGGGCGAGAAAATTATCCACAGGGATGTTTTTAATCAACAGTGATATATATATATATATATATATATATATATATCATTATTATTATTATACACTGCTGGAGGACTCAGACACAGAAATTCCCCAGCAGACTGAGTGTTTGTAGCCACACATTACTCATGTTATGGGGATCTAATTCTGTTAACACTGTCTTTTGTCCTCATACAAACAAACCCATTTAGATCATCAGTTGTTATTTTAGGGTTGATATTAGTTTTAAGGATAGGGTTAGGATTAGGCATATGTGTAAGTTTTGAAGAATGTAGTGAAAGTTAATGTAACATTCAGTACAAACATTAAACAAATGTGTGTTTTTTATTTATTATCTATTGTTGGAGTCACACAAATTGTAGGCAGCCTCATAAATAGCTCCAGACAGCAAGCAGATGGCATTTAGAGAAGTTTTTTTTTTTTTTTTATTATTTCAGTAAAACTGCATTTAACATCCACAGAAATACAGTTATAAAACAAGCAATAAATCAGCTAATTCTGTTGAAGGCATTAATACTTGGTTGTGTATAGAATGTGTGTGTATGGAAAAACAACCTGGGATAGTCTGTCTCTTCCAGTTTCTGGTAAATCGCCTTAGTTGTGGATGATGTATTTTGTGAACTGCAGCTCCTGTAGACATGCAAGCACACACACATACGAGTCACACAAACTGGTAATTGCTTCTATAACTACGGCCAAGTTTCACTTTCCACCCTCTTTCCAATTTTCTGTGCTGTCAGTTTGTACAGTGTCTCTAAAAGGCAACTTGTATTGACAGTAAGAGGTTTGTGCCTCCTGCTTCACCCTACTCCGACTGTCACCCAAACTGCACTGTGAAATTAACCCAATTAAGAGGACAACACAACAGCAGCCTTTCCCTTGATTCTCTCACCGCCTTTCCTGTCCTGCTATATTTCATTTTTTCTCTTCCTCCTACATTTCTGCTGGTGTCTTTCTTCTATACTTGCTCTTATCTTCTTTCTTTCTTATCCATCTTTTCTTGTGTCTTGCTTTAAAACACAGGGCTCAGTTACTACTTGTGATGCACAAGCTTCCAAATCCACTATTAAATATTACCTCCTCTCCACTCCACTCTTCTCCATGTCCCATTTTCAGCACAGCGAGCCTTTATAATCTGAGATGCCTCAGCTTCCCAAGCGTACGGTTGCTCTAAAACTTTTCCAACAAAGCAGAGAAGGAAATTGCATCTCAGTTTTCTATAGAGAATTAAAGCATTTTAAGAAATGTGAATTATTGATCTTAAGTGGATTTATTCTGATGTCATGTAGGAAGAGTTTGCTCTGTGCTACATTGTGTGTGTGTGTGTGTGTGTGTGTGTGTGCGTGTGTGTGCGTGTGTGTGTGGGTGTGGGTGTCGGCAAGTTTGGGTGTGGGTTTATTGCATTTGGGGAGGTGATAATGGGGAGCTTGACTGAGGAAGATATAATATTGAGGGTCTGTGTGCATGGTAGTGTGTATTTGGGCACGGGGATGAGTGAGCATTCCAGCAATGGAAGGGATTTGGTGTGTCTGCAGAATCTTTTCTCCCACATTTGAGAGGGAAAATGAAATGAAAATCTATCCTTCTCTGTGTTGTCATATGCACATTGACAGGGATTGTCCAGAGGGAGGAGTAAATGGAACGCCATCAACATGTTTAGACTAAGTCAATGAAGTCATTTCCTCCCTCTGACTTCTTCTATTCCATGCATAATGTATCTTAATCTGATCTGAAGGCTTCGCTCTTAATGTTCCTTCAACCAAAGATGAAGCCTCTGAGTGTGAAATTTAGCTGGAATTAAAGTTTTAACATGACAGCTGGCTCAGGGAATCCATGGCTCAGCTCCTCTTTGGGCAGCAAAGCAGCTAAAGAGAGGATGGAGAGAATAAAGAGTGCAGAGGATGAAAGGGGGAAGCAAAAGCAGAGGAAGGAAGTGAGGAAAAGCAAAGATGTGAGGTAGAAGCAGGAGCTTGTGATTAGAGAAAGAGTGGAAAGAGTATGAAGAGAAACAGGGACAGGTTTTCTTCATGAATGTTGCACTGGGAATCTTATCTCATGCCACAGCTCCCTGCCATTACACACTTTTGCATGTTTGCTCGGTGCCGGCTGGTGTTTGCTGGTGTTTCACTGGGGGTTTTCTGTTTAACTCTGCTCGCTGGGCGTTATCAGGTCTGTTGGTCTGGTCCCGGGGTTTTTAAAAGGGCATTGACATTCACTGTTACTGCAGCACCACACAAGGCCACTAATTCCAGTTTGTAACGTAGATTTTCAGCTGAAATTGTAATCTCTTCATAGCGTAAGAGGATTGAGTATGCAGGCTTCACCTAAGTAAATTACTTTGAAGAGAGGGAATATCCCTGGCATTAATTCACACACCTACAGTGTGTTTTATGCAGAACAAAGATTAGTGTAGAAGAATAAAGAAGGTTGATGCACTGAGTTTCTTAGAGGCCCTGGGGTGGCTCTGGTATCTTCTCCATGGTGGCATAGAGATGTGTGTGTACGTGTACACACTGAGCTTCTTGCCTCGTAATTTACATAGCTGGTGCTGTTGAGTCTGTACCACTAGAGCTGGTCTCACCACCTAATTGGCTCATATTTGAGTCCGGACCAGCTGACCAATTCAACCATTAGATTGGTTTTCCTATTGTGCCCTGGGCTCTAAGCACATTCATGTAATCTCATGTGTTCCTGATGGCACATCCCTGCTAGTGTGTGTATGTGTGTGTTACATGTGTATTCAGAAGAGCCAATTTTCTCTCATTTCTTTCAGTAATGCCCTTTGATGTTTTATGTGTGTGCATGTCCTTCAGACTGTGTGTTGGTGGTGTCATCTTTTTTGCTCTGCATCAATTTTAGACTGCATGTCTTGATTTAAAATGTCACGACAAGCTGTTAGGTCTTCTCCAAATGCTGCCCTCTTTTGCTCAAATTTAGTGGCTAAAATTAGTTTTGCTTCCTTATGGTCCACGCACCAGTTCATTGTTTGATACTGAGTTTGATTTCCATCTGCTTGTGAAGACTGATAAAGTAGTGTGGCTGTTTTATTAGTGTTTCCACTCAGGTCGGTATTATATACTGGTGGGTCATGACTCAAAAGCAGGTCGCGCGTTCTTGAGTCATGGAATGTACTGTAGTTATTTTGACAGATGTGGAGAAAAACATGCAGTAGACTTGCTGTTGCCATGGTAACACCAACATTTGATTGAAAAATGACATGACAGGTTAAGTTTATGTTTAAGCAAGAAGGGAGGAGTGCAAACATGACCCCAAGTGCGTGAAAAAGCCATTTCATGATAAAGTGTGCTTAATTTGTATGTAAACTTGGTTGTAATGTAAATTTTATTCATATTCATACGAATCAGCAGCACAAATAATGATATTAATTCAGTTTATTATTAGAGTGTTGAGCTATTGTGTACTTTGTTGAAAAAAGTAAGGCTGCGACCACATTTATTCACACATGAATTTTCTAAAACCGGGTCAAAATATCATTAGTCTGTGAATGTATTGGTCCAGACTTTAGACAGTATGAGACCCATGGATATAGGTCATGGGTAAAATGTCACTGGGAATAGACAAACATCTGAAGTAGTTGATGTGAATGGATGCCAAACTGTTGAAAGCCAATGGGGGGCTATGTAAAGCCTGGTTTATTTATCATCCATTAAACTAAAAGGCTGCATTAAAAGGTTTTATAATGTGTTATATGGATGCTGCTTGATTTGTTTGCCATATTAGAAATCCAGTCACTGTCATGGTTTCCCCAGTTTCCACACTATGCAGAAAATATCAGGATTCTTGTCTATAAATGAGGGAGGATTTGCAATAAAAACTGATTTTTCTTAATATTTTGATTATTTTTCCAGTCGGGCTACTTGTTAAGTGATATTTTAATATTAAACTGTTTAAAACTCAGTAAGGAACACAAAAACAGCACATTTTAGAAGCTGAAAATACTCACTCCTGCTTTAATGGTACATGTAAAATTGAGACTCAAAATTTCATTACAGTTACCAACAAAGGGGGTTGCCTTTTTTTTTTTCTTTTTTTTTTTATAAACAAGAAAGTTGAGATACTGGTGTCTGCACCCCTAAAAAGGACTGCACAGTGATTTTTGTTTGCTGTTTTCTTTATAAATTTGCCTGAGTTTAGTAGGCAAGTACCTACAAGACATCCTACATCTCATTGGGACCGTCCAAGATAAATAACAGATTAAAAACAATGTAGTCATGTACAGTTGGCTATATTTACTAGCTATCACTACAAAACCATCTTACCTGTCATGAAGGTGGGGAATAATGGACTCAAAACCTGGTGGAGTCAGTCAGAGGCTGTAGATGAATGGTGAAGAATGTCTGGGTTATGGCTTGGTGGTGGAAAGAACAAATGACAATGATCCCGCACTGCACGGCTGCAGAACCCGACCTTAAATAAGGTTGGCTCTAATGAGCCGCAGCCATGCAGCGTTCAGCAGGTGAGTCTGATGGGATGGAGAGGTGGAGAGGGAGGAGCTGGTGGAAGGACAGGAGCAGATCATGACATTACCGGTCCAACAGAAGTACCGTAAGATCAGCATCTTCATTCCTTTAGAGCTGCTGCTGACCATAGAGAGCACAGTTAAAGTTAACCTTCATTTAGTTTCTATTTTTATCACTTCCTTTACTTGCTGCTGAATGTGGTTTGTTGCTGGGATCAGGTGGAGGAAGTGTTGATAATGGTCACTTTGAAAGAACTTAAGCCATTGTTGCTGTTACTGTTTACTATTGCATTCCCTGTTGCTGCTACAGTGACTAATTGTGCCTTTTGAGGTACACAGGGTGGCAGGAGGCATTCTAACTTCAATGAATACTGTATGTTTGCAACACAATACACTGATACACTACTATGAACCTACTATGACACTTTCTTCATTCAGTTCTTGGCTGTACTATCTTGGCTTAATGTACTATCATAATTATCAGTGATATGTTAATTGAAGTAATTGTTTGACTACTATGCTCTACTTTTTCTCTGTGACTCAATGCTTTCTCATATATGAAGCAGGTGCAGTTCAGTTCAACCTTTCAGACTCACTCCTTTGGCTTAAGTCCTTCAGAAACCAGACACTGAGTTTGGAAACAGCTTATGCCTTTAAATCTTCTCCGCTAACACACATTCTTACTCTTTTTTCTGCTTCTCTCTTGCCAGGCATTCATGGAGGATGTCAAGTCTCGCGGGCCATTTATCTACTCAGTCTTGGAGTCTGCCCAGGCCTTTCTGGCTCAGCACCCCTTCCAGGAGCCAGAGGAGACCCTGACCGATGGAAAAGGTCTGCTCCATTCATACTCTTTGCCAACTGCTGCGCAAGCCAAAATATCATACTCACAAACCCCGTCAGTTAAGCCCTGGAGTTCATTTGGTTGGACCCATGCAGGTGAAATGTTCCATTAGTAGTTATTAGCAGTGATCCATCCTCTGGAGTCACACAGGGTTTAGGAAATGTGGCTGGGTTGGGACCAATTAGCTCTGGTTCACCAACTCTAAAGTACCATCTGGTCAGATCAATAATAATGCTCCAGTGTTTCTTCACCCAAATGGCCTCTTTGTAAACTTGGCTCTCACAGTTGTTCAACTGGGGAATACTGTAGTAAACTACCTAGTAATCTAACTCTGATCTCCATGTGATTAGCGCTGGTTTTGGACCCCTGCCTTGTTATTCCACCTCTTTTAAGACACATTTTTTAAAGCGACACCACAGAACTTTTGCTCGTGGGGTCCCCCTAAAGTCAAGAAACAGTATTGTCTATAACAACTGTTGTAAAATCTCTATCTTGGTTATGCTCACACATTTGTTGACAAGCCACTGATGCTTCCTGAGGCAAGACAGGAGACATATTGATAGAAATTCTCTAGGGTCTTCCTCAGTGAGACATGATTAAACGACCCAATATAAAGTTCGGAGTCTCTGGTGAGATAGTCTGCGATCTCTGTACAACATCAAATACAGCGTGGAAGGTAGAATTGGCATTTCTCTTTGCAAAGTGAAAGTGAAACTGAAGAGGCATTACTAATTCCTTCAAGTCTCCTGCTGTTGTGAAGCTCACTTACCTTTTCCCTACCTCCTGAAACTTAGCAGACTTTAATTTGAGGGGGCACTGACAAAAGTTCAGTGTCTGGTGTCCAGATCTGTTCTCTGATAATAACAGAGCAGCAGTATCTTTCATTAATATACAGATGTACCCCACCTCCCTGTGTTTTACCTGTTATTACTTAAGTAATGCAGTTCAGTCGGAAGGAGTCCCCGAAGATATCAATGACAAGATCGGAGTTGTGATCCTGTTTGGTGAGCCATGTCTTGGTGAAAGCTATGACACAACAATCCTTAAAATCCTTTTGGAAGCAAATGTTCCCCTGGAGTTTGTCTCCTTTATTCCACAAAAACAAACATAAAAACTCAAAAGCCGGTGTTCTGACTTACTGCCAGTCAGTGCGTGTGCATGCGCCCATCAGTTACATGACGTATCAGTAATGTATGCCGTAAAGCAGTAAAATTTTGTAGTTCTTTTTGTGTAGGAGTCCCGACCTGAAGCCAGAAGTTGCATAGTGCCAGACAGATGCTCTGCAGTGTAATTGAATCTGTTGAGTTGTTGTACCACCAAAATGACCTTGAAAATATAGTTTAATGGCTGAAAAAGTCTGTTGTGTTGCTTTAATACTATTTTTACACCAAATATTTGAGCCTGTACTCAGAGGGGGTTTTTTTTGTCCATAAACCTGCTAAAATGAGCCATTTTACACCTTTCATTCTGCCAGTAAATTATTTTCTTTGTTTCCTGCCTCCTCAATATTTTGCCAGTGTTACAATATGACATTAAACACCTTGCTCATTGTATAACCAGGTGTCATGTTTCCATCACTGTTGCTGAGATGGAAAACCAAATGACTCGAAATAAATGCTGGTTGTAAGACAAATGTTAGTGGTTCTTTTCTATCACTTCTGCTCTCACACACTTGATACGCTTGTCTTTTTGCCCTCATGTGGCCCCATTTAACCTCTTGTAGAAGTGTCTCCACGTCGGCGGATCTTGAATGTGAGCCGCTCGGTATGGAAGCAAGCGAACGTGGCCAGTGATCTGTGGGAGAAGCTGACTGCACGCTGTGTGGACCGGCACAGGTCAGACATGCTTTTACATTATGTACATCCTGTCATGTTATCTTCAATGTCAGACGCTGCAAAAACACTAGGAAAACTCCAAAGGTTGTTGTAAGTGGAGAGAAGTTTTTAAAACCAACAACAAAGTACGATTAACTGTCACTGTCAGTGCAACAGTTCAAGTCAGACAACTTAGTGCAGTAATGTTTTTGTCCTAGGAAGGCTTGTAATTTCAAATTTAAATTTGTTTCTCCAAATAATTATTAAAAGCATTCTAATCCATGTATTTCTGCAGCTGAAAATGTTTGTCTGTGTTCCTCAAAAGCTAAAGTTTAAAGGCTTTTCTGGTTTGTATGTTTTCATTGTTTGAAAAGAAAAATATATGAGAAAGTTGAGAATTATTTTTCACTTGTTTACTCTGTGAGTGTGCATACTGATCCATAACAGGATTTTGCAGCAATACATTTGTAACTGACACAGTTATAATCCATAACCTGATTACAAAATGTGGATATTATAATTCATTTCAGAAACTATTAGAAAAACACATTTATCAAAGTTTAGATCACTGAAAATCCTGAGCCTACTTTTCATATTATTAAAATGTGCAGCAAAAGGCAATTATATTGTGAAGTTATGAAATGATATAATGTAACATGTATTATAACTGGAATGACAGCCGCTAAATGAGAACAAATTATGTGTTTGGCTTCATGCTGTATGAATTCTGATACACAGTGGTTTTTTTGTTTGCTGTTTCACATTAGCTCCAAATTTTAATGATGCAGGTAATTAAATGTAATGACTTAGTATTCCACCCAAAACCACAGACACATGGAGAGAACATTAGAGCGTCTACTCCAGATTCAAGCAGCAATGGAAGAGCTGGCAGTGGCCTTGGAGCAGGCAGAAGGGGTCAGGGACGCCTGGGAGCCTGTCGGAGACCTCTTCATCGACTCTCTGCAGGACCACATAGATGCTACCAAGGTACACGCACAGACTGTGTTTAATACAGCCTAATATTTACGAATTTTGAACAAAAGTTGGAAGTGGTAGTATGCGACAAGCGTGAAAGTCTTCTTTATGCCACTGGTCATATTTCACTGTATTTAACACCACAGGATTTGGAAATGGTCCATCTCCAGCCTTACAGACCACCAGAGGTGGGAAATAACGAAATATAAGTACTTCCTTACTGTACTTAAGTAGATTTTTTAGGTATCTGTACCTTACTTGAATGTTTATTTTTATGGCAACTTTTTACTTTTACTCCCTACATTTTTGCATAAATATCTGTACCTTATACTGCTTACATTCTCAGAATAGGCTTGTTACTTTTTCAAGCTAAACAGATTTGACAGTACATAAAATACATCGCTTCAGAGGGAAAATCAGTGTGGCAGAGAAAAGGAGCACAGGCTGTGCACAGGGTCAGTACCAGAGTGCTGCACGGGTCCACTTTTTCCAAACTTTTCCGCCTGCACCCACAAAGCTGAATCCTGCGACCCGACCCATGATTAAACGCATTGTCTTCACAGTAACTCACTTTTAAGAGCTTTATTTTTGGTAAAATGCACGCCATCAATAAATCTCTAATATGTGCTGCTCAATGCCATCTGTGGCTGCATACAAACAGAGGTGAAGCTCACTTCAAAATAAAACATCCGTCTGTGGATCAACCACAGTGACATTAGATGATCATCATCATCAAATGTCCTGGAAATTATTGTCATCCATGAATCTTCTTTTATTTTTTTCACTTCCTTTCCCACTACCCGCCCGCATTTTGTTTTATTTTACACATGCCCATACCTGTGATAATTCTTAGAATTTTTTTTTTTTTTTTTTTTACCCTTCCCCACATGTTGTTGCGGGTTACCTGTTGGGTACCAGACCTGGTGCAAGGACTCTGGTTGGTACCATTCACTGTGGAATTAAAAAAAAGAAAACTTTTATTATTTTATTTGGTTAAATAAGTATTGTTTCATTCATGGCAAAAAATGCAGTTTTACTTTGTATTTTTTGTACTTTTTTACAATTGAGAAGTTGTACTTTTTAACTTTTACTTAAGTAAAGTAGTTGAATAAGTACTTCTAATTTTACAAGAGTATTTTTTCACACAAGTAGCTGTACTTCTACTTAAGTACAGAATGTGAGTACTTTTGCCACCTCTGCAGACCACACAACCATACATGACACACCCACTTTACACACACTCAACACACTTCAATACATGACACCCCATCATGACCTTTCTACCTAACACAACTAAGAATAATCTTAAACATCTTGTACATAGTTGTGTCCTGAAGTTACCGCATGTCTGAATCTAGATCTACTTACTAGAGCTGTCTGTACATATTGCATCTGTCCCACAATGCATTAAGGTCATCATCATTTGTTTAATGGTGGGTGTCAAAAAAGTGCATTACCACCTCCTACTATGCTGCAGTGTGGGACAGAGTTCCCAAATTACATACATTAAAACGGAAAGAAAATTCAGACAAAAATGGCTATGCACTGTGTGGGTTCAATGAATTACTACAAGTGCAAGTATATGAAACATTATGCTACTATTTACAATAATAAATATACATACAAATACAAAAAAATGTATTATTTTTGCAGATTGGACTGTTGAAATGAGCTAATAGGCATCTAACACTACAGAGCAACTGACACTAAAAACTGATTCTACAGAATTGCATGCTGGATACTTAATATGGCAGACGTATATAATGGATATTACATGCTTTGCTATAGTAGTATACAGTGTTGTATGCCGTAATAGAATATTAACACTGTGACCACCAAGTTTATTGCCCTGTCCTCTTCATCCTCGATTATTATGGATGCATACAATTCTGTGTATTTGCTGTGACAGTAATTACAATAAATACATGTTGTTTGCAAATAAAAAATTATTTACGTTTTGAGAGGAAAGCACAATACCTGTGGCATGCAGTGTCCATTGTACCTCTTGATGTTCTTGGGCAATCTTCTGAGTCAGAAAGTGCAGCCTGTATTACAAACCACAGAGGAGTGGAGTGGTGAGTGCAGGTACTTAGGAGTCCTAAGTCTTGTAGTATTTTATACACTGCATTGACCACTGCTGTTACCCTGTTATGCACTATTAACATTAACTATTAACTTATGTTAACCTATAAACTTATGTTATTCATAATGTCCATTGCACTAATGGTTCAATTGTCAATGTCCATTGTGTTAATGGTTTAATTCTCAGTCTCTATTTTATTTTTAAATGTAGTAAGATTAAAGCAGTGTATGATGTTCATCACCAATTTTTCATCAAATCTGTAAAACCTGAGTGTAAGTATCACAAATCCAGTAGTCTTTCTGTGATTATGCATCTGAATCACTTCCCTCATGGTGAACAACTTCAAAGTTGACTCACAAGGAGTCCGTTTGTTTACATATCAAACTGAAACCTAAACCATCACTCAGGCCTGTTCGGAATTCCACACAGCTGCAGTTTTACTTACTTCTGTCACCATGAGTGTCCATTGTGGAATAACTTCCATTGTGGCTTAATGTATTGTGTTGCGGTTAATTGTGTGTTGTGTTGTGTTGTGACTTGTGTTGTGTTGTGGCATTTATATTGCTGTGACACTTCTGGGCCACCATAAATAAACCCCAGATATAAATTGTTTTTACCTGTGGAGTAATTTAATTGCATCCTTTGAGGTTATCGCCTCCAGCTAATGCTGAAATTTTGACACTTTGACACATAATAAACAAACTTCAAAACGATGCTGTCCAGCCTGGTGTCCATTAAACTATACAAAATGTTACTCATGAATATTAGATATCTGTGCTAGTGCTGCCTTAAAATGTTTGTTTTGGATGATTGTGTACACACTGCTGTCAGGGCAGTTATGATCTGAGTGATGATGACAAGCATGTGGAACTTCATAGTGACACGGTGACATGCAAGGGGACAATCCTCACTTGAATAGATGTTGTTAAACAAATGGCGGGTCATTGGTGTAGTCATTATGGAGTGTCTCTGCTGTCTATAATTGTGTGACGCTATTCATTAGAAGTGAGGGCACTTCACAATAATCATGTCAGTGTTTAGACAACTGTCACAGCCAACACATGTTCAGCTGGGTCTCTAGGGCACGGCTGACAGTTGGCCTCATGCACTCCCTCACCCACTTACATTTCAACACAGATGTACACAACAGCCTGTGTGACACCTCACAGACCATTCAAGAACTGGAAATAGAAAGCCCAAATATTAAACTCAGTTTTCTAGAATTCTATTTTCTGTTTTTCAGATGAAATTTTTATAATGTTCTATTTGTGGGATGTTGAATTGAAAAATTTAAACTGCGTACACACAAATGAGCAAATCGTTAGCGTCATAACATAATTGCCTATATGTCATATTTTTGGCCAAATTGTGATATCTGCTTAACTTTACTCTATTAATACTGCTGAGTCATTTTTTGCCAAATTGGCCAAATTGTGATATCTGCTTAAATTTATTAACACTGTTGAGTAATTTTTTGTCAATGACTATGATCTGAAAAAAATATGACTAAGTAATTATGCTATGAGGCTAACAAAACATAAATATAAATACAAAAGCCATATGCAAATATAAAATGTACACATTTGCTATACAGAGAGACACATTCCTAAAAACTACTTTTTAGGATATATATATATATATATATATATGAACCTTTCAGCTAGCAGCTGTGTCTGGAGGCAAAGTATTTTCAGGTTATTCATCTGTTCATTCATGAATCTGGCACAAACATTAACAGAATAAAGTGATTTGAAGATCAGAATCTGATGGACTAATGACAATATCAGTATCACAAAACATATTTATGGCTATCACTCAAGAATTCATTACTTAAAATATGTCAGAAATTCACATAAATATGTAAGTACTGACATTTCATATTCTAAATGTCAAAGGTCAGCTTAACTATGACATAACGGTCATTATTTGTCATCATACTTGTCTGTAAAAATTATCTCAAGGGAAACTGGAATCATACATGTCAATATGGTACTTCACTGTAATATACAAGAATCACCTTTTGTTAAATGTTCTACATGAGTTATATAAATCAGGACAAGATGTGGATATTATTCTTACACATTATAAGTACAATAAATGTCTTGGTCCTTGAAAGAATTGAATGAATTTCAAGTGATATGAGGAAAAAGGTCTTCACCATATTGAGAATTGATTTCAAGTCATTTGTGTTTCTTTGACATTGTCACTGACACAGTAAAGACTTCATGTTAAGGAAATAATCATATAATGAAACGCACCTTCTTTTGTGGGGGTTTCTTTAGAGAATTGTGTATTAAATCTCCCAGAAAATAAAATAAATGGAGTCAGTGCAGAATCCAACAGTAAATGAATGTACAAACACAAAAGCTGCCTATACCCTCAGTATTGTTATATTGTAGACTAATACATTCTCTATCCTGCATACTGTATAAACTCCACCATTTTCTTTATTCCTTACACATAAAGTCTATAAAAACTAAATTCAAAAACTGAAATAAAAAAAAAATATAGGAGGTTAATACATGGTTGCTACAAAATAACTTCCGAGAACACAATTGACAGGTATAATGGATTACATTTCAATTGATTTTTTTGTATTAATTCAATTTCTGTGGAATTTGACCAAACTGGATGTTCGTGCAGTGTTCTTTCATTCTGTTTATTGTATTTTTCTACATTTAATATGTCTCGTATTTCACCTGTTGTCGCTTTCTCCTCTATTCAGCTTTTTAATCCACTTCCCTCTGCCAGTCTCCCTCTCTCTTACAGTATATTTCTCTTTCATTCATTCCTACAGTTATTTAAGGAGGAGCTGACGCAGGTGAAGGAGGGCATGAAGCATATCAATGACCTGGCCCACCAGCTGGCTATCTCCGACGTCCATTTGTCGATGGAGAATGCTCGTGCCCTGGAGCATCTTAACAGCAGATGGAAAGTGCTTCAGGTAGAGTTCATTGCCAGTTTATGTTGTCTGTGTGACATTGTCAGCGACAGCTTCTCCAGCAGTCAACCACCTAACTATATAAACTGGAAACTTCTCAATGTTAATGATTTACTTCTAGGGGCCAGAATTGCCAAAAATCAATCATTTCAACCTCTTGCAGCTTAAATGTCAGGCTCATCTTTTGATGTTCTGTTGCACAAACAGTTATCATGAGATTGGATCAGACAAGGATTTTTTCTTATTTAATGCCCAGATCACATGTCAGTAAGTGGAAATTATGCTAATGAGTAAGACAACAAATTCCAAGGGACTGTTTTAGGCCATGTCCACATGAAATCGTATCTTTTCCTAGCCGATCTTTTTCTTTGTCATTTTCAAAAAATTGCTCCGTGAACACAGAGTCGTGTCAGGAAATATCTGCGTCCACATGAAACCACTGAAAACGACTGAAAACGATGTAGTACAAATGCCAGGTCTATATGTGGTGTTGTAATGCTCTCACAATAAATGGAGAAGATGTGGAACATGTGCATAAAGCTTGCTTGGTTCTTCTACCGGGTCTGATCCAATATTTCCTTCTGGTTGCTCCTCTCCGCAGTAGATCCAAGAGTATGTAGTGAATATTGTTAGCTATGGTTGTTTATTGCTCACTGTAATGAAAGAGTAGCTGAAGATTTGATTCAATATTTCCAATAAGCTCAATAGCTGTTGTAGCATGAGCACTACTCTGTAGTCCACCATTGTTGTTGTTGATGTTGTTGTGAAGTGGCGTCTTGCTTCTGGGGCGAAAGGTTACAAAGGTGGGGCTATGACATCATCATTTTAGAAAAGCTGCGGTTTGGTCATACAGACGAAGACCTGAAACCAGCGTTTTCAAATTTATCCAGTCTGAGACCCAGTTTCAAAAAGTTACAGTTTCAGTGACTGAAAACGCCGGTTTCATGTGGACGAAAGGCCTATCCGATACAAAATTTTTGCAGATACGACCGAAACCATCTTCATATGGGCAGGGGATAGTCTCTTAAAAACTTCATCAACAGCTATTGACTTTTTCAGGATTTCTGTTTTTTGATGGAGCTCATTAATTTTTGTACTCATTACTTCTATATTACAAGTTGCACCAATTCTCCAACTGTTCAGTTAATGTAGTCACATACATGGTCGCTGGGGTTTCTATGTATAATGAACTGAAATGTAAAGTGAGAAACATTGCATTATAGATGACAAAGTGATGAAAGTAAAATGAATCAGGATCTAAACCCATGTACTTCAGTGTATATGAAGCTAAGAGAATCCAAATCAGTGAAACCAAGGCATATGCTGTTAAAGGTCTTCTGAAACTTTAAAGGATAAAGTGCCTTGGATTCACTGAACTGCATCAACCTTCCCTTTGCTGCTTTGCTGAATGTATGGATGTAACATGCAACATCAAGCATAGCATTTTTTTTTGTCACTGTGTGTAACTTCCAGCCTTTCTCCTTCATCAACTGCTGTAGTGCTCCCACAAGCACGAAAACCCACCTACCCTTTGCACCTCTTGAGAAAACACCACATCAGATAACTTTCATGTCACCTTCTCAACAGCCTGTCATGTGTGGCCTTGTGATCAAGTTTTAATTGCCACTCATCTTCTTGTCTTCACTGTCTCTTTCCTCTAAACATGACTTTTTAACATTGTTGCAGCAATTACTGTATTTCTGAAAGTGTTTCTAGTATCCATTTTGTACATGACAATGCAGAGCTGTGGGCTTGATTTATAAAGGGGTGTTTTCCTGCTCTCAGGCTGAAGCAAATAAAGTAAATTGCTGCAACTTTAACCTTTGTTCTCCTTCTGAAGCCAGATGGATTGCTCAGTGTGGTTTTACATGCCAGAGCTTTTCTTGTGTTTTGCCTTTTCTTACAGTATCAAAAGTAACGGAAGGTATTTAGGTGGCTTTTCCAGTAATACACGCTTTTTCTGGACCCTGTTTTCTCATCTGTCCTTGCATTTTTTAGTTCGATCCATCCATTTATAGAGCACTTATTTGATCACAGTGACCAAGTTCAAGAGCTCTTTGTTTAAAAAGATGCTATAGATAAAAACTGAGAGACAAGCTCTTTTTATCACGTGGGAGGCAATGAGCTTGCATATATATATATATATATATATATCTATATATATATATATATCTATATATATATATACATATATATATAGGAACATTTGACAGAGTTATATTTAGGCACAGCTATAGCCTACCGTCTTTACCTCTCAATTAAAATGTCAAAGTTTTACTCAATAAACTCCATGATGGATAATTAGTTAATTGTTGACTGCCTGAAATATCAAGGAGAATTTTGCTGCAGTTTGTCCGCAAGGCTCTATGTAATCTGAGGACAGATTGTTAGGATTCACTGAACATTCTTTATCAAAGACAATCACTTAAAAGAACACAATCTGGGACACATCTCACTCATGTCCTGTTGCTGTGCAGGTAAAAAGGAGTTCTTTTATAACAAAGTTCATGTTAAATCTTTGATGTATTGTGTCTTAGATTGTGAGTCCTCTGGTCCTTTGATTCAGAAAGTTAGTAGGAACTCCTCATCCTCCCATGTGATCAACATTTGTAAAAAGGCTTTTAGTAGCAGTGGTCATGAGAAGATACTCATCTCACAGATCTCAGATTTGATGGAACATCAGAGAAAACGTAACAGACTCTGACAGACTCACCTGATATTGTTTCCTTGAATTTGAACTCAAGATGAAGAATGCTCGACTCTATCACCAGAATTAAATCTAATTTGATATTACAAGTTTCTTTTTGGCCTTTCCTAATCAGGCAATTGATGGTTTGGGTGGATGGTGAATATATAAAATTTAGGAGTTTGCATCATAACTTTCTCCCTAGTATATAACACAGAGGATTATAGCGATCAAAATCAGTCCATTGGTTCCTCTGTCTGTCATCACTTCCATCATCTGTCATCAGTTTCTAGAGCGTAACTAGAAAACCATTCAGTATTTATTATTTTTGTTCATGTTTTTTGTTGTCTTGCTGTTTGTCCTGATTTCATTGCTGAAAGAGAACAAGAAAACCATTCAGTATTTTTCAATTAAACAACTTGAGAAACTACTTGACTCCTCTGCTGATGGACAAACTCAAAGAAAATATGCTAACATCACTGAAAAGTACTGCTTTTCTATTTTATGTAGGATACACCATCCTCTGATGGGTTTTGTAACAAAGGGCTTTTACAGAATAAAAGCACTTTGGTTAGGATTAGGAAAAGATACACATACACTGCCCATACCACTCTTTATCTTTCTTTATAAGATACATTCAGTGGACTCTGTGGTGGTCAATCCATGGGTGAAAATGGTGTCTAACACTCCCTGAACCACTCTTTCACAAGCCTGATGAGCCTAATAAATCCTAGCATTGTCTTGTCTTTATACTACCTATAAGACTGATGGTTGTTTAAGAAATGAGAGGCTACTCATTGCATCAGTTAATGTTAAATAACTTGTTGCAGTTGAAAGATATTAACCATTACAGAACTTATCTCTTACCTATTTGCTTAGATAAATCCAGGCAGTGAACCTTTTTTTTCTTCCACTAGGCTGTGCATTGATAGAAGTGTTGATATGACATGTATCTTTGGTTCAGAAATGTCGAGGTTTTTAGTGGCTTGTAGAAACATACATGGCAGCATTTTATTCTGCTGACTGGACTGAGAAACCTTTCTTTTTGTTGCGCATTATCTTTCCTGTTTCTCTCTTAATTAAGATGATAAATGTTAAATCCCAGCAACATCGTTTGCCCTGCTGCTTTTGGCTACTCTGACTCCTGAGAGAATGTATTTCCAAATTTGATTTGCAATATTTGTCGATCATGGATAATTTAGTCATTTATCTTCCTTATGGCAGCCCAAATGCGTCTACAACAAATAGATTGTACAACCCAGCGCTGGCAGTAACATCTCCACGGCACATTGACAGTGCTCTGTATTAGTCCAGACCAATTTAAGTCATACTTTTCTTTTCTGGCAGGAGAGCAACGATGTGTGTACTCTGAGAAAAGCTAACTTAATATATTTAACTTTACACATATTACGACTCATTGCTTTCGCTTCTCTTTGAAGTCTAAAGGCCCACATTCTTTCTCTTTCTCTTTCTCTATTTATCTGTCTCCAGCTCACTGCAAGGGGATTTACCTCCTCCTATTGTTTGAGGATGCGTTTCAACATCCAGCTGACAATGATTCATGTGCCAAATCCAATACATTTCAAATAAACCAGGATTAGGGAGGCTAAATCCCAATTTGTGGGAAATATAACTGATGTGAAGTGCTTCTACAGCAGCATTGGCAAACTTAATTTTGTCAAGTCAGTCACTATGGTTATTGATGCTGCACATATGAGGTTACGCACATACCCCACTCCCTGTTCGCTCTCCCACAGGCAACCAGGAGTCACTGTCCTCATTTCAACAAAAATATATTATTTTGTAATCTTCATCTTTCCTCGCTGCTGCTCTTCAAAGGCTTCTATAGTCCTTCAAGAGAGGCAACGGAGGGAAAAGACATAATTTATATTCCACAGTTACCTAATGGAGGAGAAGCAGGTGGTCTGTGTATTTGTGTGTCTGTTGTGGGGATTTGTAACAGAGAGGGATGAACAGCATGTATCTCTTTGATTTAATTCTGTGTGTCTCTTTAGGGCTCAATAGAAGAGCGGCTCAAGCAGCTCCAGGACGCACACAGAGACTTCGGACCTGGATCGCAACACTTCCTTTCCAGTAAGAGTCATCTTTGCTATTTGAAGTTAGATCCTCATGTCGCAACAATTGGTGCCATGCTGTGCCAAGGCAACGTGTGGGGGGATAAAAAGAAGGTTAGATTTATCACAAGTCTGTTTGATTATAAAAGACTGCTCGTGTGTATGTGTCAGGGTGCGTAGGTGTGCCTGGATGTGTATTTAGGTTAGAGGTGGAGCTCGCAGGCATTGTTCGTCTGTCTTCATCAGTCGCAACACACTATTGTGATAAAAATTCCTGGGGATGCTCATCAACATCCACTGCTCTCATTTGAGCAGAGATGCATATTTGTGAATTCTGTCTGTTTTTTTTTTTTTTTTTACCTGCTGCTCTTCAAAGGCTATGCTGAGATAGCAGGGGGCTGAAAATGTGATTCACTTAGTAGGAACTGATAAAGAAGTGCAAAAGCTGTGTGTTGTGGGGCTTTCTATGTGACTGTTCAGGTGGTGTGCGCGTGTGTGTGTGTTAGTGTGTGTTCGAACAACCCCATCACGTTTTACTGTTGCCACGCTGGCTCAGAGATGCCACACTGGGGCTTATAAAGTAAAATTCCATTGCCAGCTCTGCCTACTGCACCCTGCAGGAATGTCTGGGTTTGTGTCTGCATTTTTTCTGCATCGGCATGCCTGTTTCTCCACGTAGCATATAATTTGAGAAGATGCAGAATATTATACATGGTAAATATAGTATGAATATTTCACTGGCCTCAACAGTCAGAAAGCATGTGCATCTCAACCTATGACATCCTCAGTTTTCTTACTTCACATTGATAATTTTGCATCATTTAACCCTTAATCAGGCAAGTGACTATTTTTGGTCATTTCGACAGACATTACAAGACAGTGACAGCAACAGTTAGAGGTAGGACAGTGAGACAACAATCTCAAGTGACTTTTACACAGAGATCCCAGAAAAAGGCAAGATGGTGATCCCACCTTTTTTCCACCATTGATCGATTTCCACAGTCAAGCCAAAGGAGTAACAAAGGTGAGACAGACTGGACTTTTACACAGCAGACCTGCATTCTGGAATCAAAGAGGCAGTGATGCAGCCCAGCGTATAGTGTGCACGTGGTGACACTGGCATGGATTCTGCAGCATGCCACGGGTCCCGCAGCTTCATGCTACAGGTGAAAATCGCATGTAGCTGCAGCACCAGTAGCACATAGCCACAGCACCATGGTATCCCTGGCACAAAGCCACGGGCAGCACCCCTGGCACGAAGCCGTGACACCTGGGGCAGCTGCCGCAGAATCCACGCCAGTGCCTCCATATACACCCACTGTTTCTCAGGCGCGGGTGTCGCCATCGTCAAAACGTCACACCTTGGTTGCGGAACGAGAGGTGTTCCTTTTATATAACGTTCTGGAATCATGAGTCCACCTTTATCACAGCTCTATTACTACCTCCAGAGGTGTTACAAAGCCGCGATAAAGGTGGGACCAGATGATCCACCATTTAGTTTACACAGGTGTCATTCCGGTATAAAGGTGAAATATTCCCCCAACAGAAGTGCTGTGTAAAAAGGGCTTCAGGTCCAATGTGGTCTCCAGGGTCTGTAAGGTCCACCTCTGCATGAACAGTGAGTGTACCTGCGTTGTTAGGTACCATGAAGTAATGGTACTAATGTAAGGAATGATGTTCAAAAGGATAATGTGGATGTGGACAGGGGTCTGGATCAGCACTTATGTTGTAATGTTCTAAAAGTGATGTTCAAATGCTTTAAAATGCATGTTCCCTTCACCTTGCATGTGTTTTTCTTGTATTTTTTATATTTACTTGTATTTTTTTTTTTTTGCCACTTACTGGTAAGGAACCAAATATGGTAACTTCACTGACCTTGATTTTCTACATAACAATAAAAAAAATGAAAAATTTTAGAAAAGTAATAAAGTCTTGTTAGGGCCTCCAATAACACACTAAGGTTGGAATTTTATTATTATTATTATTATTATTATTATTATTATTATTATTATTGTTATTATTATTATTATTATTATTAGTAGTAGTAGTAGTAGTAGTATTTCTATGCTGTATAAAGGGTTAAAAGAAGCAGTCAGATAAACATCAGCTTCTTTTTATTTAGAAAGTGCTTTCAATTATCAGACCAAAACAGTCTGTGTAAACTATATAAACAGCTGCATGTTTTCAATACCACTGTATGTGACTCACTTCAGCACACAAACATTACAAAAATACATCATAAATATTGCATTGCATTACAAGCAGGTGCAGACAACATTTCAGTTATGCTGTCTGCATCACAATGGATCTTTGAATCAAAAAAATTCCACCATTTGTGTATAGGTATACTAGTGAACAGGGAAATGGATTTCAGAGTCTTATTCAGTCATTGTGAGTGTGATTTTTTTTCCACATAGATTCTCTATTGTGCCATGTCAAAATACTATAATGGTCAATAACATGGTATGTATATGTGTGAGTCAGGTATACCTGTATATCAGTGTGTGTTTGTGCGTTTTGTTTGTCTCGCTTTGTTTAGAGCAGTGTATTCTCTTTGATCCTCACCTGAACCCCCTGTGGTTTAGTTGTGGCTCACTTTAAATGCTGTCTCACCGACTTGTCCATCTCCAGTATTGTGTTAGGCCAAGCTAAACAAACCAACACTCTGTGGAACCCGACACAATAGACTTGTCTCTTTGGCTTTACTTCGCCTGTTGTACACCAGAGTGGCTCAATTAAGAAGGTCTGAATGGACACGCTGTCTGGACACGCTGTCAGGGATATTGTGCACAATGGCTTTTCATGCTTGACATGCCTATTCTGAAATTGATTTCGTCTGTGTGTGTTTGCACAGGTTCAGTGCAGATACCATGGGAGCGCGCCATCTCCCCGAACAAAGTGCCCTACTACATAAAGTAAGTGCAACTTCAAAGTCTACATAGCAAGATGAAATATACTTTTCACACGCAAAGAAAGGAAATGTATAAAAAGATCCGAATTTGCCTGTCCCGGTAAAACCTTTTCATTCCTATGGCATAACCCGTGCTTCACGCTGTTGTCAGGTCAAGTAAACACTGTCTATTTCTACCATTTAGTTGTAAAATCTAAAATTGCTGTAACATTTTCCTGAGGATGTGTAATAAGGCCTTGAATTACAGGGAAAACAAATAGTGTGAACTAAGAAGGTGTAGGTGTAGGTTTTAGCTTTATATACCTACCCTTTGTAAAAAAGATATTAAGCTGAGCAGTGCTTTTACTCTGCTCCACAAACCAAAACAATGCATACATTCAAATGTTTCTGGCATACACAGAAATGATTATCCATTTTATATTAATCGCTGTAAATATTCCACAAGTTTAGTGTTTAGTCTTATTTTGTTTAGTTTTTCCACCTCATACATTCCTTGTCAAATCAAACTGATTGAATTAATCAACATCACACCTTGACAGAATACACTTAGTCCTGTATATCATCAACAACAAATAACAACAAAACACCCTAAAAAAGAATAAATGAATACACCTTACCATTTTTTCTAATTATCTAATTATCACTTTAGAAGTTCACTATGGATATTTAAAACTTTCTGTTCACATAAAGTATGTTTTTTTTTGTTTTTTAAAGTAATATTATTTCAAGACATTGTATCACTTTTTGTCTGAATAAGATAGTCCTAATTATACTGAGCTAGATTTAACAAGTAACAAGCAATAGTTTATATAAAATCCCAGCAGAAGAATTAAAGTGTATTCTTCTTATTTATGCAACTTCTCAATACACTAACACTTTCTTAAAAGATAAAAGATTGTTTTGCTTGTATTTGCTCACATTTTGGCTTGTCTTTCCATTTTTGTCTCACATTTCAGTAGCTAGGTTCAGGTTTTAACACATGTAGCTAAGCCAAATGTAGGGAGATTTATAAGAGAAATACGGGGATATATGTCTTCTTTCTAGGGCTGTTTGTGGTTGGTGTAGAGTGATACGATTGATTCACAATTCACAGTGCTGTATTCTGTTGCGTGGAAATTGGATTAGTGTCGGCTTTATATGTGTTTCTCCACAGTAGGCATGTATAGAACTATAACACTACAGTATATGCAGTAATTTCTAGATCATCAACCACTTCTCTTGAGGTCGTCCCTCCTGAGGCCTCACCCTTTGAGTTAGCTGCTCTGTATCGTATATTCCACTCACACTTTCAGCCATTCATCTTCCATTGGCAGTTCTGCCTTATATCACATCTTTGTGACACTACCAACAAGATGTTCATCAATTATTTGTCTTTTGTTAACACAACATCTCATGACATACAAACTGTTCATGATTAGAGTAAAGTCATTGTCCATTTTTGACTTCATTTTGTTAATAACTATGAATGTTTCCCACAGTTTTAGGCATTTTTAAGTTTGCTCCTGTTGTAGCTGCTCAGTGTGATATAATAATGGGAAAATGTTAAATTATTTGCTTAATGTGTCATAAAATAGGGTCAATAAGAGACTTTTGCTGTGGAGAAAATTTCACAAATCTCCATGGGCTATGGGGCTTCAAGCTGTTTTTGACAAAAATGGATTGCACTGTATGAATACTAATAATTTATCATGTAGTATAAACTATAGACTGTATAAAAGAAGTGGACAGAGTCTCCCATCGTTTACAGACTACCATTTTAGAGACAATGGGGTTTGCATAAGTGACTATATTTGGACAAAAGAGGCAGGGCTGTAGCAACGTGAATGGTCAGCGCAATCTATGGGCCATGGAAGCCTTCTAAGTGCCTGATTTGCTAAGGGTTTACGTGTGTTAAAATGTGCGCAAACTTGATTGCGCACGCAGAAAGACATTGAAGCTTATCTACTAACAGGACACACCTAGGGTTGAGCCTCTCAAAAAGGCAAAAGAGCTTGTGCAACCCATTCAGTGTGTTTGCCTTGATGAACATGCAATATGGGCGTTTCTGCCAGAATGCGCAAAATTATTGGGAGGAGTAGATGCAAATATTTATTTAGCCACAAAATGCAATTTACCTAACCCGAAACTGATCGTGGTGGCTGATTTTGCGTCTATATTTAGCCCGTCTGAAAGGCAGGTTTTCACTGGCACAGCTTTGCACAAAATTGGCTGCAGTTGTTGTTGCGAGGAGGCAGCATAGGCACAACCAAAGGCAATGCAGAGTACGAATCTGTTCTGCTTGTGTCAACATTTTTGGAATGACGGAAGAAACAATAATTGAGACGTTATCGCTTACCCAGCAATGCCATTTTGTAACTTCTAGATGAAATGGGGGATGATTTGGGGCCAGTCACAAGGAGGAGTCATGCAATACCTTCTATGACAAAACTCCTTGCAACATTACATTTCCTTGCGTCTGAATCATTCCAGCGCACTGTTGCCATTAGTGCTGGCGTATCCCAGAGCAGTTTTTTCAGCATACTGTCGCCCTGATGACCACCAGTAGCACATGCAAAATCCTCATTTAAATAGGACAGTCTCTAAGACTTTGCACCTGTTTTTAGCGTGAGCAAGCACATTTGCGCCCATTATTTGTGATCTTAGTAAATCAGGCCCTGAGTCTCTATAATGGAACACCAGAACACGCCAAACTAAAGCATATTTTTAGAAAGAAGTGAAGTGTATGTCTATATTTGCTTTTTGGAGCTAACATCTAGTGGCCATCAGCAGTATTATGATAGTTCTTAATTGGCTTCATTGGAACCACAGTCTTTACCCTCATGACATGAGCACAATGGGAATAAAATGACTTCTTGCAAAATTGTAGATAAATTGGTAAATCTACATTACAAACATATATTCAATCATGGTACGGACCCTAATATTACAACAAAATCCTCAAGGAGTCAAATGGGATCCTTTCTGTAGGGTTTGAAGTCTGCAGATTTAAGATATAGCAATTTATAAGGGTTAAATGAATTAGAAAAACCTAAGCTACTATAAAGAGCTAAGAATATCTATTTAAGTATCTATATAGTGAAAGTCCAGAGTTGTTTGGTGTCCTGATAATGACAGGCACAGCTGGTTGGTTTTATAAGTTACTCAGAAACAGACATGAGAGAGGTTTGTTTCTTTGTTTGTTTGTTTGTTTAGTGAGCAGGTGTAGAAAAACAATGAAGACAGAGGAACACGCTGAAGTCTCTCTGGATGTATTTTGTAGGGAACATTTATTGGAACGAGCTCATAAGAACAATACAGGACACTGAAGAATGTAGCTCTGAATGCACTTTCCACTGTACAAACCTCATATAGAACAAATATCAGATGACTAGAGAATGCCTACAACATCTATAGCCTAGATGTTTTAAAGACAATATAGCAAGTGACACACATATGCACTTATTCCTAAAGGAGATAGAAATAGTGTAGGCAAAATGTGTCTGGGAACCATGAGCTGTAGACCTGTTTTCTGCAGATCCAGACGGAGGACAGAGGATGCCATGAATACAGCCTGACCTCAGAACTAATGATGGATAAAACCACTGGTTGAGTTAGAATTCCTCTTTTTAGCATTAATTTTAATTCATATTGATCTCTGCCTCTGGTGTCTTTACTGAATGTTGGTGTTTTATAAGCCTATTTAGGCCTGGGAAAATCACATATCCAAAATTGTATAGTAAAGCCAAAATATATGAAAACGGTCTAGATTAACTGCTCTGATATTATTATGTTCTTTTACTAAACAGAGGGTTATGTTGTGTTTGTTCAATTTATATGTAATTGTTTAAATATTTATTGATTTTGTCACATTCATTGAATGCCAGCCTAAACCTGTTATTCAGACTGATTTAGCATTTTCTTTTTACTTAATATTTTGCCAGACTGTCTTCTTTTCTGCCAATATCTTGTTTGGTGGTGGTGTGTGTGTGTGTGTGTGGGGGGGGGGGGAAACACAATGAAGATGTTATTTGTTGTGCTATGGGAGCTGTTGCTTGAAGCAGTTATCTTAATTCTTCACATTCCCCTTCTTAATCTCACCTAGAAATCTCTTATGGCTTGGTCACAAGAAAAAGCGCTATAGCAGGTTGAAATGCTGGTAGTGTGTAGAGATCTACCAGCTACAGGTAGATGCATCAGCTTATGTTTTGACAGCAGTACAGTACATAGCATCATTAACTGTAAAATCAAGCCAGAGTCTTAAGAAATCTTGTTTTCACTGAAATAATGCTCTGCTCCAGGCATAAAAAATTGTAAATTATTCCAAGGAGGTTTGGCAAGGTTTCCCTTCTGCAAACAAAATTAGGTACAAAAAAGTTTGTATGTGTCACTATGAATTAATACATAATTTGCATGTGCAGTTTTATGAGCTTTGCAGAATAAACTGTTTTGTTTTTCCCCTGGGGGAAGATTTAAATGAAAAAAATGCCATTACCCAAACATTTACACAGAGCTGACCATTAGCAGATAAATTGTAAATGATTCTGAGGGGAACTGTATTGAGCTACTATGAGCTTTATTTGCTGCGCTCATCTGTTAATCTATTTACCTCATCGATATAATTCAGGGTGTCTGGTTTTATCAGTGAGGAGGGAATTTTTAAATGCGCCAGACTAAAAGAGCCTAAGTTTAGTATTAATATTAAAAAGTTTCAACAGCAGGGGAAGTCATGGACCAGAACACGCATAGGACTACCAGAACCACCAACAATCAACACCATGTATCCACACGCTGTATCATTTAGTGAATGAAGTATAAAGACCAATGTCTACACACATCTGTTTCATAGGATCATCAAGATTTCTTCAAAGATTCATAACCGGTTCTGTTAAAATAACACTGTCATATAATCTTCATGTGCTCACATCAGCTGATAGTTTACATCATAGCTCTGTTAGCTTAGCTCTGTTTTTAGACAGAAAACAGCCACAACAAGTGGTGCCAGGCACAATAATCTCCATCCCTTGCACATATTGTAACTTATTTTGGCATTGATCCAGCTGATGTCATCATGTCTATGCGTGTGCTGATGTTAGCATGTCAAGTGCCTCTATATATGTGCCAAGTTTGAAGTAAATTGAAACAAAATTGCTGTTTTTTTATAGACATGTGAAATCTTGGCCATTATAAGTAAATGGGAGCAGAAAAAAGATTTTAAAAATTCATTTAAAAAAAAAAAGTGAACTTTGACCTACTGTTCCCAAAATGTAATGACATCTATTCTGGGTCACTGGCAATCTAGAAACTCAATTTGGTATGAATTTAACCAATAGTTTTACTGCTACAGACATGTGAAATTTCACCCATTATAAGTAAATGGGAACAAAAAAAAAAAGATTAAAAAAAATGCATTAAAAATTTGAACTTTGGCCTACTGTTCCCAAAATGTAACGTTATCTATTCTGGGTCACTGGCAATCTATTAGCCAAATTTGATGTGAATTAAACCAGTAGTTTTGCTGCCAGAGTATTAAAAAAAAAACAAAGAAACAAGCAAACTGAACCAAAAACAATACCCCTTGCCTCTCCTTCAGGGGGGCGGGGTAATAAACCAAACATCACCACCATTTTCTGTGTGGTTTGTGTTGTCAATAGAAAGATCTGTTTGGAAGTATCCACATAAGGTAAAAACTGTCATAGTTTAGTCTGAATCCTCAAATGGCAAACTTAATAGGATTACACAATTTTTAGCCTTCATAAACTTCATAATCAAACTCACTGATGTAGATGAAATGCTGTGATTTCAATATCAAACTCCATTCTTTTCATTTAGGCCTGTGTCCAGTGGTAAAAATAACAACAGTGCTTCTAGCTTTTATCACTTTGTCACTTTCTTTGACTCTAAAATGTGTTTTTTAGTGGTTCTCATCCCATCTGGTCACATTCCGTTGCTTTGTTTAAAGGTCCTGCAGTGTTAGTTTTCCTCTACATTGGCAAACAGGCAGAATGACTCACTAGTCCCTCCAGTGGTCACATAAATACAAATACTACAAATAGCTCCTTAAATGACTGTATAGATACATGATTAGATTCATAACTGTGCAAGCATCTGTACAGTAAGTTCCTCTACATTGTATTTATTTTTTGATAACTTACAAAACCACATGGGTCTTGCAGGCCGGGTATTTATGGGTTAAATTACTACACCAGTGGTGGAAGGAGTAGTATCTGATTAGCATTCCGTTGGGTACCAATCAATGATTACTCAGTTGTTATGTTTCCCAAGAGACCCCTGGGTATTTCATGGTGAACTTTCACTGAATTCGCTCATTGGCTGCAGCATTGACGAGGAGCTAGTTACATGACACTGCTGGTTAAATGGAAGGTCACTGAGAGAGTACAGACCTCTGTCAAGGTCAGTAGTCCTTACTCTCATTCCATAATATTATTAAATCAGAAACAAACTGAAATTATGACCCGTGTATTCTCCTTTGTGTCAGTTAAAGCCACAGGTTAATTAAAGAGACTGTTACCATGGAAACAGGTCCTGGCTTTAATTTTTCATTCGGTGCCAGTTGGCGGTCAGTTTGTTTGTTTGTGCATTTATTTGTGGATTTTCCCCAAACGGGAAAAAAGAAAAGTGAGGTGAAAAACAGGTATTCATGTTTCTGCCATTTTTCACAGTGCATTAGTTCCTGCTGCCAAAGGGGACTGATTTCACAATACTTGTAATGAAATTTGTATATATGTTAAAGTAAGAAGAGAAAGAAAAAATATGAATTAGATGATAGCTATTAATCAAAATGTTGCTGATTACACACATCTGAATTAGAACTGGATGATATGGCCAAAAAATAAATAGAGTTTTGTCAATATGTTATGGATGAACACATGAATTATAGACAAGACCCTTAGCTTTGTTGTTTTTGCAAGGATGAAATGAGCATATATAGTTATTTCTTGTTACCTTTTCTTCAGATAGATAATGGAAATACAGGAAAAATGTGTACATCTTTAAAAGACATAAAAAACTGGACTACATGGGTTCAAAAGGTCAAAGTCAGTATTTAGTGTGACCTCTGACCCCATGACAAGAAGCAGCATAAACAGTTAGAAACATCTGATGAGTTGAATGAAACCTGGTATAAAACATCAGAAAATGAATGCAATGAATATCACATTGTCTGAACAAAGGGGTTAAAGACATGTTAAGTGCAAATTTAAGGGAGGTCAAACTAAGTGCTACCACTTTGGTTGTAAAAGCTGTTTCCCTGAAACCATTTTTACTGCTGTACGTACGACACAAATACACAGACTGGATCTTAACCCATAAAGACCCAGTGCTACTTCTGTGGCAGTTCCCAAATGATTTTTTCTCTACTTTTAACTTTTCTTAAGTGATTTATCACCATTTATTCTAATATTATGCTCAGTATTTTGCATTCTTAAGTGAAAATCTGGTGTTTTCCTATATCTAATTTATAGATCATGACTGATGTCCTTAAAAGCACAAATTAAAGTTGAATGTCATTATGTCAAAAACAGAGGAAATGGAGGAAAAAGTGACTTTTTCAGTAAAATATATCATTAACTGAACATAAAAACAAATGTCTCCATCCACTGTCACTGATCTAACTCCATGGATTTTACTGATGAATCATTATTGTAGAAGATGACGGTGTTTCCATGTTCATTACGGAGCCTCTAAACGTCCAAATATGACTATGAAAAAATGACCAACTGCATTTTACACCAATTATTTACATGAACTGATAGGATTAGTGGATCAAAAGTTATTTAACTTTTTTATATTAGTAAATGATTTTGGTTGCCAGTGGATGTTTGGGTGTTTATGGGTTAATACAGATACAGAGACATGCAAATGTGTTGTCATTAACTTTCCTAAAATAACAAACCTATTGTTGGACTAAGGCCTTTGTACAGTACTGTATTACTGGAGAAACATATTCAGAATTTGCAAATAGGATATGTTATAGGATATTTTTGTTGAGAAGAAAGGTTTCCACAGTAATAATCTTGGTTTTGTTATGTAGGCTTTTTTCATGACTTTCAGGAAGCAACACCTTGATTAAATGAATTCATTTTTTCAGTATGCTGGTAATACTTCAGTTCAGAGATCAGTTCAAATAACAAGAACACCTCCTCCACACTGTCTCACGTCTTTCAGCTTTAATGCAATGTTTTGATCTTTTTGACCTTTATCGGACATGTCAGGCATCAGACATACCTTGCTGTTTCTCTAGTTTACCTTTATCTTATGTATGTGTTGCATATCAAAGTGTAAAGAGCTTTTTTTTTCTTTTTAATTTATTTATTTATTTTTTCAGAAACTTCAGAACTCATAAAAGGGTACTAACTTAACAGTACAGTTTGGTTTGCTGCATACCTTTAAATGCTAAATCTTTATATCTCATTTCAAAATGAGAAAATTAATCAAACGTGATAAGTTACACGACTTCAATGAAATGATTACAATCCAAATGTCACATTGATTGTTACAGTGTTTAAAGAGTAAATAATCTTTAATCTTTTCCATTTCAGTTACATCCCGTGAGGTGTGTTTGCTCAGTGCATGTGTGTCTTTGCAGGGATTTCATGTTCTTTCATGCTATGCCTTTGAAATATTTTACTGGCAAGTTACCAGCAGTATACAGTGAAGTTAGTGATGTGTACCAACGACATGAAGGAGCATTGACTTGCAATGTCTGCGCTTTATAGGCTTGAGATCTCTTGTAAACAATGATCACCCCTACCTCACCCTCCCATTTTTGTCTCTTTCTTTCTCACTTACGTTCCTTTTAATCTCACTTCGTTCACCGTCTGCCTCAACTGCCTTTCTCTGCTCCCTTGGCTCATTGGTTTTCATTTTACCTTGATTTTTTTTTTTTGGCCTGAAAACGAGTAACTCCTTTCGTGTTTGCTCCATGATCTCTCGCTCCTTTGTTTCATGTGCGTTTTGTTTCCTCCCAGCCACCAAGCCCAGACGACATGCTGGGACCATCCAAAGATGACAGAGCTATACCAAGCACTGGGTGAGTAAGGAGACAATTAAAGAGCCCTCCGAGTCATGCTCAGGACCCCCACAGGGCTGCAGGAGCACCACTAACACAGCACCACTTGCCTTTAGCTTTGAAGGCCCTGTCACACAGCTCATTAAGGGCCCTGTATTTCAAGCACCTTGGGGACTACATCGCTACTGTCATTAACCTATGAGGCCCGATTTGCCAACACTCTGATTGCTTTTCGCTTTGCCTTTAATTAATTGTGATTAAACGACATCATGTGTTTTACTCTTAATCTGATTTGGCAGAGGGAAGTCGCAGGGGAGATAGAAACACTCCCGCATACATACATACACATGCACGTGGATAGACATTAGTGTTGACATAATATTGGCAATACAGTATACATCTAATTACTTTGACGGTGATAAACAAGGGGAAAGATAGTGATGCCTAATTCCTTGATGGCAGTGGCCGAGCAGCGCAGGATAAGTTTGTTTTTTCTCATCTGTTCATTTACTCTAATCTCTCTTTATCTCTCTCTCTCTCTATTAGCGGATCTGAACAACATCAAGTTCTCCGCATACAGAACGGCTATGAAACTGCGGCGGGTTCAGAAGGTGCTGAGATGTACGTACAGCTTTTCATCAACGGTATTTCACTGTGCGTTTCTGGAATGGCTGGTCATGTGATATTATGTTATCCCACTTCATCAGTGATCCACCCTGACAAGCTCTTTTTGAGGATGAGATTCAACGATTAGCCGAAGCACGGTTCTTTATGAGATTGTCGAAGGGATCATGTCTCCCTTCCACACTAGTTGGTAATGTAGTTTAGAATCTTCCATGCACTCTGCAACTATTGAACTGCAGCAATCAGTATCGATAAGCTCAAGAGCCACTCAGCCACCTGATTCCTTCCCCATTTTCATCAGTTCCTCTGTCATCGGGATACAAGGTAATTAGAGCTATTAATTGGCCCATTTACCTTACAAAAGAGGAGGCAATTAGATTTCCCTGCATGATTGGGGCCTAAGTGTCACTTTCAGCCACTTTTCTTACCCATGGCAATTCCTCCTTTGCGTTTTCCCATTATATTTTTGCCATCATCTTTTGTTAGTTGTTGCTCTCTTTAATTCTCAGCTCAGCAGCTCTGTCTCAGAGGTAGGCTGACAGTAGAATAATGGTAGTTTGGAACAGAAAAATAGCCTAAAATTCTATACTGTTGGAAAATGCATGTGCTGGACTTTATCAGACAGTGGGTAACTGTTTAACTGCACATTTAAGTCAAATTAATAAATCTGTTAATGTCAATTTTAGAATTTTGTCCCAATTCCAGCTGACATGTCTTTTACTAATCAGTAACCTTCTTGGTCAAGGTCTGCACATAGTTTTGAAAATGCCCTGTTGGTGCCAATTATCTAACATCATTTGAGTGTAATATACCGTAAGCCCCATGGTATAAAATAAAACCTGTGAAAATTATGACCTTGCTCAGTACCATCACACCTGTAGCACCCTCACCACAAGATAGCCCCCCAGAGAAAAGCAATGTTTGAGATGTATTAAGAAAGAACCAATCATATTCAAGGTAAAATGTGCCAGCTGACCCTTTTACTACGAACATCAGAGCAGTGACTATGTTGGGAAACCAGCCCTGAAGTGCATCATTTTTGCTTCAGTGCATCAAGACTACTGCAGAGCCTTGAAAAGAGAGAAATATTGTAGATCAGTAGATGGGTTTTGGATTTAGAGACTAATTTCTACTTATCTTGTGTCATTTTGGATGTTGCAAATGGTTCGCTGGCTCTGTGTAACTGTGTGAGTGAGAAAATGGCCTGTTATCTTAGTGTAAGTTATAGCATAAGGACAGCTTTTTTTGGCGGCTCTTTTGGAGAGCAAAGACTTAGTCATTTGGCCAGTGTTGGTGTTTTATTTACCACTCACATTGACTTTCAGTGTGCAGGCTAACACTAATGAGCCGGTCAGTGCAAAACTTGATAGTTTAAACTGTAACTGTAAATGTATATTATTATAGGTAATCATCATGTTTACAATAGGTTTATGTCTAAATCTCATCTCATCATTTTTCTAATCTGATCACTGTTAAGTATTGTTGGGCTGGTGTAAAACTTTTCAAACTGGTTTGATAAGAAGCCAGACACAGGACTGAACTAATAAATTGGATTTTATTAGGCGGTATTGCCCTTCTATTTAGCAAAAGAGAAGAAATGAGACTACCAAAGCCCCTTACCGAGAGTGTAGAGACTCCAGTGCACCTGGTTTATCAACTATCAATACAGAGAAGTAATAATGAAAAGAGAAAGCAGAAGTAACGCAGGACCGTCTGAGGCGCTGTCGAGATTGCAGATGATTATGTGAGACCAAAGCAGTACCACAATGAAAACTGCCATCACTTTTTTCCTGCAGCATTTACATGTTCCATCTTCTACATTTTTTATCACATTTCTTTAGGCCACATTGCCATATTGGTGCAGTTTTAGTCTCTTATGTCTCCTCTGTTGTCACCCCAATAGTCACATGAACTTTCCAGTAAACAAATACACAACACAAAAACACAATATTAATCATGCTGAAATATGAGCATCCTTTGTGTTGTCAGCTTCAACTCATCAAACACCAGCAGACTAACAACACCTAGTCTGTTTATAGCAATATAATATAATATAATATAATATAATATAATATAATATAATATAATATAATATAACAGCTAAAATGTTATAGATCTAGGTTTAAGTGTTAAGATACAGGACCTTTAAGTTAATTAAATTCATAAGAAAATGCATTCTCTACTTTTAACTCATCCTAGTATATAAGGAATAGGCTTCCACTGTGCAATGCCCAGAGATCAATTTTAGACGACAGCCAATACCTTGGTCATGAAAGAGAATTAGCATACAAAATTCTTGCAGGGGAAACCAGAGTGTGACACTGGAAAAAGCCCTGTTCTGAGTTGCAAATATATTAGGAGCCTTCTGGCTGTGAAGTGACAGTGGAAACCACTGAGCCACTGAGTTGGCCAGGCTGAACTGTATTCTGTATTTCTTGTTCAGTCCATCACCCATAACTATTTCTCTTAACTCCCACTGACTCCAGATCAGCCCCCATTTGCAGTGTCAGAAGAATATATTGCACTTTTCTTTATTAATCAGGGTGACAGCAAGTCTTTAAAAAGTGTTAAAAATTCAGTTTTACAAATACTAGACCTTTAAAGTAATTAAACATTATTAAGTTTGTACTTCTGAAGTCTGTTACCACAAATGTTTTCTGATTTAATTTATTCATGTTTTAATGTATTTTGTCAGTGTTAGACAAGCTCTTCAATGTGGAAATCCACATTTCTGATGCTGCAAAGCCACTGTCCTTTTGACTTATGCCTGTTCTCCCTCCAACAATTCACGGATTCAAGGATTCAGGAAACTTTATCGTCATACCAGCACACAATTTACACATGAGATGGCATGAAATTTGGTACCCGAGGTCCCAGATTTATACATAGAACCATAGAACCTATCTTTGCACAAGACACATATAGGATTTTTACCTTTTGATGAATGCATAATGCTTGAATATAAAAAGCATAATTTGACCTAAACTGAGAGAAAGAGTCTAAATCTGATATAACCCTGTTAATATTAACAGATTTCTTTCACCCTCTGTCTCAGTCTTTCTTCTTCTTCCTTCCTTGTATTAAAAACTCAGTAGGCTCAGACCATTGTGCAAGCCTCTTCCAGTGACTTTCTGTCTTTCTCTGTCCTCTTATCTCATCCTCCTCTGGTCCCCTCGCTGACACCCCTACAGAATTTAATTGCAAACCTGCCTCGATAACTGCAGTATTTTCACTCTATCTTACTGCACACTTTGAATGATTGAGCAGTACTGTACAAGAGCCTGTCAGAAATACATTTTTATGTGATTCTCTTCCAACCCAGAGAATAGCGCTGTTATCTTCCCCCTCTGTTCTGCCTCATTATCGTGCTATCCAATTATAAGCGGCATCGACGGACACCCTTTTAGATACACTCCTAGGGATGAGCCATCAAATTAGTTTAGAAGAGTAAAATCAAATTTGTGTCACTGCTCTTGAATCATCTGGTGGGACTTAAGTGGGCAGAAAGAGTGAATAAGCACTGCTGTCACCTGTACTCTCATTTAGCGAGGTGAGGATGACTGATCCTGCCTCATGTCCGTGTGTGTTTGTGTTACAAAGTGGATGTGTAGACGCATGAATGAATATGCAGCCTGTGATCTGTGTGAACTTGTATGCATTCATACCTCAGACAATGTGAAAACAATTTAAAATATCAGAATTTTACACTCATTTCACATGACTTTTTTTTTTGGCAGTAAAATGTTCCTCTTTGTCTCTAAAAATCCAGAGAAATAGCCAATCAAAATCAAGATGAGAAAAGAATATTTATTTAGTAACTAACTTATCTATCAGTTCAATCTGAATACCGACAATAAATATTTTTGAGATATTTGATTTAAGTTTTGTGCTGAATTATTTGACAACCAAGATTTTTCATTTTTGTGTCAGTCCCTCCTATTGGTATCACAATAATCAGTATCAGGTCTATCCTGAATAAAGTTATTTATATACAGGATAATGGATAAAAATTGTATTCTAAATAAACTGCACCAACTTCTTACAATCCACATAAAGTGCAGATTTTATAAAGTTTAACAGCGATCAGTTCATTTCTATGGAATACTGTCAGGTCATAAAAATATATATGAATCAGTATCTTGTAATAATGAGAAATGTTGATATAACTGAATATTTTTATTTTAAGACAAAATATTTTCACCTAATTATGGACAAAGCTTGACAAGTGTGAAAAACATATTACCAATCTTCTGTAGAGCCACATGTCTTAAAATAACTATCAATGTTTCCATAGAATCAGTAACAGCAGAATCTCACCATTTGTTAAGTTGAACACATATTTTAATGTAGGTAGTTGTCATGCTGTTACATTCATTATTTGATGTGTAACAACTCACTGTTATAATGTGGTGAGTTAATATGCTGTAATACCGTGAAATTATTGTGTTTTAATATGAAACTATGCTGTTTTAATGTGAAAAGATCTTGTTACAACAAGAGACTCTTCATGTTATAATTTAATGCTTATCTGTTATTCTTTCTTTGGGCCAAACAGCATTGCATTTTTGTACATTTGAAGTATGAATGCTCTGCATATATGTGCATATCCTTGTTATAGGTAGTTTGTTGGTGTGTGTTTTAGTGGATTTAGTAGCTCTGAGCAGCCTCGTGGAGGTGTTTCGGGAGCAGGAACTCCAGCAGGGGGAGCATGTGATGGATGTGGTGGAGGTGATCCATGGCCTGACAGCTCTGTACGAGCGGCTGGAGGAGGAGCGCTCCATCCTGGTCAACATCCCGCTTTGTGTTGACATGTGCCTCAACTGGCTGCTAAATGTCTATGACAGGTGGGTTAACTTTGGTTTTCATGTTGAAGGTAGAAATGTAACAGAGTGGTGTAGCTCTGGTTGAAAATGAGAAATTACTAATGGTAGTTTTAAAAACATGTACAATTGATTACTTTAAAATACAGTCGTGGAAAAAAATATTAGACCAGTCATCAAAAACAATGGTTATGCAATCAAGTACTAACTCCTGTGTGTATCATGTGACTAATCAGAAAGAAAAGAAAACATGGAATGAATAAAAACACTGTTTTTGTCAGTGCAATGCTATAGATATTGATGTAAGAACTTGTGATTTTGGTTATTATTGAGAAAACATGGAAAATGGAAAGATATCAGCTCTGAAATTAAATTCTTATGAGCTATTTTTGTTGTTATCATTATATTTGTCCAAACAAATGTACCTTTAGTTGTACCAGGCACTAAAATGAACAAGAAATTGAAGAAAACAAGGGTGGTCTAATGATTTTTTCCACGTCTGTGCAACATTGAATTTCCCGCAAGGGGAGAAATAAAATGAATCTCATCTCATCTCAACCCAAAGCTGCCTTTACATCTACAGGATGAATGCCATATTTTTCAACTAAAGAAAATGTTGAGACTCAGCATCTGAAAGAAATGTAATAAAAGTTTTTCAACAGTTAAATCTGAAGGCTGCAAACTGTTTTGGTATAGTGGCTTTTTCAAACTGAGAAACAAACTAATATTCTGGGAGCAGAATCACCAATTTAAAACTCTGAAAATGGGTTGTAGAAAATAGCGCTGCAGTAAAGAAGGAAAACTCAAATCCAAAATAATGTTTGTAGAGATTTTTGAAAGAATTTCCAGCCTATGGAGACATCATGCAAACCTCCAAAACAATCTGTCTTTATCAGATTTCAGCACTGAGTATTAATCTTGCTTGAATGTGTTTCAGTCTCAAAATATGACAAAATATTCATGCAGTAGACATCAAGACACTTCACCTGCAGCATGAGCTCTTAGAGATATTATGTTCAGGGCCAAATGGCTTCTTTCCTTAAAACTAAATGACCTAAAAGCTCATTGTTACAAGTAAGACCATCAAACAAGACTATGATATTTCATTTTCATTCCATAGCTATAACTGCACACTATTCATCCATCCATACTTTATACTGCTGAAGTAAAGGGGACGCACAAACCCCCCCCCTTCACTGTCATTACTGGTCATCATTTTCCAGACACACTTCTGCACCCCATTCCTTGCATTACTTGGATCAGAGCAGGATTTGCTGTTTGCTTTTATTATAGCTGTTTATGACAGAAAACACATGTCAAAAGCAAGAACAGGGTGGCATGATCTATGTAAAGGCAGCAGATGACGCAAGTAAGCCACTGTGTCATAATTTTTCATTGAAATGAAAAACAAAAGACTAACATGCTAGAAAATTACTACGCACAAAAAATGCATTTTAGGAGGAAAAATAAAAATATGAGTAAAAGTACCCTCTTGAAGGTGCCTGAAATGTTAATTAACATCTGGGTAAGTCATGTGTAGGAAGATCTTACATCAAGGCTGCGACTGCTCAAGTGTTGGATATTCTCAGGGAGTTCAGGACGACTAATTAATCCTTCATGCTACGCTGATTGAGCTGATTTAATGAAACCTGGAGCAGATGATTGTTAATGACCTTTATAACCATTTACCAAACAGCGGTTTCAATGCACTGTCAACAGATTTAAGTGTGTGTCCCAGCTGTCATCACTTAGGAGTTTATCTCAGATTGTTTCTTATTTTTTCCACCGAGACATTGATTCTTGTCCTCTAATAGTTCTTCACAACCCTTGGACAACAGTCTATTTGCAGATTGATAAAGCTGGGGTTAATGGTTTGTTGTATAAAAATCTCTGAGCCAAAGCATAAATTACACTCTTATAACAGTGTCCAGGCACAGGGCCAATCAGTCCCTCTGCAACACGGCAGAAACAAATCCTCTTCCATCCTAACGTTCACCTAATCTTTGCTCCTGATTGACTATTTCTTGTTGTCTTCAGAGAAAACACAGGACTCAGGCACAGAAATACAGAAATAACCCCATGAGTGCTGTAAAATTGTTCACTAGCTCTTAACTACTTGCTGCTAATGAGAGACAATCAGAGACTTTACTCTGCATACATTTTAGTAATTGCTTTTTGTTTTCCAATAAATAGCCGCAGTGAATTCGAATGCCATGAGTCCATTTTTATGTGCTTGTTTATACAGTTCTCCTACACAAAAACACTGCTTTTATGCATGCATATACATACAGCATGCAAAGAGTATGTTTTCTCCAGAGGTGTGTCAAACTGTAGCCGGAGTGATATGTCTCCTGGGGAATGACCCTAGAGCACTTATTGAAGGTAGCATGCGGCAAACAGCAGAAAAATGAGTAAAAGGTGCTGACAGACAGTCATCCCCGTGTGCTCTCAGGTTCCTCTAAATCCACTTTAGCTCTGGCTCTAATAGGGAAAGGACAGTAATGGTGTGACTTCTCATGTTTCATTATATGACTCATTTTCTCAACCTGACTCTAATGGTTTGGTTTTAGTAATGTCTGCCTGAGCGTTTAAGTGTCCCAGAGACAACACATTATGTGAAAACATTTGCATTATCCTTCAAACCAGCAAAATATAATGCATCTGCTGCATTTTGTTATGAACACCTGTATGCAATATGAAATAAATTTCTCCACATTTCGTAAGACACATTTATATTTTGCACTTTTTATATCATTATAGAGTAGCTTTTTGCAGACTTTTTTTTTTTTGAGGAGCTCTGTCAAAAGACCACTGCTGGAGACAAATAAAAGAAAAGGACTTTCCTTGATGGCTTTTGGCCTGATATCACTGAAATTGGTCATCGTAAATCTGATCATTTTAATATTTTTATGTGCTTGTTTAAGTTACAATTATAATAAGCACTTTAGTAAGTTTAATTTAGCCTAATCCATTTTAGTTGGTTATTACTAAGACTATCACAATTACTACAATACATACAAAGAGCTGTATTAAATTAATAAAACAGTCATAATTTATTTTTCATTAGGGACCTGTCAGTAATAGGCTTTGTGTATATAAGTTACAATATTACAGTATTAAAATCAGTTTAGTTCAGTTTTTGTGTCTAAAATCTAAAATGCAAACAGATATGTAATTTCCATTTATATGCTCCAGTGTTCATTTCAAATAAATGGTTCCTCTTGTTCATTAGATGTCCTGTATGTGTAGAAATTGGTTATACTTAGGCTTATTCTATCCTACAGGCATAAATTAAGGTTTTTCATGATTATATGTTTATAATATAATGTATTACAAAATGTGTGGAAATGTATTACATCTTATTCATTCAGTTTTATTACCAAACTCAGCAGATTATCATGAAACACATTATTACCAAAGATGAAACAAGATGGTTTAACGGAGAGTCATTTCCTGTTTCAGGGTCACATGGTTTTCCCACTTCCACACCCCTTTAGGACGCTAAAGATAGATCCTATCCCATTCATTCCCACTGGAGAAGTAAACACAATTTACTGATTTACCGAACTGATTCTTTCATCCCAAAGGCCTCCAAGAAAAGATTGGACCCATTTTTCACAAGCCACAAGACGCACACATCAAGAGAAAATTGAATTTGTTTGATATCTGTCTCTCGTAGAAAACATGACAAGTGTATTTTTTATTAAGAACTTTTTAATCTCCTTTCATTTATCTAGATCTATTCTTCTGACCATGCCCATTAGGAAGTGTATTTTCATATTACTGAGTCATCTTTTATCAATAGGAGATGATTCAATAATTCATTCATTTTCCAAATCACTTAATCCTTTAGAGGGGGATGCTGGAGCCTATCCCAGCTGCCAACAGGTGAAGGCGGGGTTCACCCTGGATATGTCACCAGTTCATCACAGGCCTCAGAGTGAATGAATGAATATTAGTTTACACAGCGAATAATCATTTATACATGATGCATACAAGTCCCCACTATGATCTTCGATATCTTTGAGACTCACATTTCTGAAAATTTTTCCTCAGTCTAAGATTAAATTTTATACTTCGTTGACTGTGTGTTTTCTGAGGAATATGAGATTGTTGATTTTCCACATAACAATACAAATGCTAATTCAATAAGCCTGTGTTTCCTGCCAACTCTCACCTCATCTCTGCAGTAAATTCTTCCAGGCTGTATTGGCACTCGAGCTTAGAAATCTCAGCATGTATGGTGACGTGCTTCTGCTTCTCAGATCCATTAATTTGTACTCTATCTTCGCTCATATTCTCCCATTTTCACTTCATGCAGAATAAACTGAGACGTGACCCATTTGTGCTCAGGTCAGATCGCTAAAGTGTCCCTATCAGTATCCATCCCACTGGGCTTTTATCAGATAGTTTAAACAGTTGTAGACAGCACTGGACAAACACTGGATATGTGCCTTTATTTCATTTGCATGGATGAATATGTTTATACGCGATATTCTGGTATATATGAGGTTATTATTGCTCATCTGGGCATAAACTCACTACATCACGTCCTTAATAATGCCTGGTTACTCTAGATGCACTCTAATACAATTTCACAGTGCCGCATTGACCTGTATTGTGTTCCTTTGACCCAAGTAATTCCTAGACACTTTGTTCCTCCCAGCAGGGCTCAGCCAGTGGAGAAATATATTACTTACACGGTGCACCTTGGTTTGAGACAATTCACTGTGCAAAAACTGTAACGTTGCTGATTTTTTCTTCCCTTTTCTTTCTTACCGCTAGTGCTCGAAATGGCAAAATGCGTGTTCTCAGTTTCAAGATGGGCTTGGTGAGCTTGTGCAATGCAGACGTCCAAGAGAAATACAAATGTAAGTCTGATATTCACTCATGTGCCTAAAGCGTCTCTGCAACTACAAACAATGAGCCAAAACAAAACAGCCCTGATTGCCAGTATTACATAAAGACATCCACTTAGACTAATGGAGGAAATTACTCTGCTGCCATAATGGAGAAAGCTCTTTTACTTCTGCAAAGTACACCAGAGGCCTTAAAAGGATTGCTTGCCAAAGACACCATTCATGTATAGTCTGTGTATGGCTTTCTCTCTTATTTCTCTTCACAAGTCAACTAGCGAAGAGCTGAGTCTCTCCCTCCCTCCCTTTTTTTTTTTTTTTTTTTTTTTTTTTTTTTATTTTTAATTATGCTGTCATATTTTATTAGTATGCTGCTCCAGTCATGGTATGATTTTACTGTCCTCCTGTAACACTGGTTTACAAGTCATCCTTTAAAATATAGGTATAATGGCGACTGAACATTTGAACTCACAATACTTGGAAATGAACAGCTTGTATTTGATACAAGATCTAGGACAACACTGCCGAACCAGTGCCAAGATTATTCATGCTTGGCTCACCATGTGTGATAACAGATTTGCGTTCGATTGAATGGTCCCTGAGGTGAATCAGCCCTCTTTTGCTGGGTTCAGGTAGACATGTGGTGGCCTTAACAGTGTGTCATTTCATTGACTGATTCTGTTTTTTGCCAAATCCAGAAAAATGTTTGCAAATACATTTGCATCAACCTGATTTGATATACAGATGGCTTGTGTTTATTCCATCACAATCTTTTTGTAGGTCATGATTCTGAACAGGAATATGGAAATATGGTTGTCATTGCTATTTTAAGTAGTTAAATTGGTTTATTTTATTGACAAAGAAATTTTCAATAAAAAATCGTATGTTAAGTGGTTCAATCTTGTATTTCTACTATACAGTTTCATAAAGACAGTCCACCCTTTTTGCTCTACTCTTTGGCTGGAAATGCTTAAAAGACAAATGCAGTTTTACAGACATCAGCATGATTTGTTATTACATCTAATTGGACAAATGCACCACTCACTGTGCTGTCACTGGCCTCTGTTCCAATTTTCATTTAGAAAAACATGGCAGATATTTAAAAACTTTGCCAGTTCTCCTGAAATCCTAAAAGGGTCTGTTTTCCAATCTAAAATAATGAAGTGAAAACTGAGCTTGCAAAATGAATGCTGGCTTTGCACATCTTGTGTCCTCTGTACTTTCTGTTTGTAATAGTTCTTCAAAGCCATACATTTCAGAGTGAAACATTTCTATTTCATAAGATTGTAAGATATGACTCTTTTGTCAAATAAAAGGATTATAGCTAAAACACTGTGAATAATGCAACCCCAGTTTCAGGCCGTAATAAATATATATGGATTTACAAATAGTTTGTGGCATGCACAGAATATACAGTAATACTTTCATTTACCACAGTATTCACAGCATTATAGACTGTGTGTTTCAGATGTAAATGGTCCTCATATTGTGATCATCACAAAACTAGACCAAAGCTCATCTCCATCATGCAGCTCAACATGAGCATTTAAAATGTCATACACGCCTCAGCTACTTAACATGCAGGTGTTAAAGCCAACTGTTGTCCCCGTAGGGTTGAATAACTGCACAGAGAGGGGGATACAGACATGCTTATAGTGGCATTGTGCAGCACCCTCCCATGCCTGTCAGCATTTATCTACTCCGTGACAGGCAGAGTCACAGCTTCTCTGATAAAGGCCTCTTTCAAAACCTGACAAGACTCCACTTATGCAGCGCTTTCATCAGCAAACAGATCAACTAGGCGCCCGATTCTTATGCTTTCTGTCCAGACATATATATGAAGTCAGTTCTAGCAAAGCTTGATTTGCTAGTTATCTCTAATATGATGCTGATTATTGAAATAGATGTTATTGTTTTGTTCAAATGCTGCTGTTGTTGTAAATAACACATAACATACAGTTATGTATGTTTGGATTAGAAGACAAAGTGCTACATTTTTTAAGATTGCAAATCCCTGCCCTTGGAATGAAATTGATTTGCATTTTTAGAAGAAAGCACAGCAGAACAAGTTACAATAAATACAAGGGCCCTGAATCAGATGTAGTCGTGCAGGAAAAATGCATAAAAATGTGATGATTATACACATGCTAATAATGTTTGTCATGCATACAAATGCAGTGCTCAGTGGGTGGTGTAATACAGATTAATAAATGTATTACTAGTTGTCTATAATATGTGCATATTTTGGTGTTACAGACTTGTTCCGTCAGGTGTCTGGTACCGGAGGTGTCACAGATCAGCGTCACCTCAGTTTGCTGCTTCATGAAGCCATCCAAATCCCACGACAACTGGGTGAGGTTGCAGCTTTTGGCGGCAGTAACGTGGAGCCCAGTGTCCGCAGCTGCTTTCGCATGGTGAGCACAGAGGCACCGTCATGCCTGTCAAACTGGAATCATGCATGTATACATAGAATATGTGGTTTTACGTTGTATGAACAATGGATTCAGATCATCTCATCTGTATCCATCCTCTCCCCCTTGGAGAAAGAATGTTTTGGTAAAATAAAAAAAGTGATAAGTTTCATTTCAGCTATAGGATTCAGCAACTAAAAATGTGAATTTTTTTTTTTTTAATTGTAGAGGCAATCTCCTCTTCTTTGTCCAGTTAATCTAGTGGGGAAAAAAAGAGAAAATGTCCAGTGCTGCATGATTAGATCGTGTAATTGCCCAACCTCAAATCTAGTATGTAACAGCTGAATACATGCCCATGTTTACAACATTTTTCCTAATCCAGTTATTATTTATTACATGACTATTCACCATGTGAGTGCTATGTATTTATAAGCGTACATTTTCTATGCTGCTATGTGGATGGACTACAACACAGCTACGCTTTGTTATATTTTGATGTACAGTATCTATACAGTATCTATCTACAGAACTAGTATCAATGCTTTATTCAGTAACTTTATTGCCCAGGTGATCAAAATCTAAAGTCAACCTTGAAAATCCCACTTTTATATGTCACAATAATATACAGATGCATTAATTACGTAGAGAAAGTAAAATGTATAGGAAAATCAGAGTGTGTCTTTCTGCAACAGTAACACAAATACAGAAATAGGATTTCAAAAGTACATTTTTAAACATGAACAGCAAAATCAAACATTTGCCTTTGGATGTTTGCTGTGGTATGAACAAATGATGTCACACCACATGAAGCTGGCAGCTATGTTAAGCCCATTGTGTTTTACTGACATCAGCACAGTCTGACGTTTCCTCACAAGAGGTACTTAAATGCTCCCAGGCAGTATGAAAGTCTTAATACTGTCATCATTCTACTTATATTCAGAATGTTTCCTCTTACAGAGATACAGGCATTACAACACATTAATATTTCAATGTGTTGCTTTTAAAGCACATACAATACAGCAGGAGATAATGTATGACTTTACTCACCACACACACTTAAGGGAAGTCTAAGAAGTTAAATTGGAAAGTTGCTCATAAAATATGATCTATTGGAATATTGATGTGATGAAGATGGCTTACAGAGTGCACTAATGCACATAGAAATAATGAAGGAGAATGTCCGACAAATAAATGAGTTTCACTTTCTTTATTTCTTGTTCTCATCTTAAGCTATTTGGAGCAGGATGTAAGAACTCTTGTGACATTCCGAGCAGGACACCAGATAATTATGGAGTCGTTAGGAGTAAGCCACCACTTGTTAGAATCCGTGGCCTTTTAATTCCCTCATTTCCTGTAGGTCCTAATTAAACACACTTTATTCTAGTCCATGCTTGCTGCATCAGCTATGGCTGATTAAATCAATTCCTTTGCACATTTGCCCCACGTGATGGAATTTAGTTGTAGATGAAATATCCATGTTGCGGAAATTAAAGACTGACCTGTTTCCAGTTTATCGTTTCACTTGGAAATGAATGACATATGTTTGCAGTTGTGTCTATGGGTACAGCATTTCCTGCCACCTCACAATGCTGACAAAGGAGCTGAATACAGAGAAAACTACAGTATGTCCAGATAACTATAAGATTTTGATGGATATTTCTGGCTATGCAGGGAGATGATGGGATTAAAATCAACACTGGAAAGTCGGGAATAGCCCAGAACAGTTCACATTTAATTTTATACTCCATGGTAGGAGATTTTGATTCCACAGATACACAGTGTAGTGGATATAGTTGCACAAAGCAGAATGTTTTGGTAGATAACTGAGTGTTTACCTCATTTCTTTCTCATTGATGTTTAAAGCATCCCATCTGCTCTGTCTGCTGTTTTGTGATATGGCAGTATACTCAGAATAGTCAGTGTCGTTCCAGGTGTTCAGTGCGAAAAGGGTTATTATTTGACCTCCCACATAGAGTGAAGCTGGCTACTCTACTGCCAGAGAGCAGCTCTTTTATCCCAAGAGACTCTACACCTCTGTACACCCCGCAGCCTGTGTGATCAGTGTGCACACATACACATTTATTATGCTGCGCTGCTTGAGCAGTGGAGGAAGCCCCAGGGAAATCAACCTCTTAATGCATCTCTGATGCAGACTTAATGAGAATTTAGCACATCACGGATTTTCTGCGCTTGGCAAGTCATTCTTTTATTAGGTTTACTTCCTTTTTATCCCACTTTCTGGAATTCTCAACAAGGTGTCTTGGGGAGAGGCTGGCTCCGAGCAGACACAAACACACACAAACACACAGTATAGTACACAAACAGAGACAGAGTTTCTGTCTGCGGTCTTCTAACGTCATAATTGTTTAAGTAGCTGCATAAAAGTGATCAATAGCCCTTACCATCTCCCTTCTTTCACCATCTCTTTCCTCCTATTATTTTTTGTATTCTCTTTGATTTTTTTTCAGCATTGTTTGATGTAAAGAGTAGCTTTGAAAAGGAAACACAGGTTCAGCTCTTATTACTTTATGTGCATGGCCTTCTCTTGGTCTATATTTGGGTTGTTTACAGTTTTCTATACTTTTGTCTTCCCACATACCATTTAAGGCCCCTGGGAAACCTGCCATTGAAGTGTCTCACTTCCTGGAGTGGATGAGCCTGGAGCCCCAGTCGATGGTTTGGCTGCCTGTCCTTCATCGTGTGGCTGCTGCAGAGTCTACAAAGCACCAAGCCAAATGCTACGTCTGCAAACAATGTCCCATCAAGGGCTTCAGGTAGGCACACATCTGAATGCATAAAGAGAGTGGTCATTTTAAAAGTGTGTGTGTGTATATATGTGTATATATATATGTGTGTGTGTATCTGCAATTCCACAAATGTGAAATATTTCTCCTCCTAAAACCACTTACTTTGTTGACACTTCCAGGAATAAAATATCGTTAGTGGTGTTTGGCAGAAATCCAACTATTTCAGTTTATGTTCATTTACTGAACATAGTATCCAAACCCCAGTGCACTTGGGAGTTCTTCATTACATAACATTTGGTTAGAGGAGAATTATGTTTTAGTCGGCTGTAAATTTATAGAGACAGATATGGCTGTTTGTACTGTGGCTGTTGAGACATTTTAGTTCAACGTGCAGAGTCTGACTGATACTGGCTCTTTTTTGGAGATTTAAGGGTTTAAAAAAAATCAGGAAGCAAAAAAGGCCACTCCAAGTGACACTAAATAATTAGAATGTATATCTGGGGAAGGTTTTACCTGATCTGATAAATCTGACATTTAGGTCATGTGACTGATATGCTAATTTTATTGCTATAAGTATTTTTACTGCATACAAAAAGTAAAAAGAACAATTTGTTTGTCTTGTGGAAAGGTTTTTCTTGTCAAATAATAGGTAATCAACCAGAACAAGTTTTGTGTAATGGTTTTTCTTGGTATAAATTAAACAAAATGGATGGTTAGATCTGAGAAATTGATGCAGAAACAGCATCTGACAGTAAAAATAGATACAAGAATTTAAAAAAAAATAGAACACAAGAGCAAACACACTATATGACTATA
>JAPQRP010000002.1:19370894-19395335 GCA_037367295.1 Apogon hyalosoma
TGTGTGTGTGTGTGTGTGTGTGTGTGTGTGTGTGTGTGTGTGTGTGTGTGTGTGTGTGTGTGTGTGTGTGAGTGTCTAAGTGTGCCATTGTGTATTTCTTTCCTGAGGCTTTTACACACAACTGCTTTGCACTCTGCCAAAAAAGAGGGAACACACACCAACAAGAGAGCAGGCACAATTGTCCTCTTTACCCCTCTTTTCTTTCTTTTTTTTCTGTCTGCTGTTTTATGTTTCCCTGGTTTTTTCCTTTTTATTCTTATCTTTGATCCTTCTCTTTTCTATTGTCTCCCGCTCACAAATTTATTTTTGCATTTTCTCTCTTATGTCCTTCTCTCTGTCTCCCTCTCCCTTTGTCCCTTTCTTCTTCTCTGTTCAATAATGTTTTTTTTTTCTTACATCCTCTTTGTTAATTTGTTGTCCATCTTCATACCAGTCTGCTTCATGCAGCTCTTGAATGATACTGACAGCTTTAATTTTTTTTAGTCAGCATCTTACTGTTGCTGCCAAAATTAACTTAGAATAACAGAAATGGAAAATTGGTCACAGTGAAAAATCTAATTTTAAAAATGAGATATGTTCACAGCAAATTAATTGGCTTTCCTTTCACATGCTAAAAAAAGGACCAAAAACTTGGGGTGCGAATGGATATACACATATAAGCACAAAATTTGTAGACACAAACTGTGAAGATAACAAAAATACAACACAACTGTTGCATTTACATTGTGACAGTGTTGTGGTTTTGGTTTGTTTTAAACAAAATAATGACTTTGTTAACGTTAGGAAAAGACTGTGGTAAGAGCTAAAATAAAGCTACATGATGAACAATACAAAAAAGCAAAAAGCAAAAAAAAAACTTTTACCTTCATTTGGCAACAGAACACAAACACTTATCTACTGTCCACAAACTTTATTGTCACCCTAACTACATATATATCCAAAAGTTATCACATTTTATTCACATGCATTTAGAAAAACACCAAGCAAAGCTACTAGAAGAAAATAAAGATTTGTCTTTATAGATCTGTTATATTTATTACATGTGTTTTACAAGTGTTGTCAATTAGCACTCTACTATACACAAGTTTGGATAAATCATCCTTTTTTGTGAGCCAAGGTCAAATTCAGGAAAAATTACAATATTAAAATTAATTTGATTTAATACTGTTTACCACAAACACAGCCTGGTCCAAGAAAAAAAGTCCTAAACTTTACTTAACTAAGCAAATAGTTCAGATCCTTCCATTGGATAATTACTACAGTGACTTTTTTTTGACCTGCAGGAATTTATTTATTCCTACTTGATCTAGTGAGTAACTTCTCATTTCTAATATAAACATCAGTTTGATAGAAGCTTAAAGAATGGCCTGTGTTTCAAAGGACCAATTTCATGTGATCGCATGAGTCCAGAGTGACCCTGTTTCAAAGTGAGGGGTGCATCAGGGTGAGAAGAGAGGCACATGAAGTAATTACCCATCATACCTAGTGCCTACAGTGCACCAGAGGGGGCAGTGTTTTGACCTGGGGATGAGTCAGGTCAAGTTCAACAGTGTTACATGTCCATAAAATGATGGACATAAATCTGGTGACATTGCATAAGCTGATCACAGTGATGTTGCAACAAATGTGTGTTGTAATCAAAGCTAAACAAAATATTTTTTCTATCTTTTTTTTGGCCAGGCTGTGTCCAACACTTAGTGCCACCAAAGATTTAACTATTAAAGGTTATGGTCATGTATGTCAAGAGTTTATTCAAGTATATCTCTAAATTTTCAACAGAGATAACATTGGATTTTTGTCTTTCAGAATGCAAAATACAGTCTACATACATTAGCATATTCAGGATTAGTAGGTACAAATGCTCAATTAAGGTCAGGGTTGAAAAGGGTGACTTGGCTGCGTGTATAGGTTTGCGTGGATATCTACAGTCACATCTGTCTAATGTAGTCTCATAAAGGTGCTGACTTTGACTCTATGGACATTTTATGGCTCTGGTTAATGCTTTTGTATTTGAACACATGAATTTTTAAGGTCTTTTTAGAGGTTATAGCACTTTAGTGCAGCATGTCATTAAGAAATTATAATAGAGAAAAAATGAAACCGTATTGACATGAAGAAAAAACAGAATAGTATGAGCACACTGCCTATTTTTCAGTATGATCTGAGCACCATCATAATAGAAGTAGACAGTCATTATTATGAAGATGGTGAGCATTTTATCGGTACTCTGGCAGCTTGCGGAATTGACTTCAATCATATTTTCTGTTCTCTGTTCTTTTTCTTTCTTTCTTTCTTTCTTCTCTTTCTGGCTCTCTGTCCCGTCTCTTAACCTGTCAGTTTATATAAGACATAAATGCAAAACACATTTTTTTCTTTATCAGAATTCACCCCCTGCATTAATTGTAAGTCACAGATCACACCAAACATTAATGTAAAGTCAAATGATTATCCAAATACTGGATATCATCATTGACAGGCCAGTGTCTGTAATTTTGGATGATAAATGAGATCATTGTTTTTAAGAGTCTATCTGTGTGTGTGTGTGTGTGCGTGTGTGTGTGTGTGTGTGTGTGTGTGCATGTGTGTGCGCATACGTGTGTGTGTGTGTGTGTGTGTGCGTGCGTACGTGTGTGTGTCACTGCGCCCTTGAGTCAATGAAGGGTGCACATGTTACTCCTTAGTAATAACACCGTCATCTCAGTAGATAAAATATGTGATGTTTGGGACCAGGTTTGAAGACATTTCCAACTATATACTCTATATCTATATCTCTCCCTCTTCCCCTCTTTTACTTTTATACCTCCCTCTTCTACGTATCGGTGCAAGAGAGGAGTTCGTCCCTTTCATCTCCCATACTGCCTCGACGTCTTATGGAGGATGGATGAGAAGAAGATAATAAAACCCTCTCAGAAGTCGGTTTCTTCTCTCTTTCCTGCTTTCTCTCCCTTTTCTCATTTCCTTTCACATCCATTTACATTCATACAGGAAGCTAAACACACATGTATGCACAAGACACCCACACAGATATACACGTGTGCCTGCTTCCTATTACTTTGTGTCCTTTCTTTCCTCATTTGCTATTGCCCCTGACAGAGACTCTAGCTTTGTAGCACTTTCTGATGAATAGCACCACAGATTGAATTATGGGCAGTCAGGATCAGAGGCTGGGCTTCCTGTAAAAGGACATGGATAAATCCTAAAGTTCCTAGTGTTATGGTCTCATAGGAAAGAAATAGGATGTAATGTGGTGTCTCTGACTGGATCTACATAACTCACCCCTCCTTCCACCTTTCACTCCTTCAGATGACGACATTCTGTGAAAGATGATGCAGCGTGGTGGGCTTCAGCACTTGTCTGTGTACCAAGAATACCGTAGGGTGGCTTTAAGACTGGTCTCATGTGATACTTAAGTGTGTGTGCATGTGTTTTATGTATGTATGTCAGCAGCCATAAGGCTCTCAGCCCATTTGCATCGGTAGTTTGGTTCTCTGTGCTTGTTAACTACCATACTTGAAGGAGAAACCAAACCTTTGATCATCTAACACTGTAATATACAGTATCATTAACATGTGATACCCAGTAGACTGCCCCAGTTAATGACGAATTAACTTTCTGGCATGCCCATTTTAATTAAACCTCTATCCATCTATATCTATCTCATCTACTTGCTATATTTTCCCTTTAACAGGTGCCAGAGAATGGATGGCCTTATTGCTTTAAGATGTAATTTATAGTTGATAGACTGTACTGTATGGTAGGTGGAAAAGTGAGACTGAGTCAAAAAACGGCATTAAACAACATATTTACCTTTTTTTTTTTTTGTTAATACAAGGCTTGTGTTTCCATAGACTGAACCTGCTATCAAAATTAGATTTAAGTAATAAGTAATTTTAACAGTGTTTTATTATTCTGGGAGGACAAATTGAGTTCTAGAATCATTGTATTCAAAGTGATGACTCACTAATGAATACCAAAAACTGTTGCTGCACACTCAAATAGGTGAGATGATGATGTCAGCAGAGAAAACAAGGATGAAGCAGAAGCATATTTTGTTTGAGCTTGTAAATGTACTATATCCAACACTTTGATTTTGACTAATGCATTGAAACTACATGAACACATCACCAAGCCCAACAGTCCACTCTTTTTTCAATATTGCTAAAAGACAAATGAGCCGTATTTTCCTTCTTTTGTCAGTTTGTGTCACTGGTTAATTTAAATGAGTGTGATTATTATTATATTTCAATAATTTCCACCTGGGATTAATAAAGTATATTGATTCTGATTCTACTACATGTTCTGCGTTAGCTTGGAGGTCTTTGGTCTATCCTTCCACCAGCTTTTATGAAAATCAGTGTGGTACTTTTTTACTTAATCATGTTAACACTGTGAAAACATAAAGTCTTTGGTGGGTGTAAATATGCAATTTAATATAGAGGATATTGATATTCATGCCAGAGTCAACCTAAGTGCTTTGATGTTTAATACACTGTATGACTGTATTTCTCTTTTATATCAATTCCTGCTGCTGTTTTTTTTTCTTCTAGATGCCAGATAGAAAAGTGTACATTTTTGACACACTTAAAAGTTGTTTTTTTGTGTTACTGTGAGCAAACAGCTTACAGTGCAGCTGTCCATAGACAGTCAGCAGGATATAATGTACAACTACAAGCGCTGTCCTTGGTTCTGAAGTCACACAGCAGCTCACTCACACAAAGTGGCTGTCCATGGTGCTGGATGACACTTTCATAAAAGGCATTTTTATCCTCTGCATATTGGTAGACAGTATATTTTATTAGAATTTTAGTCTCTCTTCTTGTGGACATTTTTATATCTTATGCTCTATGGCAGTCAGAACCGGTATTTTTGCATTTCTGCCACTCTGCAGTCTTGTCAGTCAGATGTTTCTGGACCGCTTGCTGTGCAGTGGCAGTCCATAATACTAAACAGCCAGAGGTCTTCTGACACTACTTAAGGGCTAAACCGTACTTATTTTTTATGTAAGGGGAAAAGATTTTCCCAGTGTATAAAATTATCCATTTGTTTTTGTTTTGTCTTACATTTGCTCTGACTCAACAACCCCCTTTTTTCTCTCTTTCGTGTGTCTGTTTATATAGATATGTGGATAATTATGTGTACACATTTGTGACAAACACTATTTCCTTGTGTGTGTATATACATTACAGATTGGCAGAAATGGAGAGCCAGAATTGTTCATTCTTCACAGATAGCCTGTCTCCTGATGAAAGTCTGTGAGTACGCTACCACCCACATGCTACAATCCCCCTCATTACAGCCTCAGCTTCTCACACAGATTGTGTGAGTGTGTTAATGTATTAATGTATTTCCCTCTTGACACATTTGTTTCTTTTTGTTTATGTATGTTGTCATGCATGTTAGGGAACGACTGGGTAATCATCATATAAATAATCAGCCATATAATGAAAATGATGAACTGTGAGCACTGTGCACTCACTCCCCCTTCATCATACACATGCCTGCTGTGATTAAAGTCTGTGGGTAGATACACAAAGGAGGACAGAGGAGGATGTATGTGTGTTTGTAGAAGCTGGCTGAGTGGCTTAGCAGTGGCGAGGTTACAGCACTAAGAGGAGTAGGAATATTTGATGTGACTAAGGAAGCTAATAAGGTGAGTCCTCATTTTGGAAAGCTGAGAAAGTGCCAGGTGAAGAGAGTGGTTAAGGCTGTTTGAGATCATGTATTTGTGTCTGTGTCCATGTTTTATTTTATTGACATCTGTGTGGGCTTTCAACCATTTCTTCCTTCTCTGAGATTTTTTTTATTGAGCTTTAAAGTTAAGGTTGCCTGCCCTGCAGCTCTGCGCAAAGCCCTTTGTGTTTTTTAGGTCTCCAAGTGTGTGGCTGTGTGCCTGCTGAGAAATATGCTCATTAGTTTTTGGTGTGTTAGGTATGTGTTCTGAGATAGGGCTGTGATTCACACTGCATTAAACTCCAGTAGACTCAGACAAAAGGCTTGAAACACCTTTAACTACTGACATCTGCTCAAGTCTGCTTTCTGTGTCTTGCCAATGAGCCTGCAACTAGTTTTGCTTATATGGAGCTTTGCCAACAAAACTATGCATGTGCATATATTTGCATGTTTTATATACATGGCCATGCATGAGACTTTACAGCTCACTTATTCCCCTTATGTCTAGTGTTGTTGTTTTCTACTCTTGTGCCCTTGTAGCTTGTTGTTTTTATTCTGCACCCCGTCCTTTTGTCTGTAAGGTGCCTCTCTGTTTTTCCTGCTGCATGGCTTTGTGCTATCTGTGCCTCCAGCTGGTGTTTGGCTGGCGTCACACTGCTTCTGTCCTCAGCCACGCTGCCTGTGTGTGGAGCTTTTACCCTCCACCTGTACTCTACTATACACTGCTCTATACAGTGGTGGAAGAAGTATTAAAATCCTTTAGTTATTCTAAGTAGAAACTCTAGTACCACACTGAAAAAACTTGTCTGCATTCAAAACCTTACCGGAGGAAAAACTTTTAAATATTATCAACAAAATGTACTTAAATATATGAAGTTTTCATTGTGTTGTGAAAAGGTCCCTATGATATATAAGGATTTAGAATCATACTACTGCTTCATTAAATTAAATGTTGCTCATTTGAACTACTTTATAAGCTGTTGGTATTTTACTTTACTTTAAGATCATCATGTGTCTGTAGCATCACTGTTCAGCCAGAATCATGTATCAACTTTCTTTGAGGTCAACAGAGGTTTTTTTAAGAGTTTAGTTAGATTAAAAAGGAAAATATTTTCAACCCATAAAGAAATACTTAATTTTTCACTTCATCATAGACATTCAAAGTTAACACATGTTTTTTTTTTTTTTTTATTTTATTTTATTAGAAAGGAAGTGGATTAAAAACTGAAAAGAACTGAAACCTGTCAGACAGATGTATTGGACTAAGATTTGATATTTGTCTCTAAGATGTAGTGGAGTCGAACTATGAAGCTGCTTAAAAAGGAAAGAAAAAAAAATGTGCAAACAATGGGTGAAAATTGTACTTAAGTACGCAAACACATGAGTTAGGTGTATTTCGGTCCATTCCACCACTGGTTTTATGTTCACTATACCTGCTGATTGCATGATAATTGATATTAACCATAAAGACCCAGTGCTAATTTTGTGTCAGTTCCCAAATTTTCTTTATATTTAACCTTTCTTAAGCGATTTATCACTATTTATGATAATATGATCCTCTGTATTTTGCATTTTATCAGTATAAATCAGGTATTTTCCTGTATTTTACTGTTGATGTAGATGTCCATAAAGGCTCAGATTAAAGTTGAGGGTTATTATATCAAAAACAGAGAAAACTGCAGAAAAAGTGACTTTTTCAGTAAAATCTCTCATTAACTGAATATAAACTAAGCATTTCCATCCACTGTCATTGATCCAACTTCATGGATTTTACTGATGAATCAATGTTGTAGAAGATGACAGTGTTTCCACGTTCACTACGGAGCCTCTGAATGTCCAAATGGGTCATATCTGATGACCATGAAAAGATGGCAAACTGTATTTTACACCAATTATTGACATGTATTAATAGGATTAGTGGATCAACAGGTATTACACAGTTTAGATCAATGGATGCTTTTGGTTGGTGATGTATGTTTGGGTCTTTATGGGTTAAAATAGTCATGCAAACCCTCTTCAGTGTACTGCAGCTGATGAAATTCTAGCAAAGGGGTTCTAAATATAAATACAGTTTTTAAACTAGACCTATAAATATTTCTGTGATAGTGCAAAATCTCCAACTTATTAAATTTTGCTCAGTCCTTTGCTTTGTTTTTGTAGACCACAGCTTTACTTATAACATCTAAATAACATCTGTAAAAACACATTATTGTGTTTTTACAGATGTTTAATTCTTTTACAGTCCCAGATCATAGATGTAGACATTTAGTTTTCCATTCTATTTCAACATATTATAGGACATATTTTTAGAGCTTTATCTATCCTTCTTATTAATAAATATTAGTGGTTAATTAGTAATATAATGTGCTAGTGTATTCCACAAGATTTGACATTTGGAGCACACTTGGTAGAGTTGCATTTTGTCTTTGCCAGAGTGTCCTTCCCCATTCTGTCTTGTCTTGTTTTCATTGTGTCTTGTCCTGTAATATCCTCCCCCGTCCTGCTTGTTCTGCACTGCTTTGCATTTGCTTGTCTGCTTTCCCCTGCCGTCCTTGGCTCTGCTTTGTGCTGCTGGTGGCTGTGTGCTGGTGGCTCAGTGTGCTGTCTCCTGTGTGGGGGACTCAGGGATGAAGATCAGTACCTCCTGCGTCACTCCAGCCCAGCCTTGGACCAGGACTCACCCTGCGGACAACACCTGCTTCTGGCTCAGCTCGAGCACCAGGACAAGGAGCAGCTCCAACGCACCCTGGCCCGCCTGGAGAATGAGAACAGGTCTGTGGCACAAAAAAGAAAAGAAATAAAAGAGAGAGAGAGAGAGTTTTAATTTCTCTGGGATGGGGTGGGGGTTTTACTATAGGTTTGGTTTCAAGCACAAAAAAAAGTTTCTTACCAAGACAGATAGAATAATATCACTTTAGAGTAAGACTACCCATATTAAGGACATGTAAGTGATTATAATTAGGATGTGTAGGTTAGTGGTTCTCAGTTGGTCTTGACTTGGGATCCACAATCTCCTCTAGTTCAAGTTATGATCTACTTTTATAGAATCCAAACCAAGAAAACCTATTTTTCAAGAAAATTCTCATGAACACTGTTAAATGACTTTTTTTGTAACTCTGCCTTGAAGACCTAGAAGTATTTTTGTCTTGACCTCCAACTTAAAGGAGTGATATTTTGCTTTTATAAATGAAATTATGCATTTTAAAGCATTTCCCTGTGGTCTACATAAACATTAAATGCTCTGCTTAGATCTTAATTCTTCATTAATTCAACCCCACAGGTCCATCTTCAACCCTATTTCTGAGTAATGACACCAGAAAGGTTGTTTTGAGCACTGGTCCTTTAAATGCAAATGAGACACTTCACACCCCACCCCCTGCATGTTGTTGACTGTGCTACTCTGTCCCGTTCAACCAACAACTGAACATTTTAGGTAATCGGTTCGTCACTTGGACATATTTTCAGTATGGACTACAACTGCTGCTCCTGACAAACAATTATGGTGTATTTGGAGAAATGTTCATTGGAAGTCTTGACCTTATATGTGCAAATGTCATGACGTACCTAGTTATAGACATAACAAATTAGGAAGTAGAAGTAGAAATCCACTCAATTTTTGCCAAAATGTAATACAAAGATAGCTTTGCAGCACCTGGAGGGTTCAAATTCAAACTTTTTGAACTATTAGGGTCCAAATACACAAATAAATGAACCAAAGACTAATAAAAGTGAGTTTAGCAAAACACGACCCCTTTAATTTTTCTCACATCTAACCATTCCGAAGGGATTTATCACCATGTTTTATGATAAGATCCTCTGCATTTTACATTTTTCTGTGAAAATTAGCTATTTCCTGTATTTAATTCACCAGTCATGTAGATGTTAATAAAAGCTCAGAGTAAATTCTGAGAAAACTGAAGACAAAGTGACTTTTATAGCAAAATATTTTATGAAATGAACTGAAAATTAATTACACACTACTATTTGTTTAGTATCTTTTTATTCTCTCACAGGTACATTTTGGGAATCAAACTAATTATGCAAAGGAGAGTGTTTCACTAAAATGACCGCTGTTGCAAAATCACTCACGATTTATTTGTGTTTAAATGGGCAGGTTCCCTCTGTAATGCAAGTGGACACGATGGGTTACCCGCAAAATCTGGAATGAGACTGCCAATTCATGAAAAATCCACATGTCTGGATTAGAAAAACCATTAGGATCATCAAATTTAACACAGTGTCTTTATTTATAGCAGTATATAAGACCATTTCAAGCCATGTGGTCCAGATCAAATGCACTGATACCTAGGTAGCTTTTCCTGTCCCAGTTTGGTCTTATTTTTGGCCCCAATATTTGATTAAAAATTCATTAATTTTGGGATGGTCAGAGCAAGAGTATAATTTTTTTTTGCATTTGTCTGAGCTCATCATTGGGTACATCCTAAGGGGAAATATGTTTAAAGGAGTCGTATGTAGGATTGTGGCCAAAACTGGTACTGCAATCACATTCAAGAGACTGTAGAGCGTGGTATCCCCTCCGCCTCCTCCCGGACTAGGGGTTGCCAGATCTGTCTACTACAAGGAGCTACCATGGCAAGCACCAAGTCCTACACCAGGTGTCTTCTCTGGCGCCCAGGTAAAGAGACCGCAGCCCAGCCCTGGCTCTCAGTGGCTCTCACTGGGGGGTGAGACCGTGGGCCTGGGCTGTGGGAGACCACAGGAGAGAATTCAAATTCTTCTCCACTTTCAGCCGTCTCCATGTTTCAAAAGCATCTCCTATACATATCCTTGTTTTGTTTCTCACTTTGTCACAACCTATTTGAGAATAATAAGAGGCCTTTTAGGTTTAGTAATGTTAGACATTTGTGATCAGACAACATAAACATTATTTAGGGGCTGACACTTAGCTTTTCAAATGCAAATATTTTGGCTGGACAACTACTGTCAGTGATATCAGTATTTGAAATGAACATGATTCCTTTATGTCTGGTGACATTCAGGGCCATTTTATGATTACTTGGAACATAATTCTTACATACAGCTCCTTTAAATTTCTCTTTTATTATTGGGTCCAAAAAGCTGCCAAAGTGCCAGGTACCAAAATGAACCCAGTTTCATAGAAGTACCCATATAAATCCTTCAAAGGGGTAGTCGTGAATCAACCATATAATATTTTTTGAGAATAAAGTATCATCTCATCTGTACCATGTTCTTCTTTTGTGATGACTGACAGCTGAGGTTGAATAGGCTTTGGTTAGAGGTTTGAAGTTTACATCAGGATTTTGAAAAAAAGAATCCACTGAAAAATTGAAAGCTTGGTTAGAGAAGTGATTTTCATCAGTAAATCTGTCCAGAGGCAGAGTAACACAAAGAGTTTATGAGCATAACTCTGTTTTCAATATGTCTGTGCTGTTTACAGACCTCCTGTAGAGAACAAACAATTATTCACTCTAAATCCCATCCATCCAACCACCGCCTGTGCACACACCTAACAGTGAAGCCTGATGTGATGACATGAAAACATGTGGAAATCACCCTTAAGTGTGTTTGTGTTGTGCAAAAGGGAAAAAAATGAAGATAATAGATACCGCTGTGATACAATTTAACAGCATTTCCGATGGAGCACAAACTAATGGTTGACATTAATTTATTTTGTCCCAACATTAAAGAGGTTCAAACATTTTCTATAAATGAAGCGGATAATTGTTCCCAATCCGCTTTAATTACTAGAGGCAACCTTTATGTGAATGATTCATATGAATAATTTTTTCTCATCTTCTTTTCAGTTGTGACCTTTGCAGACGCACACACACACACACACACACACACAGTCATGCACATGTGCCTATCAGGTGCATAAAGCCTTGACCCAATGCATTTTTTCTTTTTTTTTTTTTTTTTTTTTTTTTTTTACAAAATTATGAGGAGACTGAAGTGTGCTCTGTTGGCCTCATTTATAAATAGTGCCTGCTGTTGCTTAATTTATATCCTCTCTCATGGAGCATATCTAAACAAATCAATACCAGTCTCAAACACCTTTCATATATGCAATGTTTTTTGTTTTGTTAAACTAGCTTGATCTTTTCAGCAGCTAAATGAAAATAATGCTAGTAGTAATGCTTCATTAATCACAGTCACTTAATGACTGCAGCATTACTCACATAAGACACAGGAGAGACTGATGTATTGCATCTTAAATTCAAATGAAAATTATTGCTCCCCATGTGGTGAAGTATCAACAGTAGATTAACACCCTGCTGTATTGTTTATATGAGCCAATATTATCATTTTAGTGATTTTTTTCTAACTATAATCACAATTCTGTTTGTCAGGTAGAAGATGGATATGAATAAATATCTCCAGCTGTGTGCATGTGTTTTGACTGCAGCACAAACATGTGGGACTGACTGTTTTGCTTGTGTTTTGTGCATCAGGGTGCTGCAGGGCGAGTACAGACGTCTCAAATGGAAGCATGAAGAGGCAGCGTCTGTTCCTATGCTGACTGAAGCTGGAGAGGGCGATCCAGGTTCACCCACAGCAGGCAGCCAGCAGGACGAGGAGCTCCTGGCCGAGGCGCGCGTCCTCCGTCAACACAAGACACGCCTGGAGACCCGTATGCAGATCCTGGAGGACCATAACAAACAGCTGGAGTCCCAGCTGCGCAGGCTCAGGGAGCTACTGCTACAGGTGATGTATATGGGGCGTCAGGGTCACAGGTTTGATCCTTATAGTAGCAGAGGTGGCCATCTACTGTGTGTCCTCTGCTTAGCTACATTAGCAAATTCCCACTGTGTAACTGCTGCTGTCATTTGAATCAAGGACACAGACGTGTTCAAGCTTCACTGTCAAGATTTGTATGCGTCACAGTGCACGCATAAGCAGCACAGTGTTTCGCATATGTTCCTGAAGTACAAAGAAGAAAAGTAGACTCATGCAAAAAAGAAATATCAAAACAATGGCTGCTCTGAAAATGTCAGCTAGGAATGTTGAAGAAAGGTATTCTAAGGTAGGAAATACCAATAAAAGGATTTAAAAAAGAAAAAAGTAAAAGCTCAGTATGGACAGGGTTAATACGGAGGAGGATAAGCCTGAAGAATGCAATATGAGAGGATTTGGTGCAACCTTTATTAAAGCTTCAGTCACAAATGCCGTTACAAACAGCTACAAACACCATGCGAACAATTTATGGACTATTTCATACGAGCTTCTCAAGGTGGCCTTATAACAATGGAGTGTTCGTGGACCGTTCCTAAGTTCGTAGCCAGGTGAGTGATCTCGTCCAAGATTTTCTACGAACACAGTACGAAACCCCCTTTCACACGGCGCACTAACGAATGCCTTAGAAACAACCTAAGAAGAATGCACAATGTTCATGGATCAGGAGGCCATTCTAGGACCCACATGTTCCTGCGCTGGCCTCAAGTAGATCACAAGAACACATTACGTTGTTATTAGGGGTCCCTTACGGCATTTACAAGAATGGACGTACAGAGATTTGCACGGCTTTCTTAAGATGGACGTTTCTATAGGCAGTAGTGCATCATTCATGCAGCGCTGGTGCCATTCTTAGAGGGGGTCATATACAAACTGTCAAGACGGAGTGAATGACTGGACTCAAATGCACGGTGCTGAAGGAAAAGTGTTTTATTAACAGAAAAATAAACATGAAGAAACAACACCTGCAGAGATATAATTCACAGTCCACAGTACCCAGGTGACGAGGATCAGGGTGATGGAGAGAATGTGCATGACGGACAGTTAGGGTTACACACTCAGTGACGGACAGTTAGTGTTTTTAATGTTTACTTCCCTCTTTTATTCTTGTGTATCTTACCTTCTACTTCAGATTTCTTAATTTGATGTTGTATTAGGTCAGTTTTCCCGCATATATCACAGGAATGCTGATTCAGCACCACGGACAGTGCACAATCCCAAACATAAACACACATTCACATCCTGAAAGGCTTAATGAAAAATAGGTTAACATAGTTTAATGTCTAAAAAGAGCATCAGTCATCACCAAATTATGCGTGGACATCTGTAATGCTGGGATAGGCTCCAGCGCCTCCGCAACCGTCTGGAGGATAAAGCAGTTCAGAAAATGAATGAATGAAATAATGAATGAACAGTACTCTAAGATTAAACTATGTTAAGTTTTTTGTGGAGGTGAAAGTGAACATGACTACAGACATCCACACGAACATTGGTGATGGTTGATCACTGTTCTGGGGCATTAAACTACATTAAGGTGTTTTTTTATGTTAAGCACTTTAGAATGTCCCTCTTCTTCCGCTGCTGTCGGACCAAAACAGCCAAAACAACCGCTGGATCTTCCTCTTCTTCATTTTGTAGCTGTAGAAGTTTCACTCTTGTGGGCATAATTACCAGTTTGAATGTGATGATCATAACATGGGAGTTTTAGTGTTTATATACTGATGTAAATATTCTGAAACAGCGTAAGATCCTCCTACCATCGACTTGAGTTGCTCATAGGAGTGACGTACATTCACCTTACGGCAACGTTATTCATGAAGTGGGTCTGATGTAGGAAGGTCCCCAGGCACCGTTATGGAGACCATGACAACTGTACGTTGTTTGTACGACACAAAATCACATCATTTTCTCACGGAGGCCTCAACATGCTCTTGTGTTTTGAACGACAGCCATACGAGCTTCATAAGATGGCCGTACGAACTGGGAGATTTGTAAAAACCCATCGTTCCTAAGAAGCTTTGTGACTGAGTCTTTAGTGTACATATCAATTTACTATATTATATGGGATCATCAGTTTTGTAACATAAAAGAAATCACACCTAAATACAATTATAAGACCAAAAAAACATAAATACACTGTAGAAATGCAGTTGACTATCTTTTTCTCCTAGATTTTAGAAGGGAATGGCAGAGTATGTACAGGTATAAAGAAGGGTTTGAATCTATTTATGTTGATGCAGATTTCAAATGCACCTCATTTAGCAAAGAGATAAGACCAGAAATAAATGACATAGAGAAAGAGGGACAGGAAGGCTTTGCATGAGGTTAATGGCTTGAAAACTGAGACTAAATAGGAGTGTATGACAGAAGAGCGATGATTTTGAATAAAGAAGAGGTACATGCCTGCATCAAATGGATATTCAAATGCATATCATCCTTTTCCCCACAGATCAACATTACTAAACTAAATCTGTAAAATATGCCTTTGTAGATTTTGCAATTCAGTATCTTCATTCTCTGTAGACACCCCAGTTTCACTTCAACAACTGAACTTACTCACCTCCTGAGTATCGCTTCAGTGTTGCTAAAACAATAGATAATAATATGAGTTGCATGTATAGTGTGCTTGTTAGGAAAGATCCTCCTGAGTCACATTATGCAGATATGAAGGAAATTTCAGACTGCAGGAAAAAATGGCTCCAGTCAGATTTTATTGCTTACATATGACTCAAGCATATATATTTTTTCATGATAGTACGAACAGCACCAATAATATGGAATGTGATCTTTTGAGTTAAAATTTTTGTTGTATGTACATTTGTCTTCCTAAATCACATACAGGTCTGATTGTCTGCAATTTGACCTCAGTCCAAACATTCATATCTGTAGATCAGGGGTCATCCACAATATTTATTAATTGAGCCCATAAAAAATGATCTAAACATTTTTGCATAATTGGCCTATTATTAGTGTCAAAACATACAGGCCAAAGTATGCTATGTTGTAGATTTTCTTATTTATTTACTAAAAATACTGCAGTAAAAGAACTTGAAAATGATCATAGATGTACTTGACAACCTGTTGTACAAGAGTACTGTGGAAAAGAAAAGATTTTAACATAATCTTTAAAATGTAGTTTTCAATTTGCTGTAGAAATAAAAGAAAATCTGAAAAATCTAGAATCTGTGTTGGTTTAAATATCCATTTTCAGCCATTTTAGCAAAGATTTTAGCAAAGAATTTACAAGGCACAACTGAATACACCGTATTTTATGATGCAAGTGCGATCGATTGCAGAGTTTACAAAGTGCCCATGAATGAATCATTCAAGAGTCTCAAACTCCAGCAGAGAAGTGGACAGAAACGGTGAACAATAGGCAACTCTCTGATGGTTATACTAGAAATATAACTCCAAAATGAGTGTCAAGAAAATATTAATCAAATGTGACTAATTTTGACGTGGTTATACAGTATTCTGAGTGGTGGAAAAGTCTTGCAGCAGGTTTTGTTGGAAATGCAGTAATTATAAACTGACAGGTGCCTTTAGAACCTGCACATTAAATGCACGTGTTTGTGCTTGGCATATAATTCCAAATTCCATTTAGATTTATTTGATTTTAGGACTACTTATGTCTGTACAACAGCATTTGACCTCTTTGTTATTGTTCTTTTGTTCATGTGTGGTCACCTCAGGACTGAGACTAGTGACCAGCCAGCCTCTAAAAATGAAATACATACTTAACGCCATTAAAAATGCACGGTCCAAACGTGGTGTAATTTCCAGAAAATGATTTGCTCAGGTGCCTATTTTGTAAATGTTGCTCATGAGATGAGTAACACAGTTAACAGCTCTATTTTTTCATTCCCGACATGTGCGACGTCGGCATTTGGACTAATCCCTTAATGTTGGACATTGCGTCGAATCTCTTGTATAGAGTCAAGCTTAACTGGTAACTTTAGTTGCGGTCAATAGCCGATATAAAGCCAGTGAAGAACACGCGGAAATGTTTTTGCCTGCTCAAAATGCCACGACTTACGATACAACAGAGAGAACGTGCCATTGGCATGTTACGTGCAGGTCTGTCTGTGGTGAAGTCGCTCGCTGTCTGTGCTGTCATCGCAGTACAATCAGTCATTTGAGTGATCAGATCCCTCAGGACAAGATCATCAGACTTAAGTTCCATGCGTCTTCACTGCACTGCTTGTTTGGAAGCCAGAGGTGGACACACCTGATATTGAATGATGACACTTTCAGTTTCTGAGTACCTGTATTCAGTGACTGAATTAAGTTAAGTTGATCACAATTTGTCCACAATTCATTCTCTAATGACCAGTGCTTCCCTCTTTAATATGAAGGTAACCCCAAACCAATTAATTTAATATATCTCCAAATATACATATTCTGACCTGTGCGTTTTTAATGGCGTTAAGTATAGAATAAAACATTGACTTGAGCACTAAGGGTTGCAGTGTGAATGCAATGCTTAGTGTTTCTGTAATGCTGTTGTGTACAGGGGAGGTCAGCATCTTATCATCTGTTTATCAAAGCACAAATCACAGTTAAATTATCATTTTGTGTAACAGCTGTGGGTTAAAATTGCCCAAAACGCTAGTTCAGATTTGCTGTTTGAGGGCTGTTGGCTGAGTGCCATTATCTATCACATTCATTACAATGTGAGAGGCTAAATGACTCTGAAGTCTGAAATGTGATGAATACGAGCAATTATTTGTACCGAATGATCATCTGTCTTTTCCTAACAGCCCAAAGATGATTCAGAGGCCAACGGATCAGAACCATCAACCCTGTCTTCTCCTGTGTCTGGAGGGGGTCACCACGGAGAGCCGGCCAGCAGAGAGACCACTGACACTGAAGCAGCAGGTCGGCGGCGCTCACATGTGGAATCAACACATTCAAACCGAATATGGAGCCGTGCGTCCTCTCGCTTCACCCTCATTCATCCACAGTGGTGTAACATGCAGTGTTTGTACGTTTCAGGAGATGATGTGGAACATGAGCAGGACACGGTGCTGCAGCTTCAGGAGGTCATCGAACAGCTGAGAAACGTCTTCCCTTCAGAGCCGGGTGAGTTCAGTCTCACCTGCGTGGATCGTAGCAACCGCGCTCCTGCATCACTCGAGGGAGAGAAAACATTGAGAGCAGTGCAAATATGTCCTACTATGGGTCGATTATCAGGGGAGGGACCAGGGAATGAAATAGCAGTGAGGAGAGGTGAGATAAAGAGAAACAGTAAAGCGTTCATGTCAGACACTGAAAACCACCCTTTGCCATTAAAATGCAATTTACTGAGGAGTCTAATGCCTGTGACTTTAACAAAGAAGGAGGTTATAATAATTAGAGACATCTCAGATACAACCAAAAACACTGTCCTGACATTTTAAAAGCTGTATTCCCTCATTTGTTGTTTGATCATTTCAGGGACCACCTCACACATCTAACTCCACGCGGACCTGGAAGAGCAGAGTGAAAGCCTGAATGGACGCCGATGGCTGAAGAGGGGGGAGGGGGGATGGGGTTCCATATGGCTGAGGTCAGGCCACAGATCACCAGGCCTCATGACTGCAACAGCTAAGATAGCCAGAGCTAACCCTCTACCGGAACTTTGTGCACTAAAGGCCTTTTTCATGCAAACTGCTAAAGGCTCATGCTGATGTCCGTTTGGCCAGGCTGCGCTTGATAACTTCAGAGGTGCAGCCTGACACCATGTTAAAGAGCCAAAGGAAACTAACTTTAGCAGCAGATCAGGGAAAGACTAATGTAAAGGAAAATGCTCAGCCAAGACACTGTGCTTACCAGTATCTGTGTAGTTGTTTGGAGGTGTGAAGCTTTATATCAATCCACAGCACAAATTGGACTTACCATGAAAAGAAACAAAAGAAAATGCAAACAAGCATAAGAAGGATACCCTCTGTTGTGTCAGAATGCCTGTATTTTCAGTGTTCATTTTTGTATGTCATCCCCAGTGTTGTTATTGCTTTTTGAAGGGAGGTGGCACGGTAAAGCTCGCTAGTGTAAACTAGATCAGGGTTGGGCTGACTGCGCTTCATGTGGCTGCGTGGTGCAGATTGTCAGGGAGTTGACAGCACCCACAACGAGCTTATTTACTTTGTGAGAGTGACACATCATCAGTTAAATCCATGATTTATTCAAGACAGCCAAAGTGCCCGCTAGCACAGCGCCTCTGTATGCACATACTGTATTTCTCTAATCCTTTCAAACTGCTTGTCGCTCTCAGTCGCCTTCCCTAAGTGAGCCTTTTACGCTCATACACAGCCACTCATATTAAGTCTACGTGCATACAGTTTTGCTGCTACATGCATACATCCACATGTGTTCAGTGTGTTCCCTCCCCTACCCTCATAATGCATTATACGCCAATTCACAAATACTTCCTGCATGATCAATAACAAGCTCTGCTGCATCCCTTAAATTATAAACAGCTACCAGAGCCATGAAAATGGAGATCTGTTTCATCTCTTGGGCTCCCAGAATCGAGTCAAGCTCCAAGTTGTGAGGCAGTTTGTTTTGTGGAAGAAACTGAGTTTTTTAGAGGAAATGTCTGTTGATAAATACATCAGCATGCAACAGTCCACTCCAGGATTTTTGTTTTCTCCTGCTGTGTGGAGAGAAAGTGAAGGAAGGAGCTTCAGGCAATAGTGCTGCCAGGCTGAACCTCTCTCCCTCACAACCAGGCCAATTGCAGACACTATGGGGGGGACAAGAAGCGCCACCATAATACGATCCTACACTGACTTCATCCTTAATAATCCCTCCACTCCATGTAGATTTGAAAAGAACAGTAGCCTTTCTGCCTGAAAACATTACTGACTCTACATGCCTCCTTTTCAGTCACTAATGCACACTTAATTGCTTTCAGATTTTACTAAAAGATGAGTGGTTAAGATGGCTTTGCCTTCGTCATATCAGGGTCATAGGGTGCTTTCTGTTCTAAACTTAGCACAGTCAAATGGATGCCTTAAAACCAAACTGAATCCACATTATCAAGAAGAGTTTTTCACACACACAAAGGACCTTTTGGTGTTTTTACATTCAGGGAAACAGGTGGTGTCAGGCTTGTGTCTTTGTCTATCAGCTTCTTTCAGTCCCTGGATAGTCTTGTGGCTCATTTTGAAGACAGAGTAACTGGAATAATGGGAAGTGCAGAACATAGAGCATGAACATCCATACAATGGAACTAGTCTAGTGGCGCTTTTATGAGTGAATCTATGATGCTGGGATTGCTTCGAGGGACTAGGCATCTAAGAAATGAGAGGAAAGGTGCAAAGAAAATTCAGTTTATTGCTCGAGGGTTGGTGGGAGAGATCTACTTTGATGTGCCTGCAACAACAAAATCCCTGAAAGTGGACAAGAGGCTGTCTGAAACAAGCCAACTGTGGCTCTGTGTGAATCTCAGCAATCAAACCGCCTCATTTTTACAGAAAACATAGAAATACATGTTAAGGAATTCCTCTTAAACCTTACAAGTACACTCTGACCTCTCATATATGAGTTTGAAACCCAAGTGCTGCATTCATTATGGGCTCCTGCTCCAGGCACATAACGCTCACATTTGACATTATTCTCCTAGTTTTGATACTGTTGCTAGGGAACTGTCCCCAAGGACGCAGTTCCACAGGTTTGTAAGTTGGAAAGGTGATGTGCCGTTCATAATACAAATGCTAATAGCCTTAAGGGAAGCAAGAGAGCTCCTTGTTTCCAAAACACATCTCTCCTCTTTCTCATTCCATTCCCACTGAAGCGCTGTAGTTATTGAAGATAATCATTAACATCTGAGAATTCTACAGCAGCGTAGGTTAAGAAGTAGCACTTCACACTGCAGCTCAGTAATAACATGGTAATAAGGAGGTAAAAGTTTGATGATAAAAAGATAATACCATCATGAGCGCTATGTAATTACCGTAATATTTTGGAAACCTGCCAGTGATAAAATTATTATACTATTGGAACACAAGGGGAGGTGAATTTCAGCTTTATAAAATATTAAGTACCATGAATTTTCACATAATTTTAAAGGTGCAGCCTCTAATATTCAAACCTAATATCAGGACACTAATGTCACCATAATACCATTTTTAATAAAAAGAATATTGATCTGATAACAGGTTTATTATTTGCAGGTTATCATATTGTCACCAAAATATTGCTTTACTTTCAATAGTAATGTTTCTCCTCTTATTAACCTTTTTTTTTTGGCCCCTTATTATCCTTAGTTCAATATTAAACCGACACAGCTGGTGTAAATACTATGCTATACCCTGATTATTACAGCTTTTTTATGACCCTCTTTGCCCCCTCCTATAATGTCTTATTTGAGCTGCAGTGTAGAGCGCCACCAGAATATGTTTTAGGTGCTTACAAGTCCAAACAACAAGTAGCAGCTCAGCTCAGCTTGGAAAAAAAAAAAAGAAAAAGAAAAACAATGTTTTTTCCATTGTCATTTATTTATTGGTACTCACAGATCTTATTATACATTGATGATCACCCAGCGCCCTCACACTTGTAACTCAATTCTCGTCTGTGTTAGTCCTTTGTGGATACATAAAGCGATGTAACAGTGACAGTGTGTGAAAAAAGAGAAGGAGGCATTCCCCATTGGGCTGCATGTCAACATTCATTATGTTTATTTTTAGACAATAAAGAGAGCAGATGAGAGGCAGAATGAAATAAATACACTAGGTGGGATTATGACAGCGTTAAATTACCATACACAGCTTGTCCTCACATTCCACTCCGCCGATGTTTGACAGGAGCGTCTAAATTGCTTTTGATGGTCACCCGGCTGCAGCAGAGTCTTATCTCGCTCTGACTGTGTGATCATCTGAGGTCTGATCAATGTACAATTTTCTGTCCAGGCGGGGCAGCACAGCCAGCGGCCTCCAGCAAACCGCCCTCACAGACACACAGTAACACAAACCCTGCTCCCTGTAGCATGACTGAAGCTGTGATTGAAGAAAGGCTTTCCACAGAGACAGGACCCCCCTCCCCCCAAGAGGATGCTGCAACAAGGCTATGTATCGACCTCTGTTGCAGTATGTAGTCGGGCCGACATGCTAACGAGTCCCATCATTACTCTCCTGCCTTTGCGTCAGGCCCTCTGTATCATGCTTGCAACAAGGACACATGCGCTTATGTCACCTTGTACACGACAGAACAATGAATCACCTAACCTCAAACATCCTACTTTAAAACATGTATACACACATTTATACATTACTGGTTTTAAAATCACCATTAATATACCTCATTAACAACTCAAATCTTTCTGTTTTAATCATTTTGATTTCATGTTTCTGTCCACTCAGTCTGCACTTAAAACACTACTCGGTGTCTGGAGTTTTTAATCTTTAAAAAAAGTTTTCTGAAGTAAGGCTTTTTACTGTAATAAGTGGGTTACTGGCTGCTTTCTACTCTTTGTGTACAGAAATAAAAACTTTGTATTTGGAATTAGCCTGTTTTTTATGTGCCTGCACTCATCCCTTTGAGAATTGAATAATGAAACTTGACTCAGAATGGTGCCAAAAATGAGCTGTTTATGTAAATTTTTTCCTTTTGTTTATATTTGGATTTATACGTGACAAAATCAATATTTCCTTTTTCTGTGTGAGCGTGGTTGTTTATCCTTGTTTTTTCTTCTGTTAACCCATCTGTAACCGTAGTGCGTTTTTGTCTCTGAACTCACTTTTAGGTCTGTCTGTCACTGCTCTCGGCTTCTCCTGCAGCCTTTGGGTCTGCACTTTCAACCCATTGGTCTACATTGATTGAGTGTCTCCATTTCCTGCCTTATCACCGGAGGCTTTCTTCCTTTGGCCTTCCCTGCTTCGGCCCGGTGCAACAGTTGATTGACATTTGACCTTCTTTGTGCCTTTATCGCACTCTGATCGCTTGCTCACTACATTATCTTTGCCTGTGCTGGTGGGTGCTGGATCACTATCCTTATCTGTGTCTCGATTATCTGGTGCACCGTGCCCGTCCTCCAGAACCACAGCGCTATCTGGATTTTCATTATCTGAGCCCTCTACTTCAGCTCTCCTGCACTTTGGCTCTTTATTGCTCTGTTCTGTTCTCACATCTTGAGTTTTCTCTGTTCCTGCATCATCCCCTCCCTCTGCTGCAGCAGGGTTGGCTTTCACTGAACCTTCTTCCATCTCACCACCTTCATCTGCCTTCACCTTTACTTTATTTTTTTCTTCTGCATCTTTCTGTGCAGATTTTACATTCTTCTTTCTCACTTTTTGTGCTGCAGCCTTAGCTTGTCGTCCTTCAGGTCCCCATTTCTCCTGTGTTGTATCCCAGTAATTCTTGTGCTGGCGGGAATGCATGGAACGGATGTTCTCACCCATTTTTTTCAGTTCCTGACGAACAAATGGTTTGAACTTCGGGTCCAGCTTCTCCACTGTGGCAAAGTCTCTCCGAGCTTCATCCTCGTTGCACAAGGCGGCGTGTGCTCGAGCCCGCTGGTACACCGCTTTAAAGTTACCTGTGGAAGGTTAGAAATGATAGAATTATTTAAGTGCAGAGACTGTAGGGGACAAGAGGAAAAGAAACTTAAGATCAGGAGTTCAGTCATGCAATCAAGAGGTCAGAAAGAATAAAACTAAAAGGAGAAAGTAAAACAAAGGACTAGAGGGAGAATAGGAATGAAATAACTGCACTGAATAACAGTGGTGAGATGGGACAGAATGTACAAGGCAAAAGTTGGGGAGAAGTAAATGAAGGGAAAAGGAAAGCTAAGAACAATCATTTCACATCAGCCTCAACTATAAATAATTCAGTCATACAGAAACAAAAAAGAAAACAATGAATTCATTTTTGACTGTGATGTCCATGGGTGGGTGCCAGGGGAATGAAAGCAAGAGTCTCAGCAATGCGGGTGAGAGTGTTTGGTTTCTTTTTCCCTGGTAAACAGAAAGATCAAGGATTGTTGCGATGTGAATGCAGGCGTTTGCTGAGGGCCAGGCAAGAGATCTTGTTATTTTTAAGCTCAAAAAGTGAAGGTGTGAAAGAAAAAAAAGTAAAACAAAGTGTGTTTCAAGAGCCATGTACCTATTTCTATATCAAACTAAGACTTTTTTGATTCCGTCTCTTGTTTCCCCAGTGACAAGCGCTACCCACACATAATGTTATATTACCTTTATGCTTTTTAAGTAAGTTGTTGTTTAGCTCTACCACCTGTTGGTATTGCTTTAGCTCTAACATGCACTGGCTGAGGTTGAGATCCAGTGGAAGTCGAACTTTCTCCAGGGACTCCCAGTCTTCGCCACATTGATGTACCTGTTGAGAGCACAGAGAAGACAAAATTGGAGGGAAGCTGAAAGGAAGAAGTGATAAATGGAAGAGGATATGCTGAAAAGATGAAACAAGGCTGAGCAGAAAACAAAAATGAAGATGCCTAAGGAAGGTATGAAAATGAAGAGGATTGGATGTTGAAAATGATAGACAGCAGAAGTGAGAGGTAGAATAGAAGGAGGACAGTTGTTGACAGAAGTGGGCGGATTGATGAGAGGAGGGAGTTTGTTGTGGGTGAAAGGTATGTGGGACTAGACAGTGAGGTGTCGCAGAGTAGAGGAAGTTTAAGAAAGAAAGGAAGCACAGGCGAGTGCTGTCATAGTGATATCTCTGTGGATAGCAGTTATTTTTAGCAGTCTTTCTCTGCTCTTCACTTCACTAGCACACCTACAATACCACAGCTGCTCTTCAGTGAAAAAGCAACAATGACAGATGATTATAGTTTACCAAAAACAGCGAGCCGCAATCCTTTTGTGCTTTCTGGCGCATTCAACTATTCATCACACTGAATGCAATGAACAGGGAATTGTTAATGTGTTGTGTATCAACACCTGACATCCATCTGGACATCATCACAAAAGATCCTGTTTGGATTGAACTAGGTGGTGATGAGTGCGATGTGACAATCCAGAGATGGTGCAATACTTATTACCCTACACGACAATCATATGTAGTGGGGTTTACTGTCAGTTCAGTGGTGCTTAACAACTGAGGTGAAAAATGTGTGTGTAT
>JAPQRP010000002.1:19396282-19436105 GCA_037367295.1 Apogon hyalosoma
AAAAGAGTGTTCTTAACTTAGTGCCTCTAGCACACAAATATTGACTGCGACATGACTGTGTGTGTACTTTTATTCTAAGAACTAGTGTCAAATCTGTTTAGGAGGCAGACTTGTATAAATATTGATTTATTACATAATATATACAATATATTCATACTATTCCATTACTTCATTATATAAGCAATTTCACTGACCTTTTTCTGAAGGAAGTCCACGTATTCTATGGCTTCATTGAACTTTTCAAAAGCCTCTTTAAAGTGATTTTCTTTCACCAGGAAGTTTCCTTCGTCCTGCAGTAGCACAACCAGTCGCAACATCTGCTGCCAGTCCTTCCCCTCTGTTAAATCAGCAACATTCACACTGATCTCAGATGACCTAACTTCCTCTTGGCCACCTGCTTCATCAGTAGCTGGAACTGTTATTCTTTCAAGTTTCTCTTTATGAACTCCTTCACCCCCTGTTGGAGATTCTTCTTTAGCTTTTTCTTCTGTCACCTCATCTTTAGTGTCTTCTTTTTGGCTTTTCTCCTCTTCATCACCTCCCTCTCTCGTTTCATTTTTCTCTAGCATGTTCCAGTACTGCTCCTTCTCCTCCCAGTACTTCTCCTTCAAGCGTTCTGACAGATTCTTCAGTTCTCTATTGACAAGTGAGGCCAGAGTAACATCCAGGTGTGCCACCATATTGTAGTCTCTCCGGGCCTCCTTTTCATTCCACACTGCAGCGTGGGCCTTTGCTCTTTTGTAATAGCCCTTCACACAGTCTACAAAGCAAAAAGACAAACACATGAGAAAACGGCAAGAGAGTAAATAAGACGCAGGCGTTAATAATGTCATTAGTGTCAAACCAAGAAATATGTAATAATAAACCTCTGCTGTCTACTGTAGCCTTGTGGGTAATTTGTCATATGTGCATGCTGCGCACTGTTAGTATCTGAAGTGCATTTGTAACACAAAAACATGCAAAATACTGCGTGTTATTCTGTACTACAGCCTCATGTTTCTGAAATATATGCAGATACACACATGCTCGCTGTCTGTAATGGTTCTCTCCCACCAGAATGGGCTCATGTGTTTGGTTAAATCCATTTTTCAGTTCCTCAGCATTAAATTTCCCTCTGTGCTAAATCTTCATTCTGCCAAAATTTAAACAGATTTCTTTGCTGCCTCTAGCAAAAGCAGAGACACTGCAGCAAACCTCAACTGGGACAAGTAGGTTGAAGGCATGAAGCAAAGAACTGGAGTGCCTGATGCAAACAACATGACAGGAGGAACAACAGCTGGGAGAGCATAATACAGGTAAAGTGGAAACGAAATGAAGCCAAAAAGTGTGATAATGATGATGATGAAGCGGACTGCAGCTATGTGACAGCAGGAGCAGTGGAGCTCAGAAATTCCTGCCCACCGTTTCCACAAAAGTGTTTCACTCACAAGCAAGTTCATACGCCCATCCTCCTCCTGTCACACTGCCTCGAACACACACACGAGCACATACACATAAGAAGAAAAATATAAAACTGGGAATCCAGGCCAGAGAGTAAAATAAAGCCTGCCTCAGTGGATGCTGTCTCCGGGCGTGGGGCATAATTCATAAGGCTCTGAAGTAGACACTTTGCCAGCATGTGAGTTCCTCTAGGATTATATGAGTAGCCATGGGTATGACAGAACAACTCCCAAGCCTGCTTCAACAATAAAACCCTGGGTTACATCAACCTCAGCCCTCCTACACGCTCGATATACGGCCACAACATGCAACAGCCACTGCTGTAAAAAGCACAAGCACTGTACTGGTATCTGTCAGCTTGACATATTTTAAAATTATCATTGGTCACATATTTCACTTTCAGTGGTGAAAAGTTGCTGTATGAAGACGAGGTTGATGATATCTGGTCATTGTATTTGCTGCTCTGATCAGTTTTTTTTTAAAAAAGTTTTTGTACTAACAGTTCAATAATTTAAGACCATGAAGATTATATTTGGGCTATAATTGATCCATTTTATCTTTAAAAAATTTCACATCCTGTCCAGTTTTAACCCCAACTCCCCATGTTAGGACAAGAAAATAGAAACCCCCCTTTGAAGAGATCTCACAGCAGCCCATGTCATTTCAGGTAAATACAGAGGTGCTGAAAATATCCAGGTTTTCTTTCTGTGCTAGAGCTGGCAAACACACAACTCTGGAAACAAAAGACTTTGGGAACAAAAGAAGGGCTGTCTTGATGCCAGCTGTTAACAGCCCGCCTTATCCACAGGCAAGAGCCTTTTAATCGAAATTTCAACAAGAAAGCTGTGGGCATACTTCCAAAGATATTCAGTTTTGCTGATATTATGGTACATTAGGGAGAACATTTTGGTAATGTTTGAACTGAACCTGCTATCGGCTCAGGGCCTTGGTGGCATTTCTCTAAAGAAACGGTCCAAACAGAATAAATTCACATTCTTACCCCAGTTTTACATGAATAAATGCAAATACAGTATAATCTGTAAAAGAAATGAATGTTAAATATATATATTCTTTATAACCAGTCTCTCAAGGTTAGACATTTAAGAGCAAGCCTTAAAGGTATAAAATATTTCTCTAGAGATTTTCTAAAATTTTAGACCTCTATAAGTTACTACTTCACAAATGTATGGGTTAAAATGGCCTGCAAATATTTTAAAGGCAGTTACATTAAACTCAAACAGTGAACAAATGCAGGTCTGTTCTGATATCATACCCCTTTTTATTTTTCAGCAAAGTATCTGGGAGGCTACAGAAACAGGAAGCCAGTAATAGTCTATATTTTCTGTTTTTAATCCCTACAGGGGAAAGTCAGTGAGTAAGTACTATCCTCTCCTATTTAAGTGTCTGTGTGTGTACATAGTAAAAGAACATTTCTGCTTGGTTAAATCTCTCTCCAGAAAAGAAAAAGACAAAATGAGTTTCAATGCCAAAATGAGGATTAGTAATCATAATCCATACAATTCTATCAAACGTAGTTGGAGGAAGCATTACCTTTATGTTTCTCCAGCAGTTCATTGGTGTGTTCTATAACTTCATAATACTCTTTCAACTCCAGCATGCACTGGCAGTAGTTCAACTCCAGCGGGATGATCATCCGACCCAAGTTTATGTAGTCTATGTCTCCCGGCATCTCCTACACACACATGAACAAGAACAAGACTCTTAGAAGTGCTGCTATGTTGCCTGCTGTCTCCTGTACAGTGTTTTAATGATTTATATGAAACTCTGTGCTTTATGTGAATTTGTGAGACCCCAGTGTTAAACTTGTGAGGATGATGAATACTACTGAAACGTGAAAAAAAAATATCCTACACTCCCTTATCACAACATCTCATATACAGGTTATCTCCCCCTAGTTTTCCTGTATCCTTGTATCCCCTTTGAATCCGAGACTTCTGCACAGCCCTTCTCCTCCTTGCCAGCCCTCCCACCCCACTGCCTGCAATCAAGGACGTGAAGAAGCAGAGCAAAACAGGAAAACAGGAATCTCCCACTGGAGAACAGGAGTTGTGTGCTCCAAAAACCTCAAATCAGAGAAAAACCTCTGAATTTATAAATCTGCACATCACTCAGTTCCTGTCTCCATGCCATCTCTTCTCTCTCCACTCACTCTGGATTGGACTGTTTTCAGCAGCAGGACGGCCTCTTTGTACTTGCTGGCAGCCTCTCTGAATTCTCTCCGCTTGACCAGTGCATTGCCCTGCATGTGGAGGATTGGCACCGTCTGCAGCTTCTCATCCTTCTCCATCATCCACGACTCTCTGTGGTAGGACATAGGGTCTCCCACCTGCAAGCAGCAGGGGCACCAAGACAGAACAACATGATGAAGGTGAAAAAAAAAAAACACTTCCCCACAGAAGCATTAATAATAGGTACATAGAATTGTCAGCATGTGTGGGAAAAAGCTTTGTGAAACTATCAGTGAAGATGTTAATTTAGTGCAGCTGCTGTACCCCCTGCTGAGTTATAATCTTGTTCGGGATAATATATTATTTCAAAGCAAAAATTGTACGTAGAAAGAGAGTTGGGTTTTGTCAGCGCTGTCACTGGAGTTTAGAAAATACTGTGCAGGACTGATTCAGTTCTAGAGGAGTGTTGAATAAACAGGTAAATATGTCTTTTCACTGTCAAAATATGTTTACAGATGCTAAATCTGTTGGAAACCGCGGGAGACAGCTGAATGCTCTTCTTCTCTATCCACTATGAAATGATTATTTTACCCTGATGGTTACCTGTAACAATTCCATGATAAATATGAGGGGCTGAGGCGTCCTCATCAGTTCATCCAGTTCTGGAAATCCAGTGGAGTGATAGTGGAATAGGTTTCCCATTCCACACATGTGTCTCTGGCCTTCAAGGGGGTCTTTGCCCTCAGCAATCAACCTCATTCCTTTAGACACAATAGGGTACAGCCCTGTGTGCTGACAAATGAGCACATTAACAAAAACATAAATATACACATTAAACATTGGAGCTCTCCATCATGTCAGCCCCTCGGTGCTACCAGCCCGTGCCAATCAGCCCTTCTAGGAATCTACAAGAAGTGGCCACAATTTTACTTGCAAATGAGATTTTCCTGCAGAAGGAAAAGACAAAAAGATTGTGCAAATGTTAATGTTTTTTCACAAATGCTGTTTGTGTTTATAATACTGAGCATGTAGGAGGCTATGGAGGGTTGATTCATGTGCATCTTAATGAGAAGCAAAAGCCTTCCTTTCCTCACTGATGAAGACTCATTAGGGCCTCTTTGGGGGTCTCATTACTTGGTGTATGTACGTATGTATAGACTGTAGCCCAACTTACAACAGCGTCACACCAAAACTCAGCCACCTCTCCGATCCTCATGGATGTCAGCAGCGTCTCCCATACTTCCATCTTGAACATCTTTCCGACAAAGATCTCAGCTGGCCTGCCTGCCAGTCGACTGTCATCTATGACCGTACGCTCAAAGTTGTCCAGCAGTGTCTGGAAATGGAACACCAGCTTGTACAGAGAGAGAACAAGAGGAGTTAGAATTTGACTTAATTTCATAAAACGTAAACCATATCCTTCAGTATCCTTGTTTGTAACATGTTATTTTTTTATGCTCACTATGTGATTCATATACACATATATGTAAAGGAGTCACACAGGCTTTACTGTACCTGAGTATATTTATGTTGGCTCCATGTAACTGTGTGTTTATAGCTTGACAGATTGTGTATAATAACTGGGAATCACCTCTCCAGGGAGGCAACACACACCCACACACACTGTAATGCAGACACGCAGGTAATACTGGAAATTCATGCTGGCATTGTCATGGAAAATGTTTGTCACAGTGTCCAGGCTGGGTGCCATATGGCTGGATGTGACTAGGAAGCAGAAAACTCGGCGACCAGTGGATCAGTGCATGAACAGAAACAGAGACATGGTGCCAAAAAACATGTTGCAATTTGGTTGACCAAATGTTTGCTCTGTGTGTAAGAGCCAGATACAGAATAATTTCCTCACATTATGAATAATTCAGTGGTGTAACTGATGTGGGCAATGGATCACAACACTAAAAATAGACATTTTAATGTGGAATAATTACATCACAATGGTAATTATGAAAAGACTAATTTCTCTTCATAACACTGGGTTTGGATTGAATAATCATTTATATAATCAGGTGATTATCTATGACTCACCTTTGTCCCAGGAGGGAAGTGAGGCAGCGGTCCAGTGCCTCCAGCCAGAATCATCTTCTTCACTCCTGGGTGGTTGAGAAGGTACGTCTCCTCCATCGTCAGCAGCACCGGACAGAAAAAGTATGTGCTTTTCTGAGATTTCTTTTTGCTGTGTTCTTCTGGCTTTCTAATTAGCCCAGAGGAGAGCACCTTGGCTGGTTTGCTGCTCTCTGACAGATGGCAGGATTAGCCAGGGTTTGGAGATGGCCACTTTAATCTGACGAGCTAATCCCTTGCCTACCCCTGTGATTGGTGGGACAATCCCTGCAGGATTGGAGCTGGAGAGGCGGGGATGACCACTGGCCCTCAATAACGTGGACGAGAAGGGTCCAGATTGCTCTCAAACATCTAAAGATCATTCTGGAAGGAAAGTAATCTTATGGCATAATGATGGCACTTCTGCCCGGCCACACAGTGAGGCCTGTATGTCATTTGAGGACACTGCACAGGAAGCAGCCACACAAATTGAATTTTAGATCAAATGTACAGTCAGATTTAGATACACTAAGATGAATATACTGTACTGTACAAAAGTCTTAGCCTTTAGCTTGTTGTTTTTGCAGGGCTGTGATGGGCGTGTACATTTATTTCTAATAAGAAATGTCAGAAACACGTGGACAATTTGAAACACACAATGCATTTTAGTTTTTAATATTGTTTACATATTTGCTCTATATTCCAGTTGAACATATTTTAACAATGACTGAGAAATGCATATGTGTAGTCATACATTTAAGAAAAAGAATATGAATATTGTAGAAGTTATATGGAAAGAGAAAAGTATAAAAGACCATTAAAGCCTGAGGGACATTCTGAAGGTGTGTAATATAACACAAGACTATTTAAGAAAACATCCAGAGAATTAACCCAAGAGAATTGAAAATTTAACCCATTAACACCACACATAACATATTTGGTACATGAGATTTGAAGCCCTCTACATGATCAGTGTGATATTTTTTGTCTTGAAAACCTGATGTATACAATTGAATAGATGCAATAGACAGTTCACCAGAGACCTTTCCAGTGACACTACAAGATTGTCATCAATGAGGAAGGAGGCAGAACTTTGCCAACTTTGAAAAGGAATTACCAATTTGTTAGATATGTTTGTGTTATATTATGTTTTTGTTTGATCAAAAATAGTATTTGAGCACTGAGACCCGATGTATCAAATACAATACAAAATTTTAAGTCATACATGGAAATTGATATTTGAAAAAATATATATATTTTGGTTGTTCAGAAGCACCAATCAAGGCTCCAGTTTCAAAGAACTGGAATTTTCTGTCAATGATTTAACGGTTCAGGCTTTTACAGGGTTAATGAACCCAAATGGAGGTCACACCACATACTGACTATACTTGCAAAAGCTGTTTAGTTCTGAATTCATTAAATCATTTTTTTAGTGTGCGTTTTTCAATACTGTGCACATTTTCTGCATATTTTTTGTTAGAAATTAAGACACCAGCCAATATCAACCCTGCAAAAACAACAAAGCTTAGGACTGTCTGACTTGTGCACAGTACTCCATATATGTTAAATAGATTAAAAACATAGATAAAAGTTTAGTGAACACTGTTAAATCTAGTAAGAAATGTTAATCTACACAGATAATCCTGCAACGATAAATAGATGTCTATCTATAACATGTAAATTAACTGACAGCTACTGTTTGACTATTTTTAACCAACAAAGACCCAAACAGCTCCTGGCAACCAAAAGCATCTACTGATCTAAAATGTTTAATTACTTCTGAACCACTAAACCTATCCATACATTGAAATAATGCAGATAAAATACAGTTTGTCATCTTTTCATGGTCATCAGATTTGACCCATTTGGACATTCAGAGGCTCCATAGTGAACGTGAAAACACCGTCATCTTCTACAACATTGATTCACCAGTAAAACCCCTGGAGTTGGATCAATGACAGTGGATGGACACACTGGGTTTATGTTCAGTTAATGATAGATTTTACTGAAAAAGTCACTTTTTCTTCAGTTTTCTCTGTTTCTGATATAATAACTCTCAACTTCAATCTTAGCTTTTATGAACATCTATATTATCAGTACATTAAATATAGGGGGAAAAAACAGATATACAATGAAAAAACACAAAATACAGAATAATATATTTTTTAAATGGTAATAAATCACTTTAAAAACATTACAGACCAACAAAATCATTTGGAAACTGACACGGAAGTAGCACTGGGTCTTTATGGGTTAACAAAAGAATTCCAAAATTCTTAAATGTTAATATTTTCTGGTTTACTTTATCCTCTTTGGCACTTTGGTCAGCTGAACATCTTTGGGTTTTGGATCAAACAAGGCATTTGAGGACATCAGCCTTGGTTTCAAAAAACACATTATTTTTCAATATTTTCTGATATCTTATAAACTGAAACTATTGAAAAATCATGGGGAAGCCATGGTTCAGGAGGTAGAGCGGGCCTTCCAATAACCGAAGGGCTGGCGGTTCAAATCCCGCTCTGTCATAGTCTGTCTGTTGTGTCCTTGGGCAAGACACTTGCTTCCATTGCCACTCACATGAATGTTCAGTGGTGGTCAGAGGGGCCGTTTGGTACAAATTGGCAGCCACGCTTCCGTCAGTCTGCCCCAGGGTAGCTGTGGCTACAAACATAGTTTACTACCACCTGAGAGAGAATGTGAGAGTGAATGAATAATGGATCAATAATGTAAAGCGCTTTGGGTGCCTTGAAAAGCCCTATAGAAATCTAATCCATTACTATTATTATTATCATTAAATCAACAAGGAAAATAACTGTTAGTTACGGGTTCATGGAAAAGGAATGTGAATGACCAGCCTCCAGTGATGGGAGAAAGTCACACATGAAAGCAACAAAAAAGACTTGACTCTTAAATTCTATGTCTCCATTAAGTCCTAAGTTTCTGATTCAGGCAAAAATGAAATCAATTTGAGTCACTGCTGGAAATCGAGCAGACAAGTCAAGTCAGTGCAAGTGATGAGTCACTTCCAAGTCCTACATGAAGAGTGGAGATATGAAGTACAAGCCTCCCAAATGAACAATGGTAAGTGATGGTCAGAAATCAAATTATAGTCCGATATATCTACACATGTGTAAAGTGAAAAGAGAAGTCATTCTTCACATAAAAAATGTAGAATCAAAAAAGCCAAATAGTTCTTAAAACACTACCATTACTGACAGTACTGGAGTTTGATGAACTACTTTTTTTTGCAGTACTGTATTTCATTTAGAATTTGAGGCCTTTACATTTTATTTGACCATCTCATTTATTCAACTTCCGAATTCCACTACATTTCATAGTAAACAACTGACAGTTTTTAAATCCTGAAAACCTCGTCCAGCTTCAGATGTGTCGATTCTGAATGTTTGGGATATACTGAAGGATTAAGTGTTTCCTTTTTACGTTGAGTTTGAAGTTCTCCTGAATAAACTCTAAACTTCTCTTGGATTCAATGGAAAATGCATCGCCACAAAGCTAAAAATAAGCCTGTTTTTACGAGCTCATGGATGGTTGACTTTTTAGTCGTGCACTCAGAAATAAGTCCAGTTAGACTTTTAAGTTTTCACAGGACAGCAATGTTACAAACATATGATCTTTTATAGGATATAATGCATTACTATAGATTAAACTACCTATAGTACATATGGCAGTAGAAATCTCCATGTTACGCATGTACAGCTTAACAAAATTAGAAAATAAATTAGAAAATATCAAATATAATGGAAAAACACTGACAGGGACCACTTTAATACTCATTTAACACTATGACTTGTGTGGATTGTGTGTGCATTTAAATATAATGAAGTATATTCAGTGTCATCTTAGTACTTGAGTAAACAATTGAAATACTTCTTCTACCAATGCTGATGTATTGCTGTCATTCAAGTGAATTTAGTAGCAGCTACTTGATATTAATATTGGCGTTAATGATGCATTAGTATATAGTATAAAAAGATCTTTCATCCCCACTATCAGACTCTAATACCTTAATCTGATGAATAATAGAGTGGTGATTGCTTGTTTGATTTTATTTTCATTTGATTTTCTTTAGTTTCTTGAGCTGATAGAAAAAAATTCCCTCTGGGATCAATAAATATATTTGTACCTGTATCTGAATTCTCTCTTCCCTCTATGTCTTACTTCAACTAGAGGCTGCTTTATGATGGTTGGACACACACTACATTAGAAATCACCTGATTGTGAAATGTGTCTTCTCATTACGTTATATTAAGCTGAAGAATCTGAAACAAGCCTTTCCATCAGTATCACTCAGGAAGTCTTAAGTTCTACAAATGAGTCAGTGATCAGATGCAAAAAAAATAATTGAAATTTATTTAAAATGTGTATTTTTTGGACAAGAAATAAAGATTAAAGAATAAGGTATAGTAAATAAAGAAAAAATATAATGTTGTGAATCTGCTGTAAAATGTGTCTAATCTGCCAAAAAAGTGCTATTACTTTCAGGATGACATGCAAAATAAGACACTGACTTTAAAGGCAGGCAAATGTTTTATTCATACAGTTACTAACAAATTTTGCCAGCAAATAAGAAACATTAATAGATGATTTTAATACACAAAACTGAAAGTGTTTTTTTGAACTAAATAAAAAACTTAGAGGAATGACACAGCAAAGAAACTAATAAAGACTCCCTCCTCTGCCTCTTCACCTGTGCGGTGCAGAAGATGACAGGACACTGCCCCCTGGTGGTCACTTTTCGATCAGTGAGTCCAGCTGCTCCTGCAGGGAGGCCAGCTGTTGGAGCAGAAAATAGAAGGTGTGATTGATGCCCGACAGCCCCGGGGTGTAATTGCAGGGTAAGTGGATGATGATTAACATGTCTTTTCACATTAATTTGCTGCCTTCATTTGTCAATACAAACAATGACCCTCGACAGTGGGTGGCCTCAGTGCCTTAGCTGTAAAAAGGATGGCTAGTAGCTGCTGACAAATTACATTTTGCTTGATCAAATTTCAATTTTGCTATTAGGAATGAAAACTGGTGCTTTAAAAAGGACAGTAAGCTCAATGCTGCCTGCAAACATGGCGTCTGACTCTCATACAAGATAAATGATGTGAAGAAAAATTCATGCAAAGTGCTGAAAGCTGTAAAACGCTCACTGCGAGCACTGATCCTTGGCTTTTACAAAAAGGCTCTTACCTGCTCCATCTCTCGCTCCTCCTGCTGAATAATCTCATCCAACAAGGCTTGGAAGCGGTTCTGTGTGAAGAGAGACAAACAAGATTTGTTCGAGTCGACATGCTGAGCCTCATTAAATTGTGATGGCTGTAAATGTGTGTCTGCCCGGGCTGCTCATGTCACTATCTCCTCTCTGACAGAAAGGCCATTTGGAATGCCAGCCAGAGACAGCTGACCTTTTCCCTGTGACTGTGATAATAACGACTGGAGATGGGGCTTTGACGGTCCCCAAACACCCGGCAACGAGAGCTCTAAATGGCATTGTAAAAAGGGCCATGCTTACTCATGTTTCAGTGATTGTAAAGTCTTTACTAAAGAGCAGCTAAACAGTGGAATTTCACACCATTTTTATGCATGGAAAAGTCTTTACAGTAAAGGACTGATGGGAGAAAAGTAATATTTAAAGCTTTAGGTTCACATGAAATGGCTAGCAGAGTGTTATTTTCTTTTGCATATTTGTGTTTCCTGTTAAAAGCTGTGGAGGGTGACCCCCTTCTGGAAAAGCCTGGTGTGCTGTGATTTGATCCGTAACAACACAGTTGTGACCAGTCTGCGTTAGTCAACTTGTTGGCCCACTGCACCACTCCAAAAAATTGTAGTCTGTGGTAAAAAAATATGTAAGGGTTTGGTGACTGTTTTCCAGGAAATTACAAATTAAAATACATTATCATTAAGAGTATTTACAAAATGACTTTTTAATCATAGTTGGGCCAGAGACAGTAGAAGAAGGTATGTATATAATGATTCTACACATGTAGACATACATTATGAACTGTGTTGGTGAAATGTGTGTGTTCACTGCTTACTTTGAGGGCCTGGTTTTCTACTTTCATGATGAGCTCTTCCTGCTGTTTCTTTCGGGCACGTGTCTCTTGCAGCTTAGCCTTGACGCTGTTAATCTGCACCTGGTATTCCATGACTGCAGGGACGAGTGGAAGAGTCACATCAGACAAAATGTTCATTTATGCTTCTGTTTTTGTGTGAAGTGGAAAGCAATAATGAAGCTAAGCACTACACCCACTAAGCCATGAGGACAAGGATTGCTCCTCAGTTTACGATTCACAAGGATGCCTCCATTTTGGTCTGACAAATTGCAATTAATGGGAACAACAAATCCATTTGAACAGACGTGAGCCAGCATCACTAAAAGACCCAACTAAATCAGTCTTCTCTGAGTTCCGCAGAGGGTTCTTATTCAACCCAGCCAAAGTGATAGCTCTCAACAACAACCTGTAGCTCCATTATAATCAACTATACTCCACACTAATTGTATCCGTCCGCTGTTCCCCCCTGCTGACTCCAAAATCCTCTTATATTTCCCATCTAATGTGCAAAAATCAAGCCAGGAGGAGTCCCTGCAGACCCATTTATTACAGCATTACAGTGTTGCCAAAAACATGCACAGCCAGATTCCGACACACTTTAAAAGGCTCTGCTGGGCGGCTGCACTGGAGCTGGCCAGTGGTGTTACCGACTGACAGATCCATGTATGTAGATAAGGAGGTACTGAGCTGTCAAGAGTGGACATCTGTCTGAGCTGCATGCTGAGATACAACACCTGTCAGATGGGTGAAATGAAGACTAGAGGGGAGAACTGTCAGTGTGTGCATCTCTGTGGGTGAAGGTGGGTATTTAACTTAAAGCAGGACTACTCCTTTCAGTGTGAGACATCTGACCTGAAAAACTCTGCTCTGATTTTAGAAGTCCAGACACTGGGCTCAGGTTATTTTTGACCTCTGCTTTGACAAGAATCTGAGTGGGTTTGATTTAATTTCATGTCAGTCTCTAGTCTCATAGTACGTTCTGACACCAGTAGGCTAGTTCCACAGCTGTGACCACTGCGAGAGACTAAAATGAAAGACTGTTGGTATGCAGAGTAAGTTGGCTGAAAGAATCAGCATTCACACTGAGGTGTATGTGCAAGCTGCAAGCACAGCAAGAAAGGTTGTGTAATTCTAATGCTGCACTTAGTTCATCCACCAGTTCATCCATCTATACACACACACACACACACACACACACACACACACACACACACACACACACACTTGTATAGTTTCAATATTTCCACATGCTCATTATATAAATGATGATATATAGACACATGCATCTTGGTCTATACGTGAGGGATGGCATGTGCATGTTTTGCATTTCTGTAAATTGATAACTTTTCACATCCTTACATTTATACAGGTAACACAAGAGTAGATTTCTGTACTATACTGCATCAGTAACAATATTTTATGTGTAATACACAGATAACATTTTCATGCCCAAGTAAGATTTTGTGCAAATCCCCCAGCCTTTTAATACAACTTTTTCCCATTATATTTCCTATAGAGATGCTCAGATTTCTATGCCTCACCTATTTGGTTATTTCTGTCGGTCTCATGCTGTGCCGAGTCTGATTCATTGAGTTTGTCTTGGAGCTGTCGGACCAGATCATCCTCTGTGTCCATGATGTTCAGATCCTCATCCTCATGCCGGTCTCCTTCGTCCTCCTCATCCTCACTTGAGCTGCTTATGTCATTGAAGATCTCCCTCAGTTCATCACGCTGGGCTGGTTATTCAGAACATATATTGGCGTTATAACATTGACACAAGCCAGAATGTTGAAGATTTTGGTTAAATCCATGAAAGCAGCTTAGCTGTAGTTTATAATAGCAGAAGCTGGGGCACGGGGTCATAATGCAAGTCTGCGACAATGATGTGGACTCCAAAATGTACTCATGATGTTGAAGATATGTGAAATGGACACAGTTTGCTCTAACACTTGGAGTAAAAGCCACAGAAGCATGAACAAACTGTACTGGTGTGTAATATATTTCCAATACAGGGGACCAATCACTACTCTTCCAGCAGAAGTGGCTGAATACATGCATGAGATAACACTGTGCTACCCCAGCAATTTGGTGTTATGTTTAAAGTAATATTAGTCAGTGCATTCATGCACACCTCTCTTTTGAGCACCTGTAAGTGCCAGCACACTGTGCATTTTAGGAGCTGGACAGGTTCTCTGGGGAATGCAGAGGCAGGAACAAGCTCAAGGCCAAAGATTAACTAATGCTTGAGTGGGCTCCATTTCCTTTTCACACTACTGGGGCAGAGGCTATCAAGAGTGCCAAAGGTGGTGCACATGCTCAAAATAAAGAGGGTTAACCTTTGCTGCCTAGAGGAGAAGAGAACCAGACAAAGCATTGTGTAACAGTCAGGTCAATGCAAGGGCTACATGTGCCAAGAAATCCCTGTATCAAATTCCTTCTGTAGATTTTTCATAAAAAGGTGACCCTGTACTCTCCAGGTCATTTGTAGAGGTAAACGTACATAGGCCCTTTTGTAGCTTTAGCCCCACGGGACTCCAGCAGAAAGTCTAAAATTGGTCTTTGTTATTCAGATAGTACTGCGTGCATTATAGATGAAAAGGCGCCTCCAGAATTTGAGATTTTATCAATCTTATAAGTTTACTACAAGTCAAGCTTTGCTGCTTGGGCAAGAAATGACATTTGATTCATGTAGACTGTATGAAGAAAAAAAAAAAAATGCCTGTGAAAAGCAAACTATGAAACAAGTCAATATTCAGTACCAAAATGTCAATGACTGGCATTGTCCACAGGAAAATGGACAGAGTAGATACCAACACCCTGTATTAAATTGACCCCAGACAATTAAATCATCAAGTATTGATAAACTAAGACACTTTTGGGTTCTTATCAATATTGGAGAAATTCAGAGGAGTTTTCATCTTTCCCTTTTTTCTCTCCAACTCAATTTCTGACAAAAACATTCATCTGTGATTCATTTTGCCATCTTGTGTTGGAGATCCATAATAATACCATTAAAGTATCTGACTGATAATTAGTATCTTTAGTATCTTCTGTGCTGCTAGAGTGGATAAGGATGAAACTAAGCTGAGAATTGTAACAATCTGAAAAGAAGGACAATTTGAACCTAATTGTGGCACAAGAAAAGATGCGGATTTGAGATGCTAATTTTACAAAGACAGCTTGAAGGAGTATCTTTTAGCATAAACAATTGCCAGTGTTGTGTATATCAGTGCATCATTTCATGTGCATTCCTGTTAGATGGTTAGTGAACGTAGGTCATAGCAGCAGCTACATTGTGAGATAGTCATTCTAAATTTCTGACATTGTAAGCATAACTACATTATCTGTCCAGACTCTTAATTTATATGTAGTGAAGACTAAAGAAATGTAATAAAAGCTAGTGAGTGGATTTTTTTTTCAGTATAATCCATTCCCAAACTATGGCTAAAGGCATTTCTGCAGAACCATTGTGATGCCGTGGTAAAGTTCACCTTTAACCTTTAGATACAAAATGGTATCAGTTCATCACTTCTCATATGGCACATTTGCATTTTGCTACAATTATTGTACGAACACTTGGAATAGAAAAAAGGTCACTGAGACCCTCGACCACCAACCACCAAAATATAACTGGTACATCTTTAATGAACTTGAAATTTAAAAAAAACCTAATAATCTCATTATATTCCTGAAATATTGCAGTCACAATCGCAATTCAAAACAATGACAACAATAACCTGTGGGCAACACAAATATATAAAAACCTGCTTTACTTACCAGAAGGACCATGGCCCATCTTGTGTCCTGAGGTGCCGGGTGAGGAGTCCAGATTGGCCAGAGAGCCGTGCTGGTCTGCTTCCTTAGACTCATCCTCTGCAATGATTTCCCATCCTATGTATGATGTGTTAAGGTCAACATCTCCTTAGGAGCTACTAAAAAGCTTTGAGAGGACCATCACAGAAAGCCTTTTGGTTTTTCCAAGACCCTCATTTCCTACAAACTCTTCTTTGAAGTAGACTTGGAACCAAACTCCACAGGAACTGTCTCGTTTGAACATTCATCACTGTGTCATATGTATATCTGCTACTTCATGCCACGCTCAAACTATAATTAGAATCCAGCTTCACTGTGAGCAACTAAGCAACGATAATGAACAGTCCATCTCAATTAACACACAGCATGCAGCCACTCAGAGAGGCCCTGCTGTGCTCTTATTCTGTCAGACAAGTTTAGAGTTTCATTACAACACTAATGGCCGCCTTGCAAAGTGCATCTCTCTCACAAAGGCATCAGACAGAGTCAACTCAGGTAAGCCAAGAAAGAGACAGGGCATCCATTTGGGGCAAATAACAGTCTATTTTGGCCAATAAATGGCACTTGGATGATATTTAATTTAAGAAGATGGAATAAATCTGATCTGTTGTAAAATCTTTAGATTTGCAATATTAAAAACATCCAGCTGATTCTACATTTCAAGATGCAAACACCCCTTTTGGAATGAACAATTTTTTTCTCAAATATAAAACAGAAAACCCATTGTTGTTTTGTTCCACAACAGGATATTTACATTTTAAGTGCTTTTGAATCTGGATGTACTAAATATTTGAAACTGTCTAGAAGGATACGGACACTGACAGCCTCTGCATCTGTGCTAAGCAATCTCTTCACTTCCTTTTCCACATCAGGAGATTCAATATACTGCAACAGAGAGAAAGAGAGAGAGAGCGAGAGAGAGAGACCAGGTTACATGTAGTGTTAGAAGCATCCCACTCTCTTCCTTGATTTCTCTCCTGTTCTCTGTCTCACACATACACACACAAATATAAAAGCAGCAGCTGGCCGCATGCCAGGAAGCACATTAGCGATTAAAGACAGAAGGGGCCAAATCAATATGGCTCAGCTCTGCACCTTCAGGAAGATTTATTCAAAAGACAAAGTAGAAGTGTAGTGCTCAAGCATACTAGCTTTCACTTTGATCAAAGCAGAAGTGAAATAGCTTTTCCTGCGTGCCTTCAGGGCAAACTAAGATGGAAAGCTTTATTTATATGTAAATCTTGGTTTTCACTTTCACCACAGTTCCTGTTTTATGATATGTAAATGTCCTGTTGGAAGAAAGCATTGGAAAGAGATGTATCATCAGGCAAGATGCTAAAGAGATGGACAGGAAAGGGGACGGGAGTGCTGAAGGGGAAATGAAAATGTCAAAACCTTCTTTTTCGCAGTTTTCCGAAATCTTCTCTTGCGTGTATTCTTCAGAGGGCAGGTGACTGGAGACCAGAACAGCAGGATTAGTGAAATCAAAATGACTCAATTAGATGTGTATGAATTACTGATGTGTGAAGTTTTCCACTTTAACAGCTGAGGCCTGATGATGTACATATTTGTCAACTTACTGCCATGGTTCCAAATGAATTTCTTGTCCTTGTCTTTGTCCTTCTTCTTACTTTTAGGATCTGTACCTGTGGGTTCCTCTAAAGGAGGGTAAAGGTCTCCATCTAGTGTGCATACCAGCATCTAATCCATTGGTGAGAAAGGGAATAAACATTTATTTATTATGGTCTACATTCTACTGATTAATGTTGCCATTGATACATCACATACATGCATATACCACAAAAACACCAGCTCTGACACCTTTTGAACAAGCTGCACATTTTGCATTAATGATAGAGGTTACAGGCTCTATGTTGGCTTTATATTGAAGTTTTAATGGAGCATTTGTGAAGGTTTCAACAAGTCCAATTTCAGACTATTTCTGAATGCAATGTAAGGTGTATTTTACATCCCATTGTGCTGGCAATTAGGGAGGGAACCTATTTACTAATAACAAAAATCAGTCTTGTTTAGGTCTTTCATTGTCTCACAGGCTGCAGACGCTCAGTCACTGTCACAGTTTCAGCATTCTCAGCTGCTGTTCAGTCCACTCCAGCTGCATGCACTATACAGTACACACTACAATCAACTTATAATTGACTTGTTTTCTATGTTGCCAGGCAGCTAAACAATTATTTATTTGCGGCATACTTGTGATCACAACATCTCAATATAAAACAATCGTGCCAACTGATAAAAAAAGAACATGGTAATAACCACCCATACTGCATCCAACAACTATAATTGAACAGTCAAGAATAATTACCAGCAATTATAAATTAATTTCTTAGCTTGAAATGCCCATCCCTACTTGTGAATGTAGAGCAAAACTGGATGATGGTGCATATTTGTGTATGTACAGAAGCTTTATATTTTTCTTGCTTACCATGCAACTTGAATGCCTTTACACCTAAAGTTCCAAATCTGTGTGTTTTCTAGCACAGGGTGCCACAGATTTCAGCCTAACATTAAGTTATCATGCACATCACAACACACCAACTCTGATAAATTTTGAAAAGGCCACACAGTTTGCAGTAATGGTAGTGGTTATTGTTTCAATGTTGGCTTTGTTCTGAGGTTTTTAATACAGCTCAATTTATTCAAATTTCAAAGCAAAATTATGATGAATGTAACTTTATAAAATCCATCCAACTTAATCGGATCAATTTTAAGGCCTAACAAAATTGAAAGTAAGACATTCTATTCTGAGGAGCCACAGAAACACTTTTTTAATGCAAGAAATGTAATTATATTAAGATTTACACTCTAAATAATAAGAGCCATAGTGCTGTTCTACCTGGCAGACATCAGCCGTCTTGTAAAATGTCTTTTTGTCTACGGTTTTCAGAGATTCAATCATGCAGGGTAGATCCACCAATTTGCAGGCCAAAGGGACACGGTCCACTCTCACAATACCGTGACGACCATCCGCTACAAACAGAAAGGACAATTACAACAATTATGAAATAACTGAGGTGCTATAATGTATGATTCAACTGAACCTATCAAAAAGAAAAAAAAAATTCTATGTGATTACAAAATTCTTTTAATGTAACAATTAGTACGATCAGAATTTAGAGTAATTGTGGGTAATTTTCAACTTTATGAATAGATGGTTTTACTGCATCTGAACACTGACAATGTCACCAATGAACAACTGCATTATGGATAATGATGAATCAGCTTACGGTGCAATTCGATCGTGAGTCTGTCTTTCATGTTCATACTGCCAGACTGAGCAATCCTCCTTACTGTAGAGGCATATTCCTATAGAAAAAAACAACCAACATTAAATTTTACTTTTCCATAAATGTTATATTAATGCAGATTTCAAGGGTGTTTAACTCTCACCGTAGGAAGCCTCAAAATGAACTGGCTCTCCAACTCATAAGGTGCATCCTCCTTATTCTTGGAGCCAGCCTTGCCAACTACATTAAGAAACAGGTACAATCAATAAATTAGTAATATATTTTTTTATGTGTTTGTGCAACTATTGTGTGTAGTGTGGCAGAAGCAAACTAATTCTTAGTTGTATGCAGCTATCTGTCTCATTACTACTTGTAACTGTATCACTGCTTAACTCTATTGTATTCCTGATGTTTCAGAGTTTCTACATCCCTGCTAGCAGATGAAGATCGTCATCCAGCAAACTCCTATTTTAACCACAGAATGCACTAACACCAAATGACATACAGGCACTTGTATGATAAAATGTACTGCATGCAGTTGCTGTACTTCTGCTCTGAAATTTTCTTCTTATATTCATTTTAAATGGATGTAGATTTTTTTTTTACCTTGTCTGCTGACTAAAACTTAAAGCATGTAATCTATGGGTAATTATAATACCTCTCAATATAATTACAATACATTACATTATAATACATTTTGCAAGTATAATTAAAATTATGTTGTACTAATTTCACCATTACAATCAACACAGACATATTACACTGTGGGAAATGTCAAAATAAAACATGACTTTACATTTGTTACAGTAGATCCTGGAGCTAGCTGCAACTAATGGTACTCAGCTATTTTATGCGACACCAGTGCAATCATTAAACACTATTCTCGTTAAGTCTGATTAAACGACCCCTTATCGTGACTTCTGAACACCCCGTAGAATCCAAATAGCAAACACTGTATTTATATTTCGCCATTACTGTGCTGGTTTTGTACCAACTGCAATTAAATTTGCTTGTGTAGCGCGTTTATACAACAGTAATAAAAGCTAGCTAACGTTAGCATAATAAGCTAAAATATCAGCACAATCAGCAAACGTACCTTTCAGTTTAGATGTCATCTTTGCTACTACAGAAAAGTATTTAAACGCTAAATCAAAACAACCAAGGGTGAGCAATTACATATCTTTTCAGATAAAGGACGAACTAGATGTAGAAAGAGTCGGAGCCACTGAAAACACCGTGGTGACACTGTGCGTGTGCACGTCACTTATGTGCATGCGCCTCTCTGATGTTGCATTCAAGATTCCTCGGATATTTATGTGTTATCCCCTTTCGATATTATACTTTTAATCATTACTTACTTAGTGCTAAATTATTGAACGACAGAAAGTACATTATCTTATAGCATGCATCAATTTGCATGATTAGACCCATTCGTAACTATTTTTACATTTGCTTTATATAAACAAAAGACTAATTTGTGATGCAAACAGTAGCGTTCAAAGTTCCCGAATGTTAACTATCCCATAAAGAGGAACTGCAGTACCAGTATTTCCCGTTTTTGTTTCTACATTGTACGATAGGTGTTTTATGAGATGCGGAAAAATAAACTGCAAATAGTACTTCCTTTAGTACGCCTTAAACCTCGAACATACGGTTGTTTTATAGACCTGATTGTCATAGTGAAATCATGTCAATACCAGGGAACGTTTGTGAAGCAATATTTTTTTCTATTTTTATTTATCATAAAACTAAATGTCCCTAGCTAATAGTTGTACAAACTGGTGAAAACAAAAAATGAAATGAGCATTTATCAAGTTTTAGATCGTGTAATGTCACTTCCGGTTAAAACTACCTTTCAAGGTAAGAGTTTTTGTTTTGAAGTAGTGTGACTATACTCAAAGAAACTCAGTAGATGTTATATTTTTAGAAATTTATCGTGTATTTTAGAGGTTCATAATATTTTAAACAGATATTTATGCCTTTATATGGTTTAAAACTGACAATATTTATTTTTGATGCTTTTACTTTGAACTAAAAATTGGAACCTTTTCGGAAAATCACTTTGTACTTCCGGGCCGGAATCGATTGCTCTGTTGCTGTCGTCTTTCTATCGCCTGGCCCCCTGGTTCGTGTGTTATATTCGCACAAAGTTTGGGTTTCACTTACGACGACATTGCACCAGCTGAGCGCCGAACAACCGAAATGGGGTTTAATGTGACTGTCAACAGTGCTTGGAGGGCGACCAGGACGCTGTGGCTGCTAATGCTAGTGAGCCTGTCTGTGTGCATCTGTGTGTGCCGAGCATCATCACCTCAGGAGGAGGACAGTGCCATGGAGAACATCGTTACAGAGAAAAAAGCTGAGGAGAGCCACAGGCAGGACAGCGCTGACCTCCTCATCTTCATTCTGCTCCTCACCCTCACTATCCTCACCATCTGGTTGTTCAAACACCGGCGTTTCAGGTTTCTGCACGAAACTGGACTGGCGATGATTTATGGTGAGAAGCTCCAGCGTGACTGAGAGACGTCATCAGTGCCATTTCTGTGACTCGTACTCATTAGATTTTACATTGTTGTTTCTTATCAGCAGGCCTTCAACCCCAAAGCAGTGAGATATACAGCACCATTTTAGCATATTAAGGTTGCTCTTGGTTGACACATCCTCTTTTATTCATTCAACTCTTTTCACATAATCAGGTAGTTCATTGAATTTTAAATCAATTAACCATTACAGTCCTTTCTATTGCTAGACGTTAAACCAGAGTGTACACAGACCCCAGGACCAATAATCCACTCTTCCTATTTTGTCATAATAGTCTATAACTACAAACTAACCACTTTATGTCAGTTGTTGCAAGTGGTTTGCTGTTTTTGTTTTTTTAATTATTGTTGTTGTTATTATTATGTTATCCTTCTAAGTTAGTCAGATTTCTTCTCTGTTAAAGAATTTGAAGAAACAATTCTAGTTTGGACGTCATTTGAATGGATCTGCTCCAACATGTAAGGTATTCTCGACTACCCTTTCTGTTCAACAAAACTAGTGCAGTAGTTTTTGTGTAATCGTAACTGACAACAATGAGATCCCATAACTGTCTTTTGTAGAATTTAGGCACTGTTTCCCAGGTATGGATTAATTCCTGCTCCAAACTAAAAAAGTTTTTTCAATGGATATATCCACCGAAGTTTTCTTACTAGGCTTAATCTTTGCCTGAAACAGTTAACATGTGGATATACATACATATAATTCACAGACATATAGGACACTGTCAACGTTCACAGTTTGAAAAACATGTGTGAATGCAAAAACAAAAGTCAGATAAGAGAATATAACTTTGAATTTTCTGGAGCTCATTCCATTTCTATGCAGCATAGTGTTTCAACCTATTTTCTCCAGTTGCAGTGTGAATAAAAGGGATGGCTAGTGTTAAAATGTCTCGCCACCTGAACACATATTTGCTGTCTTGGGTAACTAAGAAGCATAACGTACAATGCCTCTTCAATCCATTTGTTAGAGGCCCATCTCACATTTTTGTGAAGATGCAATGTTGAGTAAGAGAAGCATCATCTGTGATACATCTGCAGGCTGTAAGATGAAGGCAGAAGTAATTGCATGATAATACTGTATTGGTATTTTATATTATCTACAGTCTGTTGGTCCTGGAAACTGCATTTTAAAGCACAAAGTACCGTAAGATATAACTCTTTCAGTTTGCCAACACAACCGAAAATCACCTTTCTGTACTACGATCAGGTTAAGCTTTGTATGAAGTAGGCTAATATGTCATTTTGAGTGGGAAGTGCATCATGTGATTAAGTGTCTCTTCATGCCATTGCTGCACAGGTTTTTAAGGGGAAATGTAGGATATCTCAGTGACTCACCTGGTGGAGTGCAAGCCACATAAGCTGAGTCAACTGGCAGAGCCATTTATTGGATGTTGTTTCCTCCCAATAATTTGAGCTAATATAATATATTTGGTGTTTTAATAGTTGTTAAATAAGTACTGTATTAATTTAGATGTGTGCTTCCTTAAAAAAAATTAGCCATTCATAGTTGTGAAGATAGAGTATCACTGTCCTTTTCACTCTGCCTTAAGATATGCATCACTAGACCATGGCTGGCTGACCGATATATTGTATATCACTCAAAATGTCTCCAACTGTCTTCTGTAGGAATGTACATATGTGTCTTCCACTATGCCACAGGTGTCAAACTCTGGTCCTCGAGGGCCGGTATCCTGCATGTTTTAGATATTTCCCTCTTCCAGCCACACCTGGTTCAATTAATGATCAGCTCATCGTCATGCTCTGCAGAAGCCGGATCATGATGTAATGGCTTCCTGGTGTGATGAAAGAGGGAAACATCTAAAACATGCAGGATACCAGCCCTCAAGGACAGGAATTTGACACCCCTGCATTATGCTTTCCATAGGCCTGACGCTTTTTAGACTATGCATGTAGTTACAGTATTCCACTGATTAGGACGAAAAAAGCACACTTACCATCAGTTAATTTGGACCAATGACCTATTTATGGTATTAATAGTATTTAACCTTTGTATGTCAGAGAGTGCATTCAGAGTTGGAATCATTAATCTTCTCTGTTCAGCATGTTCTGTTGAGAGAATCTTGTTCCTCAGTTTTCATTGTCTCTACACTTGCTCAGAAACAAATATCTATAACTGACTTTTAGTCCTGTCATTGTTCAAGATGCAGTATACATCATAGCATCACAGTACATCAAACACCTTTCATACTTCAGACTAAGTTTTTGGACTTGTTTACCACTAAAAATATTTCTCCAACTCAAATGCATGTGACTTGGCTATTTTTGCCCTTCAGAAAGATCCTGTAGAGTCACAGCAGATACAGAATTTTTCACAGGCTGACCAGAAAACTCTTCAGAATTGATCTGAAGAATGTTGTGTGATGGCACGGTTTTCCGGACAAAGATTTAACAGCAAAAATGAAAAAAATATTGATCTATCTTCCATCTAAAATGAAGGTATTAGCACTTAACTCACTTACTTTCACTCAAAATTAGTATCCCCTTTGTTTCCTCTTTTTTTTTTTTTCAGGCTTACTGGTGGGTGTGGTCTTGCGTTATGGCATCCACGTCCCCCGTGATGTGAGTAATGTCAATCTGAACTGCCACGTAAATGCCAGTCCTGCCACTCTGCTGGTCAACGTCAGTGGCAAGTTCTATGAGTACACTCTGAAACGGGTGATCAGTGCCAATGAGGTGGACGACCTGCAGGATAATGAGATGCTGCGCAAGGTATGATCCATCAAAACATTAGTGTATTGAAATACTTGTGTGAATATGTAATCATGAATGCGCAGGCTCAGTCTGGTACTCTCACAGACTATTTCAGTGCCATTCACAGTCTATTTATTAAAGAACATGTTCTCCAGTTGTTTTTCTTTTTTATAGGAAGGCAAAGAACAAAGCATTTTCTGCAAAGTATATCTAAATTTACATGTTAAGTGAACTTGCAGTTGTAGGATTTTTTTCAACAGCAAATATTTTCATCTATGATATTTGTGACAGAACAAAATCAATCAATCAGTCTGGTTTTTATCTGTAGACGCCGTCCTCTTTTCCCCTCCTCTATTTTACTGCTATAAATCCTCCTCGGTGATAGAAATTACTTCACGCTGTCCCAGATGTGTCATTAATGATTAATTAATTAAAGTTGCTCAGTAATGTAGCACCCTACAAATCTCCATAAAAAATGTTGTCCTGAAAGCATCTGTGTTTTCTTATTCTGGTGGCTCAGAGCTGTCATTTAATACTGTGTTTTGTGTCTGATGCAGGTGACCTTTGACCCTGAAGTGTTCTTCAATATCCTTCTACCACCAATCATATTCCATGCAGGCTACAGCTTGAAAAGGGTACACTGTTGTTTTTTTTTTTTTTTAAACACTTTCTCTGAAGCTGCATAAAAACTGAATGCACATTAATCACACTTACCCATGTGTGACTGTAATGTTAACATAATAATATTTTCATTACGAAATGGTTATATATACTCTATTCTTATCATCTGTGTAGAAATGAGTAATAGGTATATTTAGACCAGATTAATGGTTTGATTATATGTCAACAGTTATATTTTGGTTGTTTCAGAGGCACTTTTTCCGTAACATGGGTTCCATCCTGGCTTATGCCTTTCTGGGAACAGTCATTTCCTGTTTTATCATTGGGTAAGTGCTGTCACTATAAATAGCAACCACAGGAAAAGCATCGACGGATTCTCCAATAATGTATTCACATGTGTCAGTTACTGCAGTGTTAAGTGTCCGTAATGTGATTAATGTCACTGTAGTTTATGACGATATGCAAAATCACCTGCTGTGTCTCTGTCAGGTTGCTGATGTACGGTTGTGTGATGCTAATGAAGCAGGTGGGACAGCTGGGTGGAGACTTTTTCTTCACCGACTGTCTCTTCTTCGGAGCCATTGTCTCTGCCACAGACCCCGGTATGTTCATTATGTGGCTTTTCAGTGTTGACTTGATTTAAAATTGTTCGAATTAAACCTTCATCTTAAAGCTGTGGCTGGTCTTACTATTATGACACACATACAGGCAAGCTTTGTTTGCTGCAGCTGAATAAAAAACTTTGGCTGTTTGTTGAGCGTTTCTCATATTCACAGTATCTAAATATTGATAAGATGCATGTAGAAATAACACCATCTCACATTTATTGGATTTATTTTTTTTAAGGTTGGTATGTTTCATATAATACACTGTTGCCCGTAAAATTGGAATTATTTGGTTTTCAGACACATTTCTCTTTTTATTCCTATTTATACACATCAGTAATCACCTTTGACCAGGTACAATGATTACATACTGAGTCCTAGGTACACTTTATCTATCAAGAATAAGTCGTATTGTCACAATCATTTCATTAGACGAGGTAAAAATATTTTATTCCAGTTGTATAGACAGGAGCGTCCTATTGTGCCAAGATGCACAATCAGCTGCATTTCATAATCATTCATGGAACTGAGATCATAATATTGTTTCTTGCAGTATTTTATATATTGTTAGTGTCGCCGTGTTAACTTGAAATGTCAGTTTCTCTATAGAGTATATTTTGTTGAGGATTGCAGTCCTCATTTGACAGGAGAATCATCTGTAGTCTTCTCCTGGTGGTGGTTTTCTTGCTTTCAGTCAGGAGCAGGTTGTAGAGATATTTGTCCTGAGTCATGACTGTATCTGGGATTTTTCCCAGGAATAGTGTGAAAGGAGCGATCAATATCTATTCTAAAAATGTTCCTTATATTTTTTGCAATGTCTAGATGAAATCATTCAACTAAAAGCCCAGAATATTAGAAAATGGTCCAACAGATTTTGGACCAGTGGTTGTGATTATAAGAGGCAGAATAATTTTTTCCCGGAACATCAAATCTAGTTTACAAAGAGATATGGTCTGCAAAATTGTGGTAAATTTCTAATAATGGTAACTGTAGACACTAGTATTCATGGTTGTTTGTGTATTTGTGTTGTTCAGTTCTAACTTGTTTCTCTTTACCTCACAGTGACAGTGTTGGCTATCTTCAATGAGCTGCAGGTAGATGCAGATCTTTATGCTTTGCTTTTTGGAGAGAGCGTCCTCAACGATGCTGTGGCCGTGGTTCTGTCTTCGTAAGTTGTCTGCTTTGTAAAACTGCATCACATACAACTGTAAATCTTCATTTATGCTAAAGTCTATTGTGCCAGTCTGCAGAGTAACTGTGATAGAAATGCTAGATGTCCATGACTTGCATTTTGTATTAATCAACCAGGGCCCTTTATCGAACCTAATCAGTTTCTTATTAACAATGCACTCAACATGTGGTTCCCTTAAGCTCACACTTCTCTGTTTTTCTCCCCCTCTGCATGTTATTACTTGCACAGAATTATAAATTGTAATAGGCAGCACAGTGGAGCGGCTCATCCCTGCAGCAGCACTCTGACCGACTCATTGAACGGGTGCACTAAGTAGTGCATGGCTTTGTGTGCCTTTGCATTGCCTTGGGACAAACATGACAAATCACTGGCCATTTGTTTTTAGACTTACTCAACCAGAAATGCAGAACATTTCATTATTTATTCATTTATTTTAGCTTTTTCCCTTTAACTATATTTGAACTAGTGAGTCAGCTGCACACACTCTTTGGAGATACTGTAAATACAGACACCAAAGAGAGGGCAAGATGCCAGAAATGGTCAGAGACCAAACGCTGAGTGATTTGTCCTGTGAATGTGGGGGTTGTAAATGGGTGAAGTGAATTAATCATACTTGGTTTGAGTGGTATTTTTGAAACTGTTATTTAGAATTTCAGTTTGCCAGTTTCATTACATTTTATCTTAGAAATGCTCCTGCAAAACATTTGAAAAATTATTTCTTATAATAGCTTTCTCTCACTGACAATGGGCCTGCTGAATTTTCAGTTATTCTTGTGCAGTTCAGGAACTAAGAATTATTTTCAAATACTATTTGATCCAATTTTCATTGAATTTTATGACCCTGTTCTTGTTTGATAACATTATAGGATTTCTCAACTACCAGGTGACTCATTAACTTTTTTAATTAATGTTGTGGTTTAATTTCTTTTGGAACAAGTGTTTTTTTTTTTCTTTGCTGAGAAGAGACTGCTGAGACTATACATCAGTTCTGTATTCAGCCTTTAGTGTCAGCTTGATACTTTTACATGTGCTCACTTTCATGTTTGATGTGATGTACACATCACTACATTTTATATACATGGCTGCCATTAAATTGGTGTATTCTGTGTTTCGTCATCAGGTCTATAGTAGCGTACCAGCCAGAAGGCGACAACAGCCACACGTTTGAGGTCATGGCGATGCTGAAGTCATTTGGGATTTTCCTTGGAGTCTTCAGCGGATCGTTTGCTCTCGGAGTGGCCACAGGGATCGTTACAGCCCTCATATCTTTTCTATAGTTTTCTGAATAATTTATTAATGTTAGAACATGTCTCTGTAGGATTTATTAGAATTATATGAAATGTAATATCAACCTACTATAGGTCACAGTTGAATTTTAACTTAAAGCATTGTAAATCAAAGCCCTATTTCCCTGGGGACTAGAACTACCAGTGAAACTCAGGTCATTTGTGATAACTGTGGAAGTTCTGTGATCTTAATCAGCCTTGTCTGTAATTTGTAAAGTAAAATTTTTGACCACAAATTATCTACAGTATTTCAGGAAACAGAAGTCCTGTGATAATATTTGTCCTGTAATTTGATGGGATTTTCAACAATATTAGTTTTCTCCATGCATGTATTAATCTTAATTCCTGGTCTTGAACTAGAGAGGCTGCACTGGTGATAGTAAATGAAAGTTTTGAAAGTGCTTTGGATGGAAATTCAAGAGGCTCATGTTGCAATATAGCATGGATGCTCATCTTAAATCAGTTATCTGTAAGTCATGAGCCTGTACTTCGTATCAGAACTGGAGAATAATGTCAGTGAATTTGGGTAAAAAGCAGACTTTGCTTTTCCCGTGTGAAAGTGCAGCATGAAACACAGACACGGTGAGTTAGTTAACAAATCATCAGAGGTCCAGAGGTGATACTACTTCCATGTGAATAGGACTAAAGATAAACTTTCAAAAATGATGGAAGATGTCACTTGAAAATAACACTTTTGAAAAACTGTCATTTAATGGTTAGTATTTAGAACCATATTATTTAGATTTGTCTTTTTCTTGTATGTTATGACTGAATAGCGCATGAATTATTTTGTTTTTTGATTGTGTTATTCTCCTTGACTGTTGTTTGTACGTGACTAAGTTCACTAAGCTGAGAGATTTCCAGCTCTTAGAGACGGCTCTGTTTTTCCTCATGTCATGGAGCACATTCCTGTTGGCTGAGGCCTGCGGTTTCACAGGTATCACTTTTGCATAACATACATAACACTGCACTGTATAAACCACATGACTAAAACTGACACAGTATACTTCATTTATTGCCATCATATTAAGAAAAGTAGCAAATTATTTAGAAAGAATGTTGAGTAATAATTATGATACAGAGTCTGTGTGTCGAAAAGAAGAAGGAAAATCAAAAGGTATATGTTAATATTAACGCAAGTGAGTTTTCATCCTCTAACCTTCCTGTGTTGCAGGTGTGGTGGCGGTGCTGTTCTGTGGGATCACTCAAGCCCACTACACCTTCAACAACCTGTCCCCCGAGTCCCAGGACAGGACCAAACAGGTCAGACCTGTTCTATAACCCCAACACTCCCTTTTTTTTTATTAATGTGCTTATACTTTTATAAGAGAGTAAAACATAATTGCTTTTGAAACTAGAAATGTCTCCCAATAAATGCGGTACAATAATAATGGGTGCACAGGCAAAGCATAATGAATTGGCTTGGTTTTGTTTTGTTTAAGCTCTGCATCACATTTAATTCTGCAGATCTGACGTGATAAATGTTGTTTACCTGGTGGGATAATTTCCCTCCCTCCACACAACCAAACAACTAATTTAAACGTATGTGTATAGCAAGTCTAAAAAGAGTCAAACAAAGGATTTGTAAAGGGAGTGATTGACGTAAATATAATGAGTAGCATGAAATGTCAAAATCATGTTTTTTTCCCAAAATATAAAACTACATAATTGTATTTACTATTGCACTGAAGATTACGGCTGGATGTGTTTATGCTGCACTTGCTGATAAACACTGTATCTGTTATAGTTGTTGTTATCACAAGCGGCTGGTCTTGTTTCTTTTGTGTTGCAGCTGTTTGAATTGCTGAATTTCCTGGCAGAGAACTTCATTTTCTCCTACATGGGTCTGACCCTGTTCACATTTCAGAACCATGTCTTCAACCCCATGTTCATCGTTGGAGCTTTTGTATTTTTTATGTATGAAATGAACTGTTACCAGAGAAGACTGTCTGTCTGAATGAGAGATTTTATGATTGCAAACAAGCTACTTTATCAGTGACGCTTCTATTTTTACTCACGTATTGTATTAGTCATAGCATAATGTGGGTCTGTAGCCAAAGAAAATGGTGAGAGAAGGTTCAAACACTGTTTAGTTTAGCTACCAAAAGGCAAATTGTAATTGATATCATTAAAAGTGAACTGACCCACTTTGGAACAGTCTGAGGTAGTTTCAGTTGTTCTCTGTTTTGGTGCCCTCTCCTTAACCTCCTTCCCACTCAGCTGGCTGTGTTCCTGGGGAGAGCTGCTAATATCTACCCTCTGTCTTTGCTGCTTAATCTCGGACGACGCAACAAGATCAGGTCCAACTTTCAGCACATGATGATGTTTGCAGGTTAGTCACTTGCAAATAAAGACAGATATGTATCACGTGTCGTACAAATCTTTATGTTAAGATGAATATTTCACAAACACAAATGCTGGTAAACTGAGGAACATTATGTTAGTAGGTGTTTCACGTTCTGGCCGGTGTGCTTTTCAGGACTTCGAGGTGCCATGACCTTTGCCCTGTCCATCAGGGACACAGCCACATATGCCCGACAGATGATGTTTTCTACCACGCTGCTTGTGGTCTTCTTCACTGTTTGGATTTGTGGAGGTGGCACCACTCAGATGCTGTCCTGCCAGCACATCCGGTATTTCTACCCTCTGTCAAATCTGTCCCTGTGCTGAATTAGAAATTTGTTCTTAGTATTTCATTTAAAACACATTGGAAAGTCAGATAATGTGAGGTTTCGTAAGTGAGGATTTTCTCTCTTTGTCAGCACCTTCTGGCAACCATCTGGTATTTTCTGTGTTAGTTTTTCTGTCTTACACTGTGCGTCAGATTAAAGCTAGAATAATAGAACAGAATGTTTGACCTCCCCTCAGTTCAGTGACTGAGGCTTTTATAATCGCTTTTCTTAGAAACCTTTTTTTTGGCAAACTGCTGAACAAGACGTAATACTTCATATAGAAGGTTATTCTCCTCTGCTCTCCAACTACTTTACAGAAGTTTTTGTGTTTTACAGAGTGGGTGTGGATTCTGATCAGGATAACTCTGTGAGTGCAGCCCTCAAATATTTAATCTAATAATGTGATGCTCAGTGGCAAAAAAACAAACAAACTAACATTCTCTATTTTTAATTCAGATGAGTATTGCAGAAGGTTCAGAGAGAAGAAGCACCAAACAAGAAAGTGCCTGGCTTTTCAGGATTTGGTATAACTTCGACCACAAGTATCCTTTGCTGGACTTTGTAGAGTAGTACATTTTATTTTGTCTTTTAATGAATATATATATCAGTTTTGGCTAATTTGTCTTGTCGAAACATTCTCAGTAGGCTTAGCTTTAACCTCTTCTAGTTGAGTCTTATAAACTAGATAAATAAAAGTAAAAACACGTAGAAGATGGTGCTACTGTAGTTGATAGTCTCAAACAGTAGAGGGAGTACCATGTATAGACTTGAAAATAAATTATCTCCATCATTAACTCTGGAGTATTAGTGTCATTAAATTATAGTAAAGTATAGTTTTATAGGAAATAATTTACCTTAATTACATTACTTTTGTTCACTTTGCCCTTTTGACAGGAATAATAGTGTTTGAATAATATTCTGTTTAGTTTACTTATTTATTTCTGTTCATTGTATCCTAACAGTTCTCTCAGTGCTTGTTTTCTCTGTAAATTGTCCTTGATTCAAGCCTCCCTTCAGCTACCTGAAGCCCATCCTGACTCACAGCGGCCCCCCCCTCACAGCCACGCTGCCTCCCTGCTGCGGCCCTCTCGCCCGCTTCCTCACCAGCCCTCAGGCCTATGAGGTCAGACTCTGCCTCATGCAGGAGCTATTTTTAACAGATGTCTGTTTGTGAAGATTTCTGTTCAGTATTACTGGATAATGAAAAGTTGCTGTGATGGAGACTGTTGTACTGAGCACGAGGGAACAATAAAAACACAAGTCAGATTTAGGATGTTAAAGATGGATTCACTCTGTTTTTATTAGAGCAGTAAAGTCAGATTGTTTATCTGCTGTGTGTCTGTTTGACTTTCTCCCTCCTGCTCACACTAGAATGAGTGCCAGCTGAAGGATGACGACTCCGACCTCATCTTGACAGACGGTGACATCAACCTGACCTATGGTGACATTACGGTCAGTACAGATGCCACCGGTGCTCACACAAGTGGCGTCCCGGCTTTTGCTGGCGCCACCTCCTCAGAGGACTTGGACCGAGAGCTAACGTACGGAGACCATGAGCTGGTGATGAGGGGTACACGCTTGGTTCTGCCCATGGATGACTCAGAGCCACCCTTCACAGATCCCCACAACCGCTTACGAATGTGAAGAAGATGTCTTTCAAAGCAACCGCCTGAGTTAAACTGACCCGAGCCATTGAGCAAAAGACCTGACCTGACTCCGTCTTCACTCCTCCACTTTTTTTTAATATCTCATTTGCTCTTGCACTTTCCTCATTCCTTTTGCTTTGTTATACATTTCCTCACATCTTCTCACCTGTTCTAGTGGTAAATCTGTCTCTACCTCATTCTTGTTCTGCTCATTTCCACACCCTTCTGGCATCTGCCATAACTGTAATATACATTTATTTATTTGCAGGGTTTTTTGGTATTCAATTGAAAGTCAGTTTCTCTTTGGTTTAAATTTGTGCATCAGTCACCTTACTGTAGCATTGCACAGAGGTCTAGCAGCATGTGTTAGTGTGTAAATGCAAGTACCAACCACTAGCTAATTTGTCTATGTACAGTGTATCACAAGAGTACTATAACTTTGATATGCATGCTGAGGATGCTTGTTGTTTTCTTTGTAAGGAAGGTTGAGGGCTTTTGTGTTTTGGGTCTGGCTTTGAACGTTGCTGCCTTCTCTCTGTGCATCACTAAGTGTGATCAGAGGCATGCTGACCCATTGGATGAATTTACTGTACATTCAGTTACAATCAAGTGCCTGGGAATTGTAGTTTAAGCCTGGCAACCCATACTGATAATTTCAGGATGGGAAGTCATGCAGTTGTAGTTTTCCTTTGTAAAAAACATAAAACCCAAAAAACAAAACAGACACCTCTGTCTATAAGGTAGCAATATACTCAGTGGGTGTTTGGGCTGTCGGTTTGTGCTATTTGCTTGTGAATAATGTGTACCAATGTGATGCAGTGTAACCTGGCAGCGCAAGTGTTGGATCTCTCCCAATGACCTTTGACTGTGACATAGAGAGGGAATTTACACCTTATTTTAGAAGCTGATGTTGCTCGCGGTGGAACGGAAGGCTAGTGTTTTGAAAACGAGATCCAAATGGGTTTTAATGAAGAAAGCTAGTGCCATTTCTGTCCTGCATTTGGCCTTTTGTGAATCCCGAATGCAGAAGTGTTTTGTATTCTTTTACCGACATAGCTTAAATATTTTAAGCCAAATCACATTTGTCATATCCATTCAGCTTCATGCATATCTTTTCTATTACAATCACTGCAGTTCTGTCTAGAATTTAGATCAATATGTATATGAATGAACTTACTATCATATTGGTAAGGGTACTTTTGACAAATGATACTTGTTTCTATCTTGATTGATTTTATACAAAGAGGGCTATGAATTCAGTACTTTAAACAGCAAAGATGATTATTCTCAAAGACTGATCAGATATCTACAGTAGTAGGAGGATTGTTACAATAGAAACTTTCATTTAAATGCTGGAGGATTTTTCTGCTGTAGTAAAGGGTTGGTAGTGTGCTACCATTAAATATAACGGGCACTAATAAACAGGAGTCATAAAAATACACATAATTAAAAGGTACTAATGGACAAACATGTTACTTTTAGCTTTCACTCCGCAGTCAGTGTATCGTTCTACACTGTAGAGGATATTTTAGTGGCTGTACAAGAAGAACGGAGGGTTTTGTGATCTCCTTTGGGTGCTCAGTAGCAGCTGCTAATGCGGGTTTAACAGGAAGTGTTGATAGGATGTCACCATGGCAATGTTGTGTTGATGTGGATATGGGTCTGAAAACAAACGTAACATGGTGACTTAACTTGAACACAACACTTTTGCTGTTTGGTCTCTTTGTAAGCCCGAAGAGAAAAAAAAAAAAGATGTTTGAAAATGGATATAACAGGATGGTAATGAGTTTATAGAAAAAAAAAGAGTGAAAAAGAAGTGGATAAAATGATGCTGGTGTTTTTGTGTGTGTTCTGGAGTTGATACAGAGGTGGAAGAAAAGAGCTTTTAGATATAGCTCTTCCTACCACAGTTATCTTCTGCTGTGCAGGAACTTACTGAAAGTGTTTTTGTTTAATCAGGCGCACATTGTCACACCACATGAAATCGAGGAAATGATTTATACTTTCCACCATTTTATACTTTTCTTTTGTGTTTTTTAACATTATTTTGTAAAAGAGAAACAATGAAGTAACAAAAGCTGAATAATTTGCACTCATGTACCGAGAATGTTTTTTTTTTTTTCTGGTTTATTTTATGGTTTTGTTATGTTTGTTTTATCTAAAATCATCTTTTATATGATTTACTTAATGTTTAGGAAGGTTGTGGAAAATTGAGCAAATTCCTATCAGTTCTTTGAATGGTGACTTATTCTTAAGTAGGAGTTTAGTTGGGTCATTGATCAGCTGTTGTGTTACTTCGTAATGAATCGTTGACAGTGTGGATGGTTGAACATCCTTTCATACTGTTTCATTTCCACTTCAGGTACTTTGTATGTATGTTTGCAGAATAGCTGTTTGAATGCTGTTGCCGTGAGTTCTACAAAGCATGACTTTTAATCTCATTCATCCTCTGCTGATGGTGGACTCTGGGGGGGAAAAAAAAAAAAAAAATACAAGCAAAATTGTGTGCCACTGTTCTTCAACTGACACATTAAACAATGTGAAATCTACAAACGCTCCTATAGGTTTTGCTATATGCCTACTGCTCTGCCAGTATGTGGTCTCTCTGTCCTCTGAATGGTGATTTGTGATAGGCTTTGATCAATGGAAACTTGTCTGAAGTAGCTGACCAAAGAGGCCTGCTGTGCTCCGTGTTTTCAGACAGTTTATCTTTATACTGCAAATTCTCTGTAAGTGTGTGTGTCTGTGTGTGTGCTCATGCTGGCGAGTGTGGACGGATGTTATGAAGTGTGAGTGTGTAACAGTGAGAGGGAGATGTGTTCTCTCTTTTCCTCGTGTTGCAGGTACTGACTGTTTACGTCTGTGTAAATATATCTCACCTGTCCATGTGCGTGCAACAGTCAATAAACAGGAGCCTGTGCTTTTGATTAAAGCCCTCGCTGTAATGATCTCATTTATCTTGTTTCCTTTCACTGGATGTCTGCGTTGTGTAAGAATGCTGCATAAAGTGAGGAAAAAAATTAAACAAGATTAGTGCCAGCAGCAATTACATTTCAGTTTCATAAATGTGACAGAGGATTTCAGATTACGTTAAGAACAGTTCATCAAAATCCTCACGGACTTTCTTTATGGCATCTAGCCCATCCTTACAAACTGGTACAAAAGTTCACATATTACAGAGAAGAGATGGTTCTGGCAGAGTTAAAACCCAAAATAAGGGCTCTAGTTCCCAGTCTAGGGGTCACAGGACAATAAACAAGGAAGGAATTCAGATAACTACTTAAAATTCTGGAACTTTATCTGTTCAAGAGAACAAGAAATAAACTGAAAAAGACCTTGAAAATGGAAAAACTATCTTGGTTTAAACTGGCCTCATAACTGCACAGCATAGCTGCAATAACCACTCCTTTAATGGCCTGTCTTGGGTAAAATTCTGAAAAAAAAGTACTCCAATACTAGTTCAGATGTTCTAATGGATGTGGTGTTCTAGATTAACCATAACATAAAATGTGCTAAGGCTCCAAAGAACTTTATACAGTTGTGCTCATAAGTTTACATACCCTAACTGAATGCACATGGGACGGTCTTGGATGTTCCAACATGACAATGACCCAAAACATAAGGCCAAGTTGACCTGTCAACACAAAAATTTAATCTATCGCCTTCCAGTTAAAGTTGGAAAATGTGATAAATTTCACTCATTTGATGTCGTAAATGTGAGAACCACACCCTGCGCTGCCAAGACTGATGGCATTTTATTCTCCAAGGCACGACTTGTGCCAGATATCAGGTAACATGTTCCTAATAAGGACACAACTCCCTCTAGTCCGCTCAAGAATGTCTGTGTAGTGGAGTTACAGTCCAGGGAGGAAATGATAGTTTTAAAGGGCCATTTAGTTTAAGCCTGAAGAGCTCTCTGTCCCTAAACAAGACTTTTGCTCCTTCCATATAAATATCAATGCTGGTCATATCAGTTAACCACAGAGTAAGGCAATTTTCTGTCAAAACTACACATTCATAAAATACAGCACAGCATTTAAGTTGAATATTGTGTGTTTTTAAGATTTAAAAAAATTATATTCTACCAAAGATGAAGTTAAGGTGGATATTTGAATGACTTTTGTGCACGTGCAGTTGTTAAATAAATGCTTTTCTTACCAGTACACATGTGCTGGTCACTTGTATGCAGTTGCTGACTTCCATAAAATGATAATCTTATCTTTAACAGTGTCTGATTCCCAACTGAAGCACCTGCACAAGCAAAACATGTGGATCTTATCATCACTTATGTCATGTAACAGTCATGAGGATGCTGGTTGAAACTTGTGCAGAGGCCATGAGGGAAATTGCAAAAATATATGAAATGCAGCCATAGATGCCTTTGACCCAGAAGGACCCAGAGTGACTTTTGTGTCAGTTCCCACATGAATTTTTCTTTCTATTTAACCTTTCCTAGGTGATTTATCACCATTTATTAAAATATTATCCTCTGAATTTTGCATTTTTTCCCTGTGGAAATCATCTATTTTAGCTATGTTTCATTGACTGATCATGTAAATGTTCATTAAAGCTCAAAGTAAAGTCAAAGGTTATTGTATCAAAACAGAAAAAAATTAAGAAAAAGTATCTTTTTCAGTAAAGTATATCAATAACTAAACATAAACCCAGTGTGTCCATCCACTGTCATTGATCCAGCTCCATGGATTTTACTGGTGAATCAATGTTGTAGAAGTTGATGGTGTTTCCATGGTAACTATGTAGCCTCTGAACGTCCAAATGGCTCATATCTGATGACCATGAAAAGATGAATAACTGCGTTTTACACCAATTATTTACATGGATTGATAGAATTAGTAGATGAACAGTTTAGATCAGTAGATGCTTTTGGTGGACGGTGGATGTCTGGGTCTTTATGGGTTAAACACAACAGATATTTACACCAACTGTTGAAAATAAAGCAACCTCACTTCAATTTTTTGGTTTTATAGTTGGGTGCTTCTATGAAACTGGGTTAATTTTGGTATCTGGCACTTTGCCAGCTTTTTTAGACCGAATAATAAAAAAGAAATTTGGACATATTTCAGCCCAGGATGTACCTGATGATGATCTCAGATAAATGCAAAAAAAATTATACTCTTGCTCTGATCCATCCCAAAATTAATGAATTTTTAATCAAATATTGGGACCAAAAATAGGACCAAAATTGGGACAGGAAAAGTTACCTAGGTGTCAGTGCATTTGATCTGGAAAACATGGCTTGAAATGGTCTTTTATACTGCTATAAACAAAGACACTGTGTTAAATTTGTTGATCCTAGTGGTTTTTCTGATCCAGACATGTGGGTTTTTCATGATTCAACAGTCTCATTTCTGGTTTCGTGTGTAACCCATCGTGTCCACTTTCGTTACCTGAACCTGCCCGTTTAAACACAAATAAATCATGAATGATTTTGCAACAGCGGTCATTTTTGTGAAACACTTTACCTTGCATTATTAGTTCAATTCCCAAAATGTACCTGTGAGAGAATAAAGAGATAATTCTAAAAAATAATAGCATGTAATTTTTGTGTCCTTTTGACCATGTTACACGCAGATTTTTGTATTAAATTTAACGGAAAATAACATAAAAATGTGTTTTATCTGAAAAATCCTCAGCAAGTATTTATTTTTAAAATAGACCCAAAGTGCTTCCAAACTTGCTTCATAACATTAGTCTACATCTGGTTTGAAAATTTAGCCCCATGTCCTGTTTTTAGGGCCAGTTTCATAGAAGCACCCACTTACATATGCATCTTTGTGGACATCCATCACTGCTGAACTGAACATTGGCATCTCTGTTGTAGATGATAAACACATTTGGGGTGTTTCATCAATGATTGCAGGGTGTGGATTTGCTGAGGGTTAAGTTGACAGGCTTGTATTTACTTTAGGTTAAGAATGAGTCATGTTGATGTTATTCCTCTATTCGTTACCAAAGAAGGAGATGAGTGAGGCCAATACAGAAGTAGAAGTAATGTGTGTCAAGTTAACAAGTCAATCCGTTTTGTACGCAGAAAAAAAGATATTAAAGACGGATAAGTGGTATCATACCTGGAGGGTTGTGCATAGCAGACCCACATAAGAGCGCATTGTACTGATGCGTAAAAGTCCTGGCTTAATTTTGGTCTTGATGCAGTTTGCCCTGGGTGCAGTGAGAACTTTACAAAGAGTGCTTGTAAATTCCTGGTTGAGGTCATTGTTTATGAGGGCTTACAGAGGTTTGGCTCATGTCCTGCAGTTTTACTTTTTTTTTTCTACTCCCTCTGTCTTTTAAAGCAGCGTTGCCTCCGCAGCTTGTGCCTCTGAGCCAAACCCACCGGACGCGCTGCTGGTGTCGAGTGAAAGGCGCTCATCTGCCCTCTGAGAGGTGAGTCCAAACCTAAACAGCTGTTTAACTAATGTTACCAGACAGCTGCTCTGTCCGTTACATACAGAAAACAAATGAACTGCAATAAGATGAGGCAAGGAGGATGTAAAGAAAGAGGTGATCTGGTCAGTTGCTGCGGCGGTTATCACAATCCGACTGAATAAGAGTCATGCGTATTTCTGCCACTTAACCGTATTTTGCATTCACTTTGCGGGATGATACTTTAATTATCACCCCGAAGATTAATATTGAATTCTTTGGAGGATGATCATTTTACAACCTTCTTGTCTATCTTTGTTATTCTTATTGTATAATGTTTGATGTTAAATAAATTATTGCGGTTCCAGAGCGAAATCAGACAATTTAGATCATTAAAATACTCCTACAAGAAATAGTAATCCTATAGCAGAACATTATAGTTCAGTTTCTGACATTTAAAAAGTGGACTGTTCAAGGATTCAATGAGACTTTATTGTTAGTCCAAATAAGTACATGGTTCATGAGAAGGATGAAAATAGTAAGGTCCCAGTAAAAAAAACAAAAAACTGCCAAGATAAACTATATTGAAGGTTAAAAACAGAACTGATAACAACATACAGGATAAGTGATATATAAAGATTTCTAAAAGGTGAAATAAGTGCCATTGTAGAGATTCTTACCACCCCAACAGTTACACTGTCACCTTCGCTGCTATGTTTGTAATGAATTTATCTAGAATTTATCCCCCACCCTGTCATGTATATTACATACTTACTCTGGGTGATCTGTCACCCTGCTGCTATGTATATAACATATTTATACTGGAACTAATTCCACCACACACATGTCTGCCCATAGCCATATTTTTGGTACTTTGGCATATTTATATTAACCCATAAAGACCCAGTGTTACTTTTGTGGCAGTTACATTTCACCAATCTTAAATGATTTATCACCGTTTATTATAATGTTATCCTTTGTATTTTGTGTTTTTTCAATGAAAACCATGTATTTTCCTATGTTTAATTTTCTGATCAATGTAGATGGTCATAGAAACTTAGATTAAAGTTGAGGGTTATTATATCAGAAGGGAAAACTGAAGAAAAAGTGACTTTTTCAGCAAAGATATCAATAACTGAACATAATCCACTGTCATTGATCCAACTCTATGGGTTTTACTGGTGAATCAGTGTTGTAGAAGATGACAGTGTTTCCACGGCAACTACACAGCCTCTGAACGTCCCAATGATTCATATCTGATGACTACGAAAAGACGACAAACTGTATTTTACACCAATTATTTACATGTATTGATAGGATTAGTGGATCAGAAGTTATTAAATATTTTAGAT